>CAWUFW010006381.1:0-370000 GCA_963921515.1 Calotriton arnoldi | reverse complement strand
TCTCTACCTCTCTCTCTCTCTACCTCTCCCTCTCTCTACCTCTCTCTCTCTCTACCTCTCTCTCTCTCTCTCTACCTCTCTCTCTCTCTACCTCTCTCTCTCTCTACCTCTACCTCTCTCTACCTCTCTCTCTCTACCTCTATCTCTCTCTACCTCTCTCTCTCTCTACCTCTCTCTCTCTCTACCTCTCTCTCTCTTTACCTCTCTCTCTACCTCTCTCTCTCTCTACCTCCCTCTCTCTCTACCTCTCCCCTCCCTCTACCTCTACCTCTCTCTCTCTACCTCTCTCTCTCTCTACCCTCTCTCTCTCTACCTCTCTCTCTCTACCTCTCTCTCTACCTCTCTCTCTCTACCTCTCTCTCTCTCTACCTCTCTCTCTACCTCTCTCTCTCTCTACCTCTCTCTCTCTTTACCTCTCTCTCTACCTCTCTCTCTCTACCTCCCTCTCTCTCTACCTCTCCCCCTCCCTCTCTCCCCCTCCCTCTCTACCTCTACCTCTCTACCTCTACCTCTCTACCTCTACCTCTCTCTCTACCTCTCTCTCTACCTCTCTCTCTCCCTCTACCTCTACCTCTACCTCTCCCTCTCCCTCTCCCTCTACCTCTACCTCTACCTCTCTACCTCTCTACCTCTCTCTCTACCTCTCTCTACCTCTACCTCTCTACCTCTACCTCTCTCTACCTCTACCTCTCTACCTCTACCTCTCTCCCTCCCTCTACCTCTCTACCTCTCTCCCTCCCTCTACCTCTCTCCCTCTACCTCTCTCCCTCCCTCTACCTCTCTCTCTCCCTCCCTCTACCTCTCTCCCTCTCTCCCTCTCCCTCTACCTCTCTACCTCTCTCCCTCTCCCTCTACCTCTCTACCTCTCTCTCTACCTCTCTCTCTACCTCTCTCTCTACCTCTCTCCCTCTACCTCTCTCCCTCTACCTCTCTCCCTCTACCTCTCTCTCTCCCTCTACACCTCTACCTCTCTCTCTCCCTCTACACCTCTACCTCTCTCTCTCCCTCTACACCTCTACCTCTCTCTCTACCTCTACACCTCTACCTCTCTCTCTACCTCTACACCTCTACCTCTCTCTCTACCTCTACACCTCTACCTCTCTCTCCACCTCCACCTCTCTCCACCTCTCTCTCTCCACCTCTCTCTGTCCACCTCTCTCTGTCCACCTCTCTCTGTCCACCTCTCTCCCTCTGTCCACCTCTCTCCCTCTGTCCACCTCTCTCCCTCTGTCCACCTCTCTACCTCTGTCCACCTCTCTACCTCTGTCCACCTCTCTACCTCTGTCCACCTCTCTACCTCTGTCCACCTCTCTACCTCTGTCCACCTCTCTACCTCTGTCCACCTCTCTACCTCTGTCCACCTCTCTACCTCTCTCTACCTCTCTCTACCTCTCTCAACCTTTCTACCTCTCTCTACCTCTGTCCACCTCTCTACCTCTCTCTACCTCTGTCCACCTCTCTACCTCTCTACCTCTCTCTACATCTGTCTAGCTCTCTCTCTACCTCTATACACCTCTCTACCTCTCGCTACCTCTCTCAAATATAGCTACGTCTACGTATAATACGGTACACTAAGTGGCAGCCGCAGCCTAAAATCAATTCTTGTCCTTAAAAAAAAAAACAATCATTACCATATCCAATATATCTCCCCTTTATGACCTTATAAGTATTTACTTCTGCAGCACAATATCCTTTCGTCAACAACATCAAATGTTGCACAGCTAAACACTTATAAGGTCCCAAAGGCGAGACCTATTGGCTATGCCAATGCTTGTTATATATATTGGCAGAGGCCCTGCAGCTCCCCAAGCACTGCTACATTTCAGTTGCATCATATGAGCGCATTATGTGCATAATTGCTTGTTTATTTAATAAAAAACAAATATATATATATATATATACACACACACACAAATACACACACATATATATGTAGATATATATAAAATGGCCTACGTATGCACATTCATCTGCACCCAGAGGTGGCCATCTTTGATATATATATATTTTTTTTAATGAAATAAAAAATATTCATATAAGGGCAGCGCCTATACATGCGCATCCGTAGGCATGCACACACATCGGCAGCCATCCCTCAATGGCTTTAGGGAAAACCATTTAATGAAGGCAGTGCAAGTGTGCACATGCCTAGGCAACTACAAACAGCTATGAATGATTTTGTATCATTTTATTACGAAAGCCATTTTCAGATGGCCGCCAATGTGCCCACCTGCATTTGCAAGTACAGACAGTCATTTTTGTAGCGATTTTTGTCTTAAAATTTTACACCTACATGGCTAAAGCCAAAAGCTTGACAATCGATGCCAGATTTTTCAACTTTGCCAATGCTTACTTCCGCTTGCTATGTGGCATCTTTAAGGACCGGAGACAGCACCGCTCCATTGTTCCTGCCTTCACATCATCTGTCCTGCACACAACCACTCTTTCCTCGCATACAAAAGCCGCTGTTTTCTTTCATTTGTGAGTACCAATGCCTTCAAACCTATCAAAAATTGATTTTGTGTAACAAAGCTTGCCACAGTTCTGTAGACACAATTGATTTGAGCGACCTTAACAATATCACTGTTGGGGAACCTTTATGCTAGAAGCACTAGAATTCCCAAGGAACTCCAAAATCTCCATCACATTGTTATAAACTTCCAAGACACTGGATAGTTTAGCGCAAAATACCTGTATGATGGAAAAATACAAGAGTACGCTTCAAATGTATATTCTTGTACCACTTGCCTGCATATTTTTTTTTTTGGTTCCGACACACGATTATAAATCTGGAAGCACTATTTTTAAGAAAATACCTTACTGAATATTATTCAAATGAGGTGTTCTCAAAATCTGCACAGTTCCTCTGCAATACAGACTGCTTTGTATGTTAGCACACGAGGCAAAGAGAAATTCCCTTCCCTTGCAGCCTCTTTGCAACCATGATAGAGGCATGTCGTGTGTCCTCAGGCCACAGTCATCTATAGATTTGGTAAATAAAAAAAAAATGGCACTTAGTAGAAAAATGAGAACACTTGCCTCAGTAGGTTTCCCTGGCGAAGTCGGACTCACGCACACTGAGCCACCAAGATTATGGGTCATAGTCACAGTACATTTAGCTTCATGTTCAAAGAGCTCCTGGTACTGACTGGTCACCCTGTAATGTAAATGGTCAATTGTTTTTATTAAAATTTAAAAGGAACAGATAAATACACTGTGCCTTAAAGTGGAACCACCACCAAATAGTATTTTGCGTGTGCTTCCCGGAATTCCCAGGGCTTTTCTGTGTGTGGAGGGGCGGTAGTGTTTGGTTTAGAAATTCTTTTATTAAAGAACTACTTAGCATCATCTAATTTGGCTGAAGAAGCAAGCCAAATGTACATTCCACATATTCAGTATAAAGCCTTGGGTCACAACTGAAATAGAAAAGATTAAGTGCCTGATTTAGATCTCGTCGGACGGGTTATTCCGTCACAACGGTGACAGACATCCCGTCCGCTGAAATATAAATCCCACGATAGCCTATGGGATTTATATTTTGGCCGACGGGTTATCCGTCACCATTGTGCCAGAGAAACACGTCAGCCCAGATCTAAATCAGGCCCTAAGTCTCAGAATTAGAATCAAAATACTTTTTTCAATCTCATGGACCCATATTTCATTTTACCTATAAACACATTCATTATGAGAAACCCAATGCAATTACATGCCAAGAGAAGATTTAAAAGCACACCAAACATAGCTACAACTATTTCTTTGTCTCCTTTCAGAAATATAGTTTATAAATAGCAATATAGATGTGACCCAGCTTCCCATAAAAGAAAACTTAGAATACTGCTGTAAAGATACAATGTCCACACTTGCTTGATGTACATGGATGTTTATTCAAGGTACGCTGTACACCTCAGCCTCCTTCCTTCAGCTTCACCTTTCTCCTTAACCCTGCTCACTTTCAAGTGGTAACACTCCCTACACAGAACTTTAGAAGGTTGATTCTAATATATGCAGACTCACACAGATTACATAGAGAAGGTTCTAAGCTGTGAAGGAAGGATACCACAACTGTCTCATCTGTGGGTGCCCACCCCATTCCCAACTAAAGCTTTAAAATGCAAATAACCAAATACACTGTAAACATCTTACCTCTGAATGTCATTTCTGGAGCCAATGAGAAACCTGTAAAAGTACAAAAATATGTTTAGAGTTAGTGCTGCTCATGCACTAATTTAATACAGCCTGAATCAATAAACTGCGCATAAACAGTGGCATCAGATGTTGGCAAAGTATGGCAGAGTGGAATTGAGGCCTGAAGGAAACTGGACTTTTGTTACAGTTGTCCCCCCACTTTTTAGCTACTGGATGCTGATTTTCGACTCTGAGTGCACCAAGGTCTGCTAACCAGACCTCAGTGCCAGTGCTCTTTCCTTAAAACAAAGTGATGCCTGATTGTTTTACAACTGGCTAAGGACTTTAGCACCCTGTAAGTCCCCAGTAAATGGTACCCCAGGTACTTTGGGCATGGGTACTGAAAAGGATCCCTAAGGGCTGCAGCATATCTTATGCCACCCCATGGGACCTCGGGGTGTAGTGATATCTATGGGGTGTAGTGACCTCAGGGATAATTTGCCTATTTGCTACTACCCTTCACTCCCCTTAATGCCCCTAAATTGAGTATGTAGGGGACAACATGGCACCACGAAATCATAATAGACTACTGGAACCAGGGAAGAAAGAAGGAGGACCTAAGAGAGCGAGAACTGAAGACCTGCACAAAAGATTGGCGTAAAACCCTGCCAGGCTGCTTGCACTTCGACCATCGCTGGGACCGACTTCGCCTACAGCTGGACACCCTCCACAAAGCCCTTGGAGGACGGCCCAGCACTTCAACAATCAGGAAAGATCTTCCTTAGAGTAGAGGAGCTGTTCCCCTGCATCTGCAGGCACCGCAAAGTATCTGCCGGTCCCCCATGTTGCTAGCCATCGGGCTCACCAAAGAAGCAGCATGACAGGAGAAAGATCATAATGATCCAGGGGGTCAGATCCGTCTCCTTGCCAAGCCTGAAGCCTCTTTCTGCAGGAACAGAGAACCGCAAGAGTTTTCAGCAACGTGACCCCACCAGACAAAGCAACACTACAAACGAGCCCCCCAAGCCCGAGTGGACTGACAGTGTCCCTGTGGGTTCAAGACCCTCAAGAGTTGAGCCCCCCCCCCCCCCCTGTGGGATCTACCGGACTAGTCCCCCAGTCCCCACTTGCAGCCTCTACTGACAGGTACCGTTCCCCATTGCCTTAAGTAGGGCACCCGACATCAAAAAGCACCACTACACCCTGATGCCCCAGTGCCGACCGAGATGACCTGTTGGTGCTACCTTGAACCTTGCCCCATACTTACCTTAAGGCCAGAAAAACAGTCATGTAAGTCGTTACCAAGTGAACGAATGCAGTTTATGTTTTTCCCCATAGGATATTATCGCTTTAAAGATACAATGCACTGCCTTTTCTACTCTTGAAAAATCACAATCTTGAAAAGTACTTACCTGATTACGATGATCTTGGTGCCTAAGTTCATATAAAAATCTGTTTTATTTTCATAAATTGGTGGATTTCTTTACTGAGTGTTTCTCACTTACTGACTGTGTGTGCAATAAATGCTTTACACTATCCTCTGAAAAGCCAAAACTGCTCGCCCACACTACCACAAAAGAGAGCATTTGGTATTATTATTTTAACTGCTGTAAACCAGTAAGGGTCGCCTGGACTCTGCACAGTGTATTTCATTTCGGTGCACGATATAGAGAGCCAGCCTCCTAAATGGTCCTCATGGAGAAAGCAACAGTGCTTCCAATTATACTTCTGCTCTATTCCGGTGAACTGTACAAAAGCTTACCACACAAAAGCGATACAAAAAGAGCACTTTGAGACAGCCTTGGCAAACAGTGGCCTTTCCAAGATTCCCTTATAATTTCTTTTAAAAACCTAACTAGGTCTACAACCTCAAAATTATTTTTTTTTGCTAAAAACTTCACTCTATATGGATCATACTCCCAATCATTGGTCCCAATAATGCTGCACTAAAGCCTACCTGATTATGTAAGACGACACATGACCCTCTTTAGGTGCATAAAACTGTAATCCACTTTTCTAACATGAGTGAATAATAATGCATGCAAGCAAACAATCACCCTCAGACGTGGGTGGACACTACAATTGGCGGTACCTGTGTGCAGATCTCTAATTTGGGACCTTTTTCGATGGTAAAATGGGGACACTCCACAGAACAGAGAGGTGACAAATCCTCAGTTAGATAGCGTATCCACCAAAAAATACGCTACTGAAGGTAAGTAATTTGTTCTTTTGATAGATACTTCTAATCGCAGATTCCTCACCTTTAGAATAGATACCAAAGTACCACCTCCTAAGGGTGAATGGTCTGTGGAGTGGGCTTAGACCAAAAGTCCTCCAGGACCAAACGGGCCAAATGCCCTTCCCGTTGAACCTAGCTGTCAAGGTAGTAGAGCTTCGTGAACGTGTCCACTGATGCCCTTATCACGGCCTGACAAAAGTTGAGAAAATGCACTCTGCATGCCAACACAGTGGTAGCAATCTTGGCGCTGGTGGAATGAGCCCAGAGTACTTCCTGAGGCTGCTTCTTAGCAATTGAGTAGCAGGTCTTAATGCAGATGACTATGTATTTTGACATAGTCCTTTTCTGCACTGCCTTACCTTTCTTTTGCCCGAACACCCCACAATAAGCTGATCATCCACCCAATGTTCCATTGTGCCGTCAAAGAAAAGGCTTAAAGCTCTTTTGGTGTCCAGTCTATGGTGTCTCTCCTCTTCTTTCAAGGTGGGAGGTGGAGCAAAGAACCTTGGAAGGATGATGGATTGCCGAAAGTGAAACAGAGTAACCACTTTTGGATAAAAGGCACCCTGGTCCTGATCATCAGCTTGTCTGGGAAAAATGTGGCGTAGGGTGGCTGCTTTGAGAGAGCCTGGATCTCACTCATGCCACAAGCTTGGATTGTGACAAGAAATACCATCTTCATAGTCAAAAGACGCAGTGAAAAGCTGTGCATGGGCCGAATGGGGTACACACAAGTAAAGACAGGACCCAATTAAGATCCCACTGTGGCATCACAAATGGTTTGGGAGGGAAGATGTTTGTCAAACCTTAAATAAAAGGCATTACAAGGGGTGATTTAAAATCTCTTGTAAATCACAGGTATCTCACAGAGACAATGCAGGAATTCCATATTTTCTTAACCAATTACTGCTTCTTTAAGAAATCCCAGAAGGAAAGCATGCTAGGATGCTCTCCAAACTGTTTGGCTGTGGTTATGATTCTTGAACCCGATCCCTAGCAACACTGGTGCAGGCTCTTAGAAAATGCATCAAGTTGTAGAAATATATTAACCCACTTGTCCCTACAAATAGGAAAATATTTTCTCATCTGGAGAAACTTCTCTGTTCCAGAACAGAGCATCTGACCAGGAAGAGAAGATGCCGTCTTATCCAACTGGAAACCAGTTTCTGCAGGAAAGTCTGCTTCTGTGACCGATGCTGGCAAAAGAGGACTTTGTACTGATAACAAAATGAAGAGGCATTGGCCCCCGGTCTAGGAGGATAAAGAGCAGAGCATATCTGACTGCAGGCTGTGCAGAGGACGTATTAGGTTAGTACGATGCATTGGAGCCACTAGGATCCTGTTTCCCAGCTAACCATAAATGAACTTATGATTTGCATGAGGATCAGTGATTGCAGGAGACGTTCCAAGACTGCAAGTGTAATGCGCCTGCATTGTCTTGATCTGCCGGTGCCATCCGCAAACACAGCCTTTACCAGCCTGAGAGGACATAAGCTTTTTCACCTGTTTAACCATGTTCATTGGATAGTATTCTCACTGGCCAAGTTTGGTTGCTCCAATTCTGTAACTATTTCAATCATATTTTTGGACTAAAGAGTACCTGGAATATAACAGTTTAATTAAGCTTACTGGGCTCGAACCCTAAATATTACTTCACAGCTGGACCTGGGAACAAGAAGATCTAATTTGTACCCTCAGTCCTGTGGGTGCCAGTGCAATCTGAAAATCTTCACTGGAATTAAAGGGTATTCAATATAGGAGTAGGGTTTAGGGGGAAAAGGTGGTGCAGTTGGGATTGGACATCCTGTGAATACTATGTCATTTTCAGTTGTTTGTCCTCAAACATATTGAGCTCTCCCTCATTTTACCAAGAACTGCTAAGAAACTAGGACAAAGAACAAGAAACACATCATAGAATACTTAATACACCTTAATATCTATCTGACAGCTTTTACTCCAATGACTGGGACATATAAACAAAGCCAAAGAAAGAGAATGGCAACACAAATTGCTCAAGACTATTTAAGAACTCATTAATTTTCCATTACAAAGGAGCATTGCCCATAGACACCAGTGTTATTTGAATTATTGCATCTTACCTGTAAACCACTATAAAACTGTTTGGGGTCGCTCAACTGCCCCAAAAGAGGATAATCTCACAGAGTTGCTGTTTATCATTTAATTACCCTACATAAATAAATAAATAAAATACTACAGGTTTTAAAAGATATCTAACTATGACTGGATAGCAAGCTTATTGTCTATGATTAAAAGTTTCATCACGTGAATTGAAAACCTAATCGTAACTTGTGGAGTGAGCTTGGACTGCTTTACCTGCCTCCAAGCGTCAAGTGTACACAGGGAGTAACTAGGTTATATATTTGGAGCACAAAGTACTTGAGGCACTGTGACACCAGTGTTGAATGACAAACTACCAATACTACTACCTAGTGACTAGGTAACGTGGTCTACGGTAGTAAGGAGTGCGGACATCTCAGAGTACTAGAGGATGTGACTTGCATTTGTTTGTTGCTTGGAGGCTGTTCCAGGTTTTGAGCAGGCTGCCCTGTGCAAAGGTTCTATGTATGGTAAGAATTATTTCATGTTTAGTGCATGATTGCATCGTTTGACTACATTTTCTCCGGCAATACACACCACATACACACAGTGCAAACACAGGGGAAAGCATTATTAACAATGGTGTAATTATCATTGGCAATGCTAGAAAATATGTTTGCAAAGTAAACTAAAACCTGGGCAATGTGTAACCAAACTCAAATATAGAGCACATCATTTGAAATTTGATATAAATATTGCCATCACACACCACGAAATATGGGATAGAAGATACTTTGCCAAACACAAGAGAAATCAAATATTCTAAACAGGAACTGACATTAAAATTAAAAGGAAGTACTGGGGATAGGCCGAGCAAACCCAGAAAAGGGGCCACAATTATCTACAAGGAATATACAGTTGCACCCTCGCCAATGCTGTAGCCGGTAACAAGCCTGGCGAACAGACTCTGAAACTCCACTACCACCACCCTGGGAGGAGCCCTGCTCTACCGATCGCCAGAGCCAAGAGACACATTTGGAAACTCCATTGCAGACATCATCACCCCTCCTGGTATTCCACTCCAGCTCCTTTGTCCTGCTCTGTGACCTCAATTTCCACCTTGAGGACCTCACGACTCAAACACCACCAACCTCCTGGACAGTTTGAATATATTCGGACTCTCACAACAGGTGAAACACCCAACCCACTTTGCCAGCCACCTGCTAGACCCCATCTTTACTAACTTCGATGACATCACAATGGGCAAAGCCACTCCTCTTCCCTGGGCTGACCATGTGCTCATCCGCTTTGACCTTCATTTCAACCACCATCAAAGAACCTCCCAAGCAAGACCACCCGCCACAACTGGAACACTATCTCAAAAGAAACCTGGCCCACAGAACTGCCAAGTGACTGCCTGCTGTACCAAGACGACTTTGCCCACACTACTGACCAATTCAATCTCTGCTTTACTGCCTGTGCAGACTCCCTGGCACCTCTAAAAACTACCACTAAGACCAGACCATAAGATAGCTGGTCCAACCTCGACCTTCAATGCACCAAGCACCACTGCAAGCAGCTTGAGTGCCGCTTGAGTCTCACCTACAACAACAACAACAACAACGACAAAGAAACCTACAAATCATCTCTCTGACAATACCACTAACCAATGTTCCCTCTAATTTTGTTCCTCTGTGTGTGCAGCAAAGAAGGGTGTCTGTACACCACAGCTAAGGTTGCGTGCGCAGACATGCAACAAATCCCATGGCAAGCAAATGCTGTGTTTAAGCTATCAAGTGCTTAATGTGTGCTTTGATTTGATTCCAATTAGCCTCTCAGTTTCCATAGGGAGACAAATATATTTATATTCATTTGTAGGCTGGTGTGTCACCTGTAGCGGTCTTTGGACTTGAACAATGGAATATTTAAGATCCACCAGTGTGGAATCCATTGAAGGAATTACATAACTCCATTACTTGTTCAATTTCAGAAAATCTCAAAGTCTGTTTCACCCTCCTGGAACTAATAAGCATAATAAACAACTGTGAAGATCACCAAAAAGCAAAAAAGAACTAACTGCTCCCTAGCAAACGGTCCATCAGGTGCAGGTGACAGGATGTAAGCAACCCAATGTGCTATTTCTCACTCACATTCACTTCCATGCATAAATGCTCCTACAGACTAACTGCATCTCAACTACAGCACACCTTCAACCTCACTTATGACACCAAAGGTACTACATTTAGGTCAGTGCAAACAAACACTCTGCTAGTTATACCACACTACAACAAAGTTACTTACTCAAACATCCAGAAAACTCTTTGGGGCATCCTGAGGGTTATCGATTGCTGTTCAAATGCTCCAGTACAATAATATAGAATAAAATACGTATGTCTTCAATTCTATCAATTTAATGAGATCACTTGAAAATTAAGGTGCATTTCTACGGAAGAAATTGGGTATAGGGAATTAAACATCCATGATTGCCTATAATAATTAAGGAAACACTGATTTAGACGATAAATAAATGTGCAAACCTTAACTGGGAGACAGTGTACGGCTCTACAGGCTGAGACATTGTCCAGCTTCATCAAGTCCTTGACAGATATTCTGTACTACATGAAGACATAGGTGTACAAAACAAATAACTGGTATTCCATTGGAAGTAGTGTCTTAGGCCCTCAGAGATGAACAATAAGCAACAGTATTAACCACAGATTCAGCGAGTAACCACTGCCAGATTTATTGTCCAAATCTCAATGTTTTGTCACTATTCCTTTGTCTCAAACAGAAATAGCTCTTTGTCATTGGCTCAATTTGGGTACCAAATGCTGTAAAAAAAAAAAAAAAACCTTCACAGGAGCCCTCAAACATTCAGCAGCACAGTGGTGTGGGCATATAACACCACACAATATAGTCCTCCCCATTTTGCTTAATGATATGCGCCTGGGTAATCACTATTTAAATGTTTTCTTCTGTTCACATTTTACAAATTTGGTAGTGCTTAGAATCAGTCTAAAGGTTGCTCGCAAGTGTATAATAAAAACTAATATGTACGGCCGTAGTTCTACTTTACCAAACACTGTCCCCTAATCTGCAAATACCCGAGACCTTTGAACTAAGCTTAGTAGAATGAATGACCACCATGAAATATTGCCAGGACGTATCCCCAGCAGTTTTCATTCATGCATCTTTACGATTTTATAACATTTTGATGGCTCAATAGGTGTAGTTCACAGGCAGTAACCACCTTGTCTGTCACTGTAGCTGATCAAACACTACTTGGCCTCAAGTCCTGCCTTTGGTCTAACATGGTTAAAATAAAGATTGGTGATAATAAAAACCTTCCAACACATGTCAATTGATTCAAAAGATTCCTAAAATCACAAAATTGTGGCTTTCTTTTCAACATATATATAGTCTTACACTTTACGCTGTTTACCATGGGTGGGTGATGTGTTTTCAGACTATTGTTTCCAGAATCTCACTGGGTGTTAACTCACACTGTTTAATACAGGACCTTGCCAAAATACCAGGATTAGCAGAAGTAACATTAAGGCCCCTTTCACCGTAATTGCATCATACAAAGTGATACTACTTAAGTTACAAATTAACAAATAAGTTTTAGGTCAATAAAACAAAATTGGGTGAGGTAAAAAAGGTATGGTTCTAACATTACATTACACAGTGAAGCTTGATACTGTACTTTTAGCTTGAAAAAGTCTATAAGTTAACGTCTTGCTAAGATTAAAAAAAAGAACACTTTTCAGACACTGATGTGAAGCAATGTGTTTGTTTCTCAAGCATATGTGCTACAGGCTGGGCACACTGATTGAGCATCTGATGCTTTCCAACTCATTCTTAGTATATTATTTGTTGTTCGACACACAGCAACAGCCCCTCTCAGATTGGGTGTAATGTCCAAACAAATGACTGTTACATTTATATTTCTATCTCTGTATAATACACATTCAATATTACAAACAGGCATGCAGCTGTTGCACAGCTATGAATTACATTACCAATTCACTTGCACATCCTGCTTAGAGGTTTGAACACAATAATGTATGGGTCCGCAAGCAAAGGGAGATCCTGCATTTTGCAATAAAATGGACATAGAACTACCTGCTTTCACAAGAGCAATTAGGGTTGGACTGGTCTATAGGGCAATCAGGAAGCGCCCGATGGGATGGCC
This sequence comes from Calotriton arnoldi, assembly GCA_963921515.1. Lineage (NCBI taxonomy): Eukaryota > Metazoa > Chordata > Amphibia > Caudata > Salamandridae > Calotriton > Calotriton arnoldi. The sequence continues at coordinate 357,383 of CAWUFW010006381.1, read as the reverse complement.
TGAAAAGTCAGTGTTCAAGCCAGTTTTTTGGCTGTTTTTGGGCCTGTTATATGGTGTAGATGGCCGGTTTTTACGCTTGATTCCCCTGATATTAAAAAGCATTGCATGCAGCAAGCTAACATCCATACAGTCTGCCATACCTTGCAAAACACTTAGAGAGCGTGCCCTTAAAAGTTCAAAACTGCCTCAATTCGTAAACCTGGACCACAGTTTTAGATATCTAATTCAAGCTATTTTCTGTCCCAGTCCAACCCTGAGAGGAACCACCCTTGGTCACAGAAACAAAAAAGGCTTTACTTTGAACCTCAAACCAATGTTGCATGAAGGACAAATACAATTTTTCTGCTTCTATAGCTGCCACAAGAATCTCAGAAAACTCAAACCCTTTGCTCCGGTGCTGTTCTCATGCTTTCTAATGTTTTGGTAATAAAATAGCTTTGATTGTCTTGGATGTAGTCCCTCATTCAGGAAACAAAATTATATTTTTTAAATAAATTACTGTTTGCTTTCCCAATATAAACACATACAGTAAAAAAAAAAAAAAAAAAGAGAGAGGGAATATGATTTCAATGGCTACAAAAATGGTCTGCATTCTGAGGAATGGTTGCAATGGGAGGAAGTAAGTAACGTAAAACAGGGGAAGGCTGTCAGTGAATAATTTCAGTTGCCCACTGTTTCAAGTTAGCATCTCACCAGCTTATAAGAGGGCTCCCTGTCGTGCCTATTCTCTGTACTGGGTGCTGGTCACTGACCTCTAAGTTAAGGGCAGGGCCATTGGAATAATGCGATTGTGCGGCGGCAGAGTTTTTCACATAATTATGGATTTGCCGCATTTGTCACAATCCATCATCTGCTGCATAGTCCGCAAATTATAACATAAAAAATGAATTTCTAGCTCAAACAGTTCAAAAGATCCCAAAAACGCAACAACACTTTATTTGCAGTGAAAGGCCCTTTGCAAAGGTTGGTCACATCTCAGTTGCTTGTTGCTAAATGTGAGTTTTAAACCGCTACTAATGAGGTGCAACCTATGTCCAAACAGTGTTAACAAGTGTAAAAGTGACAAAATAATATTAGCACAAAATCTGTAGCAGTATGCCGCATTATTTGCATTTTCGTGCTGCATAATTTAGTCAACTGCTGCCGCTCTCCTGCCCCATAATTCCAGTGGCACGCGCCAGGGGCTACATTAACACTTTGCTCAGTCCGTCCCCTTTAGTGAAGCTGTTTATATGCTTCAGCGACATCTAAGTGCTTCAGCGCCTCGTCGGGGTTTGGGTAGGTTTCATAAATACTGTTACCATATAATTTCTGGGTGATGTGCTCTCTTTATACAGGATGCATGATGGACTGCAGCAAGGGTAGCCACCTAGGGCCGTATTGCAGAAGTGCCCCGAGGGCGCAATGGGCAATAGCGCCCGCTTTGCGTGCCACTCAGGGCAATTTAGCATTACAGAAGGAGCCGCAGACACCTGTGCGCCCCTTCTGTAATACAGATAGCGCTGGTGCACATATAGCGCCAGCGGCATCACCAGAGGGCGTTCCCTCATTTGCATGGGTGCTTGACCCATGTATATGAGGAAATCCCTTTGCGCCCATGCCGTATTATAGACGCAGGCGCAGAGGCAAAGAAGCATTCAGGAGGCGCATTGACAGTGCGCCCCCAGCTGGCAGCCTTCTGGAGGGGGAAACGGGGGTCCTATGGATCCCCCAGAAATTCCCTTGCAGGCAGGTGAAGTCACTCACTGCAACTGCCTACAAGGGAATCTCTCTCCCCTTTTAAAAGTGCAGGTGGGTTGCCGCCTGCACCATGAAACACAACGCAGCAGCTTCAAAGCCGATCTGTTCTTTACTTGAATGCACTGCCCCCAGGGCGGCACGGTTCGCCGGTTCCCTGGGGGCAGCGCATTCAATGCAATAGGGCGCACTTCCCCTGTTTGCGCCCAGCGCACCTGTTTTTAGGTGCCCTGTGGCACAAACAGGGAAAGTGCGCCCTATCCATATTATGGCCCCTGGGAACAAAAATGAGCACAATCACTTAAAGCCAGTATTTTTAGCCCTTATCTGTACAACGTCAAACAGGAAGTATAAATAGAAAACACTTTCAAATGTATTAGAGAGCGGAGTTAACAATCCCTACAAATAATTAAGGTAAACAAAGGCAGAAAAGTCATGTTACTAATGAGTGGATTCAATTTTGTTTATAGTCCCATTTAGTATCATGTCCTTGCAGACTCTTAAACAACAACAAATGGCTGGTATTTTTCTCCTGGAAAGGTGGCAACACTAACTGCAGCTCCTTCTTGCCAACAGCCCTGTGAATAAACGCTGCCACTTCACAGCTCTGTCCATTTTAAGGTCTTCTAAAAACAGGACATTTTTTGCTCCAGGTCACGCAGATGTGGCAGGAGGCAGACTTTGCAAAAGCCACTCTGTGCAGCTCCCACCCCCAGGCTAATAGTAAAACAAGCAGTGCACGTTAATACTGCCTGCTAGGTTCCTAGGTAGCCCCCTTGTGTGCTCTGCATGCCCAGGCTACTGTGCAGCTTTCCTCCACCACAGGAGTCCAACACTTGTGTTCCCCTTCCCAGCAGGATCGCTTTATCTTTCTCTCAGAGCGTTAAGAGAGACACTGCCTTTCACACTGATCGTCATTCTAAAAAACAATCGCTAGCAATAGGCAGGCTCTCTCCTAATGCCTCATACAATCTGCGCGCTTTCAGATCAATTCTGAGCGATTGGTAAAGGCTGTGTGCGCACAGCTTGGAGGCTACATAGCCACTAACAATTGAAAGTCACCAAGCACTGAGCCCTAACAGAATGGATAGATAACAGCACTAATAGTGCAGAGGAACTCTTATCCATTGTAAAGGAATTAACCAACCCTGTTGTCAGCTTCACCTCCATCACGCCCTCTCAGGAGTTCTACCACCAGCTCACGCTTTTTTTCGCAATAAGTTAAGCATTATCTATAACAACTTTGCACCCCTCCTTGGAGACAACAGCAGCTTTCCAGAAGCTACCCTGACCTGTTGACCCACCATCACACATGCAGAAACCACCATTTTCATGCGATCTATCCACTCTGAAGCCCCGTCGGACTCTTGCCCGCATTCTGATATTGCAAGATGACTTGAGCCTATCTACTGTGCCCTGACCCTGTTCCTCAATGTCTCCTTAACTACGGCTTCATACCCGGACCCCTGGAAACATGCTGCTGACTCACCGTCACCAGCCAACTACAGACCCATCTCACTGCTTCCCTGCCAAGCGAACATATTGGAGAAAATGATCAACAGGAAGCTAGATCAACACCTGGGCAACAACTATCTCCTAGATCAACCGCTGCCCTCATCCTCCTTGACCTCACTGTAGCCTTTGATATCGTCTATCACTGGTTCTTTATCCACTGCCTCCACCAGAAAGGAATTTGTGAAACAGCCCTTCCTCACAGGATGCATGGAGAAAGTTAGTCTACCTCGCTACACTTTCAAACCCACCAAGCTGGTCTGCGGAGTCCACCCAGGATCATCACTCAGACCCATGCTCTTCGATAGCTACATGGACTCACTAGCCAACATTGTGTGAATCTTCGGAATCAATATCAGCTCACATACTGACGACACGCAGCTCATCCTCTTCTTACCCATGGACACCACCAACACCCTAGCAAAGCTCATAGAATACAAGTCAGAAGTCGCCATCTGGAAGAAGTCCAACTGCCTCAAACACAATTCAGACAAGACACAGTATGAGGACAGCAGAAACTACTCCGTCTCCGCAGCCTACTTACCCCTCTGACGGCCCAACAGAGTATGGGCCATCAGAGGTTTGGCCATGTGTAAGCACGCCCAATTTAGAGTGGACACATGACCAGTTTTTACTTGTAAAAACTGCCACCTGAAACTTGGCGGTATGTAAAAGTAAAAACTTTTCAATGACCCCAAGCCCCAGGAGAAAACTCTCATGGCAAGGGGGGTTTGGGGAGAAGAGTACACAGTGAGGCGCTGTCATACTAACGGAGTCACACGGTACACTTTCAATGCATTCGCAGGAACTGCCATGAAAGCGGTTCCTGTAAATGCAAAAGATGTTCGCTGGGCCGGCAGACACTCTTAATATGGCGGACAGAGTACTCTCGTCATGGTGTGAGTAAAGTACGCTGCCATGGTCACGATACGAACACCATCCGCCAAACTCTAAATCAGGTCCTTTGTGTCCTGTTACAAACTTACATCAGCCTCTCTCCAATTCATGCCCAATATATAAAAATGATATTTAGTCTCCTGCCAATCTATGCCTTCCCTCCCTGCACAAAGCTGTGCTCTCTTCTCTCCACTGGAGCAGAGAGCAAATGCTGTGCTGACAAGCCCCTAAATGAGGGCAGTTAGTGTGGAATGTAATACCTTTATGACGTAGCAAATGCCGGGGAAAACACTTGTTTCCCACTGCAATGTCATAGAAGTGAATAATCAGATTCAGAATCCTGTACTCACACCAATGGCTCTTTATAAGAACCACACCAGATTTACCAAACAATGTTACAGGAAATAAACAGCAGAAGGGAAGTCAGTAGAATAGTTATAGCATCAGTACTAAAAAGCTGCACTTATTTTACTCTTCATTAACAAGAGAAATTTGCACCTTGTGGAATACCGAGCACAGCTCAGCTAATCAGAATGTTTCAAATGCAGCTACTAACTACTGTTGTTAATCACCAGTGCAGAAAGCATTAACCAAGGTTACTATATTATTTTGTAATAAATATTGTTGCTGAAATTGAGCTACAAACATATCTGAATGATTTCCTCTTATGCCCCTTCCTCTCTCAGTAAATAAATGCTTCCAATGAATTTAGCAAAAAGACAAATAGAGTTTTTGATTTTAGGTTGGCGTTAAAACTTTGATAGCAAAGAACATAATTAATTCATGAAAATGTGCAAGTCCTCTTTAAATTATTAAATACACGCATGAAATGAGACAGAAGTGAAAGAATGGATGTACCAGAGCGTAAGTGAATGACAGACTAAACGACGTTGAATGTATAGGTAGAGAAATATGCCTGACAAATAAATGATGCCCATTTTACAAAGACGCAGCTAAGGTCATCTTCACAGTAGTCAGAAAAGTATTTAGTGGCTTACATTTGCTGATCTATAGTGGACTGATGCAAGTCATTGAATAAAAAATAAATCAAATACAATGAAAACATTAAGAGTGCTTGTTTGGAAGTATGTACTGTATAAACCTTAAACAGATATACTTTTGATCCACAAATGAAACAATACAAGTGTTTTTGCCAGAACTTACTGGCAAGGAGATATTAGGCACCCACTATCTTCATCGGTTTTGAAAGTTTGCATTTTTCCGTAGTACAGAGGATTGCCATAGGACTGGAAAATTGACAATCTGGCCCTTTGGAAGGGATTACCACCTTCACACTCGAAGACAAAATCTTCCCTTGTGTCCTGGAAGAAAAGAAAAGTTACTTGTAATCCTAGTTTTTAATCATGAGTATCTTCACTCAAGTCATACAGAAAATGTATGGCACTGTGCAGAAATACTTTATTTCCCCAAAAGAGATCAATCTCTTTCAAAAACATTCTATACAAAAACGGGGAGCCTGAATAACAAACCTAAATATAGACGTGCACATTTACCCATGTGTATACTTACTACCACAATTAGGTAGAACTCTCTACTTTTCTGCCGTTCACCATTTATGAGTAGAGAATTACACATACTTGCGTGTCTCCCTCCCTTTCAGTGAGGGGTTGGAGGCATACATTATGGTATTTACAACTGTAAAGTTACTACAAGTAGCTTTACCTTTGTATTTAATGTTCCACTTAGTTAGCAGAGATGTCCTCAAATGGTGTGGAGACTTTCACCACAAAGATGGATAAATGAATGGAAGGGAATAAGAAAATACTATAGACATGCCCCATATCACACACATTCACTTCAAACACATACCCTAGGATCTACCGTAATACACTTGGACTATGTGACTCTGCATCCAACAGGAACCCCACACAGCCTCCAGAATGCAACCATTCAAGAGGAATTTCAGTGAGGAGGAGGCAGCTCATGTAGATAAAGTTGTGGTCTAACACTACAAACAACGACAAGGTCTGACTCCATTCACCCTCAGTGGAGAACAGAAGACAGCCTTATGGCAAGGAAGTCACAGACTCCGTCAAGCTTTTGGGGAGGAGGATAAGTGTTACAGGGAGTGAATTGTAACATGATGTACATACAACTTAAGATGATAAAATGCATTTATATCTACTTGTGCATTCTATGTGAATGATTTTATTCCAGTGTTCATAGGTAATTGTGAGAGAACGAGTGTGAAAGACAAGTGTCAGTGTTTTGTTAAATAGAGCATAGCATGTTTGATCTTTTTAGTATGGTATTAAAACATTGTTGTATGAGGGCAGTATGTGTGGATGGTGTGATAGTAAACCATTCATCACTTACTATATATTGTTGTGAGAAGGTGCCTCTTTTGCATGGTTAGCCTCCACTTTTTGCCTGGTTTTGATGTGGTTTCAAATGTAGTGCATAGGGTCCCTGCCAAACAGGTCCCCTGTGCCAGTGCTCTTTCCCTAAAAACAAATCCCCAATTGGCACTTCTGCCCTCTGTAAGGCCCTAGTAAATGGTACTCTTGGTACCTTGGGCCTGGGAGCTGAAGAGGGTCCCCTGGGACCCCACCTCAGTGGGCCATGCCACTGCCCTTGCAGCTTGCAAGGCCCTGTAAGGAAGAAAACTAAAAAGTCGACATGGCACCCTGCCTGGGTGCCATGCCAACTAGCACTGCCTGAAGGTATAGGTAAGTCACCCCTCTAGCAGGCCTCACAGCCTTAAGGCAGGGTGCACTATACCACAGGTGAGGGCATATCTGCCTGTGCAGATATGCCCCTACAATACTGGGATCCATTTCCTAATATTGTACATGCTAGTGAAGCCATAGAGAGTACATGGGCTGGAAACGTGACAACTAGAGTTCCACAGCACCATGATGGCTTCACTGAACACAGGAGGGAAAACCGGCGGGAAAACTTAAGAAGAATAGGAGGTGTGCCAACCTCTGCCAACTCCACCCCTGAGGTGGGGGAGGCGGGGTGAAGCACATCTTCCAGTCCCCGCCATCTTGAAGATGGGGGGACCCCTCCAATCATGGCTAGGTCGGTGCCCCCCCTCCCACAGGAGGGTGGCATAATAGAGGGTGTAGTCTCCTCAGGTAGGGTGCCCATTGCCCCTACCTGCTACTCCCCTAAAACGCCCCTAAATCTAGTATTTAGGTTGCTCCCCTGGACCTAGAAACTAGATCTGCAGCGACCTAAGAAGAAATAAGACGACCCTGCAGAGAAGTCTAAAGACGAAGACTGCCTTGGCCCCAGCCCTACCGGCCTGTCTCCAGCTTCTGCGAACCTGCGACTGGTCTTGCAGCCAGCAACCTCTGAAACCCTGGGAGGACTGCTGCCTTCGAAAAAGACTCCAATCTCCGGTGGACAGCGGACCTGTCCAGAAGAAACCCACTCCAAGGACTCTGGATCCAGGCAGATCTGCGTCTCCTGCCCACTCTGCACCCAAAGCCCATGGCCCGACTCTGAGTGGCTCACCTATGCAGTGAAGTCTCCCCAGCGATCCTGACCTCGTGTCAAGCGTTGGCTGAGCACTCCTGACCTCCCAGACGGCACCTGCATTGTGAATCCAGAGGCTCCCCACGACCGGGACTGGTTTTGATAAAAAGACTCCGACGTAGAAATGCACCCCTGCACCCGAAGACCCTGGGCCTTGGTGAGCTGAGCCGACCGTGCCTCTACGACCCCCTACATCCTAACTTACCTCTGCTGTTGGTGGTCTTTCTCCTGGAACCTCTGGTGCCACGTCTGCAGCCTCTTTGCCGTAAGAAGAATTCCCATTGAAAAGCATTGGGCGCCCGATATCGAAGTTGCAGCCTGCACCCGACCGCCGCTGGTGGTGTATGTTTGGTACTGCTTTGTGGCTCCGCCTGTGCTTGACCTAACCCACAAAGCTTGGCCCCTGCCACCAATCTATTTACCTACAAGTAGTGTCGCTCCAGGCAACACCTGTCTCCATTGGAAAGCATTGGGCCAAACTCCGAATTTGACCTCTGCACCCGGCCGCCCCTGTGCCGCTGGTGGTGCAGTTTTGGTACTCACCTGACCCCTGGCCCTTGTCAACTTTTGGCTCCGAAGACTGGGATTGTACGTGCAGTACTTACCTGTTTAACCGTGATATTGTTTTCCCCATAGGATAACATTGGACTGTGTTGAAAAGTTTCCAAGTGTCGATTTTTCAAAGTGAAAATATTTTTAATTAGAAATGTACTTACCTTATTACGAAGATCTTGCTCTTAAAATAAAATACAAACAAAGTATAATTTTCCAAAATTGGTCTTGATCTCCTTCTTGAGTCGTGTGTCAATTATTGATCACGGTTGTGCAATAAATGTATTACACTCCTCTGTGTTAGGCCTAAGGCTGCCCACCTACACTACCACTAATAGAGCACTTTGGGTTTTACATTGAGCCCTGTACACGTTTGGGGAACCCCTGTACTCTGTGCACGGTGTTACCACCTAGTGGCAATATCATATACAGAGCCAGCTTCCTAGTGACTGCGTTGTCTGTGGCGGAAAAGGTGTTCCTTCTGATGAGGTGGCCCAAGTACTACACGGGCGCAATCAATGGCACCTAAGACACAAGGAAAGTAGGTAAAGGGAGAGAATTACCTTGCCACCCTTTGCCTTTCCACCAGTGACGGTGGCATGGAATTAAAATGATGCATCTTCTGTTAATGCATCTCAGTATCTGGTGAAAGTATCAAGACTTTCCTGTCTTTGAGATGTCTGCGTTGTCTGAACTGGTCCTCTGTAAAGACTCAGAGGCCATGAAATGAAGCGCAGCTAGTATTTTGACATGGGCAAGGATAGCCTGGGAGTTGGACGTAGGTGAATCAAGGTTCTGCTCCAGGTGTGTAACAATATGAAGGATCTAATAAGTCGAGAAAGGTATCTGGCAATTACTGTTTCCATTCACCTGCCAAATATGTTGAGCCTTTGACAGTAAACTCTCTTTCCTCCTCAAAAAACATATTCATAAAACTGATGGACAAAGCTACAAAGACTTCCACTGATGTGGTGAAGGCAAAATACTGGAAGTATGGGAGTTCATTTTTTTATGTGGGCAGGATACATATATGATTGGATGGTGTTGTAATTAGTTTCACCTGTAGATGAGTGGTGGAGAACTAAGTCATCACTGCCCTCCCTTGCATTAGCAAATTTGTTTCATCTATTGTAAGCCTTGCTGTAATTTGTTTTTTAAGAATTAAAAACAAATTTAAATTTGCAATTCATTTAAATGAACATTTTTAATTTAAAATGTTAAACTGTTAAAGTAATTTTAAAAAAATCCCATTATTTTCCTATTGTTGTTTGGTGCCCAGAATGATTTCTATGGAAGTGTGTTGCAGTACCTCTGCGTGGACATGTGTGGTGTTTGACTTTCTGCATAGCTTGTTTACAGTACATCTGAGTCTATTTTGCCCCATCTAGCTGTAGTAGAATTAGAAGCATATTTTTGTGAATAGCAATGGTCTTTCTCTTTAGTGTTTTTTATTTTACCATGTCCCTTCCTACACCCCTTCTTCTACTTCCCTAAACATTTTCCATTTAGTAGTAAGTATTCTTCATTTCCAGCCACCCTCTTCCCCTTCGGTCCCTTCCCCATTTACTACAACAAAGTATATGTACATGTGACAAGGTCTCCACACACATGAGCTAGAGCTTATCACACTCAGCCGTAGTTTTGTGAATAGCATTCTGTAGAATGAGAGTAGTATCAATGTAGTACTACTTATGCCAAACCCATGGAAAAGCCTCTGAATTTCCTGAACTGGTGAAAAAATTGTCTGGTAGGGGTCGGAAGTCCCAGACAGCGTTCCGTGTCCCTACTCTCCTTAAAGCGTTCTATGGCCAAATCAACTTTGTCGTCGAATAGATGTGAGCCATCGAAAGGCATATCCATAAGGGGGCCTTGTAAGAAAGTGCCCTCTTTTTGCATGGTTGACCCCACTTTTTGCTAAACTGCTGATGTACTTTGAGTGTGCCCTGGGCTCCTGCCAATCAGGTGCCTAGGGCCTATGTTCTTTCCCTAAAACTGCATTAAAAACAAAACCCAAATGGCAGTCTCAGGCCACAGGTCAGCCCCTGGTAAATGGTACCACAGGTGCCAAGGGCACTGTGGCCAGGGAAGGCCTCTAAGGGCTGCAGAACTTATTGTGCCACCCTTAGAGGCCCTGTACCTTTACATACACACACTGCCTTTGCAGGCTGTGTATTTTGGTGCAGAACAAAGTGAAGAGTCGACATGGCACACACCCCTGTGTGCCATGACTACAATCCACTGCCCTGGCATAGATCAGCCACCCCTCTAGCTGGGTGCACTATACCAGTGGTGAAGGTACAGGTGCATGTACCTCTGCAGTGTCAAAGCCAATTCTTAGACATTGTAAGTGCAGTAATGCCATTAAGAGTAAATGGTGCTGGGAGCTTGTCATTAAGAACTCCACAGTACCATAATGGCTTTACTGAAAACTGGAAGTTTGGTATCAAACTTCTCAGCACATTAAACCCACACTGATGCCAGTGTGGGATTTAATGAAAAATGCACACAGAGGGCATCTTACAGATGCCCCCTAAAAAACGACCTAACACTAGTGTCCAGGCTGAGTGGCTGCTCACCAGCTGCCACCACCAGACATGCTTCTGGACCCCTGGGTCGAGAGCCTGCTGCTCTCGGGGTCTGAAACAATGCACATCCTGGGACGAGGTGCCAAGCCTCCTCCCCCAGGATGGGCAGGGTCCACGAAGGAGAAGCTTCAAAGGCTTGCCGCCTTTGTGAGCTTCCCCAGGCATTTTGCTGCTTACAGTAACTGGTCCCCACCGGTTCTGACCCCCACTTTGGGTGGGAGAATCGACAGGAAAAACAAGTGAGGAAGGAAGGTATGCCCACCTTTGCCAACCCCACCCCTCAGGTGGGAGAGAAGAGGTGAAGCACAACTCTCAGTCCCCGCCATCTTGCCGATGGGGGGACCCAGCTATCCAGAGTGAGGCATATGCCCCCCTCCCACTGGAGGGTGGCATAATAGGGGGTGTACCCACCCCAAGGAAGGGACCCATTGTTCGCAACCTTTTACTTACCTGTAATGCCCCTAAATTTAGTATTTAGGGGCACCCCTGACCATGCCTCCTCAGACAAGAAACGACCAAGAAGAAAAGAAGAAGAAGGACCAAACAGCCGTGCTGAAGCTAAGAAGAGGAGGATGCCCACTGACTTGGCCCCAGCCCTACCGGCCTGTTCCCACCTCGAACCTGCAGAAGCGAAACTCCGGTTTGTCCTGCAGCCAGCAACCTCAAGAACCCCAAGGACCTGCCTTCCACAGAAAAGACTGTCTCCCGTGAACACCGGATTTGTTCACCGACAGACTCTGGCTCCGGCACAATTCCGCCCCACTCCGCACCCAACGCTCAGGGCCCGAGTTCGAGTGGCCCAACACCACGAGGATGTCTCCCCGGCGATCCTGACCCGAGATCCAGTGATCTCTGACCTGCCTCAAATCTCCCAGCGACGCCTGCAGCCTCATTCTGGAGGATCCTCCTCGACCGCGACCGCAGCTGAAAAGGAAATCCCGATGCATAAAGACACCCCTGCACCCGAAGCCCCACGGCCTTGGGTGGCCCAACCGACAGTGTCCCAGCATCCCCAGGCATCCCGACTAACCTCTCCCACCGGTTGTCACCTCCAAAAGATCTTCGTCCCCAAGCCTGCAGTCTTTTTATTGTGGACAAGTACGTGAGAGCGAAAGAGTGTCTTGTTCCCGCGACTCTTGAGGTGAGTCGGGAGTGCTCGTGTTCTGGGTTGTCTAAACATTCGTAGCTTCTTGATATTTGTAGGAGACCGAATGAGACACTATTGCTATTCGGTTGGGATTTTGGGTACTAAGGTGATAGGAGGTACACCCCTATTTACTGAGGTCCTGTTTTCTTGTGCATAGTTCTGTGTATGAGCAGAATCCCCGCAACATGGCGCCGCCAACGTTTGGTCTGGTTCTTATCTGCGAGACGCTTGAGTAGTGCTCGTGCTGGTCCACAATACCCTCACTTCTGTTTCCGGAGACAGCTGTGACGGAGTAACCTCCTATATTGACATTTTTATAGGTTTATTCAAGCTTGAAGCTTTAAAAGGTATTTCTTTTCTTATCACCCGTGTTTGCGCTGCCACTCTTTAAGTTGTTCTACTGTCTTCTCTGTAATGGTTGTTGATATTCCGGCTCATAGCAGAGGCGCGCTGAGGGCGCACTTGACTCATTATGCAGTCCCTGATGCTGGGGCCACGCTTATTTTTGTGGTGGAAGCCGATCCGGCTCACCAATTTGAAGTTTTTTTACTCTTGGGTCACCTTAACGGCGGTGGATGGGACTGATATGTTTCACACATATACTCCCACTGCCGTTCCTCAGCTGTATCAGCCTTATAGAGCTCTTGAGATTCCGCTTACAGCTTGGCAACACCGTATTTGGTTTAATGGCGCCCTTCCTCACCCATTAACGGCAGTCCGCTTAGGCCCTTTATCTATAGATGGGGCCACATGGCCTGTTTTGGCTGGGTTTACCCCGCACCCACGTGCTTTTACAACTGCGACTCTGGCAGAGCTCCACGTCTTACATACATCGTTGGTACGCGTATATAGAGCTGTAATACAGTACGTAACACACCGTCCAGGTGGGACCACCTGGCGCTGCAGTACAACCTGTGGGTCCTGGTGGCGTGACCATCAGTCCCCTTATGGTTAATGCTGTCATGGGCAAGCGCCCACAGAATAAGGATGAATTTCCTTATTGGCTTGCCGAGAAATTTGGACAGATAGAAGCTGTCTTTCCTAATACCACTCCTGTGGAGAAACACAGGATCTTAACTATTAGTTTACCCAAAGACTTAATTCCCGAATTGGCTGATTGTATCACCTGGGGCAGGGTGTTTGCAGCTGTATATTCTATGTCTTTCGGCACTCCCTCCATGAGCGTACTCCCATCTGTGATTAAACGCGTTCAAGATGAACACAGAGCAGAAGCAGCTGTTGAGCTGGGGATGAGACTGGTGGGAGTGTTCGACGTGGTTGCTGATATGATCCTTGCGAATGTCAAGTGCGATGCCGTTAGCTTTCAAGGAGCAAACCGCTTAGAAGCGGTCGCGGAGGCTGACAGACCACGAGAATTACCAAAGATTATTGCGAAGACTTATAAAACCATAGGCCGCAATAGTCTGGGAAATAAGCCTACGACTCAAACACAAACGCAGTCTCAGGTACAACAGAAAGCCCAGCCTGACAAGGATGGGCGCCCTTTCTTTCCTAAAAAGAATTGGCAAAGAAATAAGAAACAGGGTTCCCAACAACAGAAGCAGGGTTCACGTGCCAGTTCACCGACCCCTGATGCTTCTGAACGTACTTATGACTTGCGCGATCGCGCTAAAATTAAGTCTCCTGATAGATTTCAGGTTCCTGACCAGCGTCCTCCTCGTTCTTTACAGGAAACATCAGGCTCACAAGCCGGTGGAGGGGATCGCCAGGATCGGGGTAGAAGTCAACCTGCGTCACAACTTCGTGAACAGCCTTGACAGTTTGAAGTCAAGGACAAGCAGGGTGATTTCGCACGAACCCGACCTCCTTTTAAAAAAAAAAAAAGGTTGCCGCTTTGACGGCGAGATATGCCACAGACGGTGAGGACGCGACTCCTGGATTGGACTTGGGCAGTGACTCTGCTCGATAGCGCGGCGGAAGTTACCATAGACAGGGAGGCTCTACGTCCCCGTCTGGATGTGACAGCAACTGACACATTTGTTACAATTGAGACTGCAGATACCCGGGTTGCCCCCCCGGATAGACTATACGAAGTCCTTTTCCAAATTGAAGGTGATATACTGCGTCCCATTAAGGTTGCTTTCTGGGAGAATCTAACCGCTACATATGACATTTTATTGGCGGAGAAGTATTGGCCGCCACCCTTTGTGTTAGCCTCTTCTAGAGGGGAAGATGTGATACTTCCGAGTTTTTCACGTTGTGTCCCTGAGGAACAAGCGCAGGCTTTCGCGGAGGAATGGGCTTTGGCCTTAGCCCCAGCGGTGTATCGCAATCCGGTGGGTTGGGATGTTGATTCGCCAGCTCATGAAATACCATTGCGCTCTATGCCACAACCTCAACCTCAATATTCCATCAAACGAGAAGCGAAGGCTTCGGTTTGTGACATTCTAAGACAATTGGAGTATCAGGGGGTCATTGAGTCATGTGTATCACCTATGAATAATCCTCTTTTTACTGTCCCTAAACCTGATGGTTCTTTTCTGATTGTATTGGATTATAGAAATTTGAACAGCCATTGCCGCACCTTTGCGGTACAAAACACACACAGTTCAGCGCTGATGAATAATATTGTTCGTAAAAAATACAAAACGATACTTGACATTTCGAATGGTTTCTACAGTCACAATCTCGACCGTGCGAGTGGTGACCTGACAGCATTCAGTGCCGTCGGAAATCAGAAAAAATTTACACGGTTGCCTATGGGGTATAAGAACAGCCCCGGGGCATTTGCGGCACGCATTGTGTCTTTGTTGCATGACATTGACCCTGAGGCCTTGTCGTATGTTGATGGCATCTATTTGACTGACGACTACCTCGCCCCGCATCTTGACCGAGTCGACCACAAAATATTGTCTTTTGCCGACTACGGTTATATTTAATTTTGCAAAGTCACACATTGCCCATCTGGCAGTGCTCTTTTTGGTCTACGAGCTCAATAATGAGGGAAAGGGTCTAGCACCTCACTTCCTAGAGAAATGTGCACATTTGCAACCACCTTCTTCTTTGAAAAAGTTACAATCCCTGCTGGGTTTTTTAAATTTCGGAAGGACTTACATTCCCGATTATGCTCAGCGTATCAAACCGCTTTATGCGTTGATACAACCTAAGTTTTCATCTGCCAGCTGGCTTCCGGAACATACTTCCGTTCTGAGGTCTTTGCATGCGGATTTGCTTGCGACTAACTTCTTAATGACTCGTGATACCACCACCAACCTGGTAATACGTATCGTTTCAGGGGCAGTGGGTTTCACATACTTAACGTTCAATGAGGGAGACACAATACCTATTGCATACAAATCACACTTGTACACAGCGGCTGAAATGCGTTTTTCCTCTGTAGAAAAAATCTTGACAGCAGTGCAGATGGCGATTCTAAAGGAACGCTCACTGGCGCAGGGCAAACGCATTCTTATGGTCACTCCCTTCCCTGCTTTGGAAGCGGTGACTAAAGCAAGTGTACCTAACTCGAAGGCATTACACCCACGTTGGATTCAGTGGGCTACTTCTTTGACGTCTTCGGATGTCACATTTGTCTTTGATCCATCTCTTCAGACTCCGGAGTTTTTACGGTATGAGTTTATTCATCCGCCTACTTTGTCGCTTCTTCCTCTGAGTGAATACAAATGCATCATTTATACCGATGGCTCGGCACAACGGGCCACGGGTTCCAAACATGCTTATTCAGCGGCTTGCGCTATTGTGGCTGGCTCCATTGAAGATGGAGAGTTTAAGTCATCCATTGTGCACACACAGGCACTAGGAGACTGCACGGCGCAATTGGCCGAGCTGCGTGCTCTTGTTCTAGCTCTAGGGTTTGCTGATCCTCTTGTGAATACTCTTATTGTGTGCGATTCTTACTATTGTGTCCAGTCGTTCAATGACAACTTATTCTTTTGGTCTCAAAATGATTACTGCGATTCTAAAGGCAGCGCAATTAAGCATAAAACGCTTTGGGTTCGAGTCGCAGATCTTAAACAGCGTCTGCCTCTCACACATGTTATTCACACTCTTGGCCACCAACGTGTCGGAACGCACGCTCTTGGTAATTCTCTGGCTGATGAAGCAGCCAAGTCTGCAGTAGCCACGTGTTCCGTAGCAGCAGTTACAAGATCTATGACTAAGATTGATAATGAAATTCTGGCAGCGATCGCTGCAACTAGGGAGGGAGGTAATTATCCTGCGGGTTTCCCTTCTAAGTACTCTTATCATGTAACTCCCGAACAGGTTCCTTATGCTACCATTCCTTCAGTTGGGGGGATCGGCTGATTCCCAACTCTGACCGCAGACAAGCTTTGATCAAGGCTGCACACGAAGGCATTGCTTCGGCACATGCTGGTGTGTCGGCAACAGTCTCTATTCTTCAGCAACGTTACTGGTGGCGTGATTTATATAAACAGACTCGTAACTATGTTCTTTGCTGTGATGTTTGTCAACAAATCAAGCCTTCTACAGTCCCACGTCCGCCACAAACACAGCTATGTATTTCTAATAGACCTTTTGGCTGTGTCTATCTTGATCACTGCGGTCCTCTTTCTTCTGATACTGCATACAAGTATATCTTGGTTGCGGTTGATTCGTGCACTCGATTCCTGTGGGTATGGCCACAACGTAGTGCTGACGCTCGAAATGTCATCAGGGATTTGCGTGTCTTTATGGGGATGTTTGCCTGTGGTACCTTCCATTCTGACCAAGGTCCGGCGTTTGCCTCTAAGGCTTACAAGGATGCAATGAAGTCGTTGGGGGTACAGGTGCAGTTTTCGTCTCCATACAGGCCTGAGGGCAATTCAGTTGTGGAGCGAATGAACCGTGACTTAAAGCAATCCTTGACAGCTAGAGTCTTAGGTACTGGCAGGGACTGGCTATCCCACTTGTATGGGGTCCAACGTGCACTAAATAATCTCCGTAGAAGATCTCTGGGTGGGCGGACCCCTTACGAAATGCTCTTCGGCTTTCACATGTTTGTTCCTGACCTTGATGGTCTGGACACTGTGGCGGCTGCCTCTCAGTTTGACGTAGATAATCATTCTGCTATGTTACAGGATCTACAAAAGACACGTGATACTCTGGCAACTGAGCATTTACCATCTTCGCCTGCTGATGCACAACTGATTCCTGTTACCGGTTGGCTTCCTAAAGTTGGAGATCTGGTGCGGGAGAAGATTGAAAACAAAAAAGAATTTGGTCCCTCTTACCGTGCTCCGGTTTCCGTACTTGGACTGAAGGGTACTCGTACTGTCATTCTACCACCATTGCCAGGTCGCAAAGACAACAGGTACATCTCAGTGGACCATGTCAAGTTACACTGTGTGGCCGATTCTGAATAGTGTGACACCTGCAGTTTCGTGCAACGCAATATCCTTAGCACCGTTAACTTTGTCGTCACCTGCTGCCACAAGAATGTCTGCTCATATGATGGACACTGTCATTGATCATCAGCCTTTGCGACAATCCTCTTCTGCAATGGATATGGTGTGCCCTTTTCCGGCTATTGATTTTGTGAGTGAGATGCCATCTGGCCCACGAGTACGAATGGACGATTCTACGCTTTCACCTTTGCTTGCAAGTCCAGGGAGTGCCTGTGATGGAGAACCGGCACACCTTTCTTCTGGCTCGTCCTCCTCATCATCCAGTTTGTCTGATGCACCTACGTCTAAATTACGTATTTTTTACTCCTGGTTCAAAAAGACATACTTTGTTCCCCCATGGACCTACATTTGGTTGGTGCTAATCCTGTTATTTCTCTTCATGTCAATTGGATTTGGGACAGTGTTCTTTTTACTTATAAATGGCCATTATCTCCCTGAACGCTCTGCAGTAAAAATGGTCGATGGAACTTTGGCACCTCGCACGTCGTCCCATATCATGAAACGTGATAAGTCTTTTGTGAATATTTCAGCTTTTCCAGTTCTTGATGGCATCGTTTGGGACAAAGTAGCTTACGAAATTCATGGCCCGACTGAGGTCCTTAGAGTTCTGTACGTATTTCGCGTCTCATTAGGAGATGTGGTGACACAGGACATACATTCAGATTGGGATGTGCAGGCAGTTCATGCATTGTTTTCTGATTTAAAATATTATGCTGCCTTTGATGCTGAAGATTTGTATTTAAATTCTGCCAATTATGGTGATCTCTTTTGCTAACAACATTATGGGCATCATTTTTTACACAAATCAAACACCATGAGACCTGTTTTTAATTTTACCCAATGGGAACATTGTCCAACTCCCTTACAGGGGAGTTCTAAAACGCTTAGGGATAAGATCACCTATTTTTCTAACTATGATTGGACTAATCCTGAATCCTATTATTTTAGGCTTCAAAAATCCCCTACTTTGAAGTACCTGTTATCCCACACTAAACTAATTTACGCCAACTAGTTTAGAACACAGTTGTCCACACACGGTTATGACCATTGGAAACAGACTATAGATTTAAAATCAATCTGGGGCACAAAGCCATGGCAGGTTCAGGGCACTGAGGCATTACATCGTGCCTGCCTGATCCCGACTCAATTGCTGTTTTTAAATGGAACCATTTACCAAACATCCTGTTACGGTCTTGCAACTGTCAAAAACCTAAATACCCCCTCCATTCCTTTATTAGCTGAATATGATAATTGGCGGTTACATAATAACTACACCATTAAGGCTTTGCAGGCTCTACTTCAAAATGCCTCCTTTAATGTTTCTGAGGTTGATTCATTAGGATGGTTGTTGTGGCAAACTAATGCTAATGCATGCCAGTTGCGTTTCTATAATGTTACACCTGGTTTCATTCAGACTAAGCCTGACCCTCGTTATCCACCTCATCATTCTGTGACTACATACTCGGTAGGTAAATTGTGCCAGAAGTGGCTAGAACACTCTACCCTGGCATCTGTCAAACAGCACCTTTCCATCCTATCGAATGATATAGATTTGGCTGATTTTCTCCTAGGCCCACGTAATCCAAGGGCCAAGCGATTTCTTTATGCCTCTTATAATGAAATTTGGAAACTTTCACAGATGGAAGCCTTGGAAAAAGTCCTTGCTGTAGTGGACAACAGCATTAACACGCTTTCTTCACGCATTTACACCCTAGACAATATTGTTTCTTCTGTAATAGATATTGTGCAAAGTGATGTTTCTGTGTTATATCATGGTCAGAATCAGTTAAGGTCTGTCATGCAATTTGCTTGGACATTGCAGACACTGAAAATGGTTAAAGTGCCTTGGGATTATTTGAATGCCACTGCTTTATTTTTGCCTTTTAACCTGACTGATAAACAGAAGTTTATGTCCATGAAAGATGCTGTATATACGCTGTTGCATATTGAACAATTGGAGCCTTTGCCGTTCTCCGTAGCGGAAACGGACTCTGCTGTTTGGTTAATTCATGGCGTTATCACTTTGCCCTTTTCGCTTTTTCAATTTAAATCATGTATGCAACACTTTCCTGTTGGCCGCTTTGAACTGCTTGGCAGTGCTTTTCTGCATGAATTATGGGTCCTGCCCTTTGCTTATCGGTGTCTGAGGGAGGATAAAGAAGTTTTCCTCACAGGGGAGGAGTGTGATTCGGTAGTGGGTCACTCTCTAGTGTGCAAACACGTTAAATTACACGGCGAGTGTAACGTGTCAGCGCCCAATCTAGCTTGCTTTTTAAAAGGGACCCCAGTACCATCCGTCACTCCTGTCTTTACATTGCTTACTAACGGCAGCTATCTCATTTTAAACAATCAAGACTGCTGTGGTTTGCGGGCGGGTGTCCCATACTTGGTAACTGTTTCCCAGCGCGTAACTTGCTGTAGCGATGTCCTTTTCCCGCCCCCGCAAGGGAGTTTAGATTCTTCACTTTGGCCTTCCATTCCGACTTTGAAAACAGAGTTCAACAAGTTGAGCAGGCTCAAAGCCCTTTTATTCCAACAGGAGGTGGCCCTCACTTCCGCCCGTGAAACATTCAGGTTGCAGGTGGCACGGACCTCGAGTGAGATACAGTCGCTTCTTAACACTAACCTCCCACTTCATTTTGGGGAACTAATTCACCAAATATTTAATGCATCTGATACAACAGGCCTTGCCCATTTTTTTAAATGTGTGGGATCTGGCCTGGTCTCTTCCTTTCAAACTATATTTGGGGTAATACTGGCTTTTATTCATTCTATATTTTCCAGCGTTTTCGGAGGGTTCCCCTTAATATTGGCGCTGGCAGCTGGAGTTCTGCTTCTCCTCCTTGTGCTTCGTAATGCTGCTCACTTTGTGGCTCTGCACAGGCCGGCCCAGCTACAACTGTGCCGTGATCGCCTATATGAGACTTTTGGATGCTTGCCTTTAGCAACGCTTGGCGTGAGTTACGACTTGACATTCCGCTTTGCCTACTTTACTTGCGTGCAAAAGATGCCATTTCTCCTGGGCGATGGAACTTTGCTAATCGAACACGTGGTGTCCAATCCCTGATTTCAGCCAGTTGATGGGTCCCTTAGAGACACATGACGAGGCTTGTTCTGTGGATGGTCAAATGACGCGTGCAGCTTTACTTGGAATCTTGGATCAATGGGATATCTGTGCGGCTGCGCAGACTTTCCTACAACGAAGTTTCATTGAATATCACGCAAGTTTGCCTTTTCTACTTTTTGGATGCTCCTGCTTGTGAGGAACAGGACTGTTCCTTCGACTTACTAAATTGGATGTCATCGCTTTTTTCGACCAATGATAAAGATGAACTATTGGAGGGAATTGCATTCCTTTGCACCCAAACCTTCATGGATTGACTACTTGGGTCGTCCCTGATCCGCTGTCTGGAATACAGACTCTTTTTTTCCAGCTCAAAGTGCCTTTGGCTTTTTTTTCGAACTTTCCCTTTTTTTCCCTCCAATTTGTTTTTACGTTTTTTTAGAAAGTCCCTCACCAATATTTTAAACAATGCCTGACTTTTGAACTCTGTTTTTGTTCTTTTGTCTATGTCCTACTGACTTACCAGGGGGAGGGTGTTATATGGGGTTATGTAGCCCTTAGATACATTGTCGACATTGCTAAGTTAGCATGAGTTTTACTTGCCCTATGCTGCTGCTTTTGCGCACGCCTCTGCTAAGAGTTTGTTTTCGCGACACTTTGCCTCTGCCCTGTACATGATAACAGATTGTTTTTCACGTTCTCAGCTTTCCCTTCAATTCTGTCTGAACATAATGTGCAAGGTCGGTCAACAATGTCTCTTGTTATTCTGTTCTGGTCAGTCCCTATTACCTAGACAAAACATGTTACCAACAGCTGCAATGTGGAAGAATCGAGCTTTGATATAACGTTGTTGCATGTTTTTGAAACACACTCTAAGAAAGCCATTCCATGGAGCTGAGCTCTACGGTTCCTACGATGTAAACCTTTGCATTTAGGCTTTCAGGTAGGGGTCTGCTAATAATGCCTAGAGATCTTCTGTTATATAAAATAAACTTCTTACTACCAAGGGGAGGGTGATTAGGCCCAGTTATTTTGCTTTTTTCACCGTCTTTATAAAATGACAACTCTTTTTGTATTCTATGATATTGTAACAATGCTAATGATTCTTGCCTTATGCATTTTGCAGCTAGTTGTGGTTCGCATACTGTTTTATGAATCACTATAGTCAAGATAAACATTTTGAACTTATTTAGTGACTCTGATTATTTTTATTGTGGACAAGTACGTGAGAGCGAAAGAGTGTCTTGTTCCCGCGACTCTGAGGTGAGTCGGGAGTGCTTGTGTTCTGGGTTGTCTAAACATTCGTAGCTTCTTGATATTTGTAGGAGACCGAATAAGACACTATTGCTAGTCGTTGGGATTTTGGGTACTAAGGTGATAGGAGGTACACCCTGTGAGAAAGTGCCATCTTTCTTACATGGTATGCCCCCACTTTTTGCTGAATGGCTGATGTACTTTGACTGAGTGTGCCCTGGGCTCCTGCCAACCAGGTACCCAGGGCCTGTGTTCCTTCCCTAAAATTGCATTGATACCTACACCCAATTGACATCCCTGGCCACAGGTCAGCCCCTGGTAAATGGTACCATGGGTACCCAGGGCACTGTGACCAGGGAAGGCCCCTAAGGGCTGCAGCACTTGTTGTGCCACCCTTAGGGACCCTGCACCTTTACACACACACACTGCCTTTGCAGGCTGCGTGTCTTGGTGCAGAACAAAAGTGAAGAGTCGACATGGCTCACATCCCTGTGTGCCATGCCTACAAGCCACTGCCCTGGCCTAGGTCAGCCACCCCTCTAGCTGGGTGCACTATGCCAGTGGTGAGGGCATAGAGGCATGAGCCCTGTGCCCCTACAGTGCCCAAGTCCATTCTTGGGCATTGTAAGTGCAGTGCTGCCATTAAGAGTATATGGTGCTGGGAGTCTGTCATTACGAACTCCACAGCACCATAATGGCCCCACTGAAGACTAAGAAGTTTGGTATCAAACTTCTCAGCACATTAAACCCCCACTGATGCCAGTGTGGGATTTAATGTAAACGCACTCCAGAGGGCATCTTAGAGATGCCCCCTGAAACCAACCCGACCTCCAGTGTCCGGACTGAGTGGCTGCCCAGGCTGCCACCACCAGACATGTTTCTGGACCCCTGGGTCGAGAGCCTCTGCTCTCAGGGGCCTGAAACAATGCACATCCCGGGACGAGGTGCCAAAGCCTCCTCCCCCAGGATGGGCAGGGGAGCTTCAAAGGCCTGCCGCCTTTGGAGTTTCCCCAGACCATTTGCTGCTTCCAGCAAACTGGTCCCCACTGGTTCTACCCCCACTCCTGGCGGGAGAACCGGCGGGAAAACCAGAAGCAGGAAATGGGTTGTGCCCACCTCTGCCAACTCCACCCCTAAGGTGGGGGAGGCGAGGTGAAGCACAAACTCGAGTCCCCGCCATCTTGAGGATGGGGGGACCTGGCCAACCAGGGACAGGCTCCTGTCCCCCTCCCACTGGAGAGGAACAGAATAGGGGTGTACCCACCCCAGGGAAGGGACCCATTGGTCCCTGCCCTTACCTACCTGTAACCACCCCTAAATTTAGTATTTAGGGGCTCCCTGAACCTTCCTTCCGCAGTTCCCAAATCCGAAAACAAGAAGAGAAGACGAAGCAAGAAGACCAGCCGTGCAGCTGCTAAAAAGGAGGCGACAACAACTGACTTGGCCCCAGCCCTACCGGCCTGTCGACCTCTGAACCTGCTCCTGCGGAATCCCGGCCTCAGCAACCTCACAAACCCCGGAGGACCTGACTTCTGTGCTACAGCCTTCGACCCAGGGACTCCCACGAGCAGAGGTACTGCTCAAAAGAAAACCTACCAAAGACCCGGCCCTGGCACGGAGCCGCGAAACCTGCACACTCTGCACCCGCCGAGTCCAGCCTGTGCCTGAGTGACCAAAGACCTCGAGGACGACCCCCGGCGATTCTGACCTGGAATCCAGTGGCCAAGGACCCTCCTCGACGACCCAGACGACGCCTGCAGCCTCAGGACAAGGGACCCCTCCAACCGCGACCAGCAGGGGGTAAGATTTCCCGACCTCAAAGACACCCCTGCACCCGGCGCCCCACGGCCCCCTGTGCCCAACTCCTGGGTGTCTACCTATCCTCCAAGACCCCAACTTACCTCCTGAAGTGTTGGTCGTCCCTGAAGAATCACCGTCCCCGAGCCTGCAGCCTTTCTTCACCTTTCACGACCTCTATTGTTTAACATTGAGCGCCCGACGGCTCAAAAGCACCCTGCACCCAGCCGCCCGAGTGCCCCTGGAAGTGCAACCTCTATCCTAACCTACTTCCCTACTTGCCCTGAGCAAGTGACCAGGAGCCCAGCTCCCACAGTCGCGTGGCCTGCTTGCCAGCAGCCACCAACCCGGGGCCCCCCGCCTGCCATAGGATAACATTGGGCCTTCTCACTCTGCACCCGGCCGCCCCTGTGCCGCTGAGGGTGTAAAAACTGTACTTACCTGATCCTGGGGGACCCCTGAGTCTTACCCAGAACCTTAACCCTGCCAGTCAAGTACTTACCCGAAATCCGATAACTCACTTTTCTTCCATAGGGTTCCATTGACTGATTTTCTGCGAAATTTCTTCTAAGTGTGGAGTTCTGAAACTTTAGAATATTCACCAAAAATCAACCGAGTCACGAAAACGAAAATACTCACCTAGTATTAGGAGGGGCCTCAGTGCTGGACCCGAGTGCCCAACACTGGCCCTAAAAGTAATCGCAACGTTACTTACCGTTAACTCACTTTTCCTTCATAGGGATCCATTGACTGGTTTTCTGTGAAATTTCTTCTAAGTGTCGATTTCTGTATTTTACAAATATTCTTTAAAAATCGAACAAACTACAAAAACGTAATTACTTACCTGTTGTAAGTAAATGTCCCAGTGCTGAACCTAGGAGTCCAGCACTGGATTACAAAAGTAACGTAAACATACTTTGCTTGCACACTGTATTTCCTTTCATAGGATAACATTGGTAATTTTATCCAGAAAAGTTTCTAAGTGTCAGCTTTTGAAATATAGTAATATTCTTCAAAAATCACTACAATAACCAAAACGCTTTTTCTTACCTGTTTACAGGAAGTGTCCCAGGACTGAATCCAGGATCCAGTCCTGTGGTTAGAAAAAGTGCTCTGCAAAGTAATCAATTGTAATTAAGCATAATTTTCCATTGAGCTCAATGTTGCATTGAATTTGACCCTGTGTTGCCTCTTGCACCAACTGTGATTACCACTATATAAAAAGTCTATTGCCTATCTGTAAGGTGAATAACCAAAGCATCTCATACTGAGAAAGTATATTTTGACCCTATTGTTGGTTCTAAAATAAAACAAGCATATATTTTTTTATATACAAACCATTGGCCTAGAGTTCAGTTCTTGAGTGTGTGGCTTCATTTGCTGACTGAGTGTGTACAACAAATGCTTTACACTGTCCTCTGATACTGCCTTACTGCTCGACCAAGCTACCACTTTGGAGAGTAAGGTTATATCTAACTTTAGCCTCTGTCAACCCTCTGGGGGACTGTGGACTCTGTACACCCTGAACCTTACTTGGGTACAGTATATACAGAGCCACTTTCCTACATTGGTGGCAGCGGTGGGATACAAACTTGCATTTGTTGGACTACTTGGTTACCATCTGATCACACGACAGAACTCTTAAATTGCCTTTAGAATTCTGATTTTTTTAATTGGCATTTTTTTTTACCAAATTACTAAAAGTCTTGTTAGGGCCTTGCTTAAGTCCCTGTAGCATCTTAGAAAATAAAAAGTCACTATAGCCAAGGTTAGAGGGGTTAGAATTTTTTTTAAAAAAATGTCTCAAGACAAGAACCCAGCTACTAGTGAAGATAATAATGACATACAGGAACTGGTTGAGGAGCTCGACCTCACCCCTTATCTTCATTTGTCTTTCAAAGAGATAAGGTCCTTATGCAAACTTAAAGATATACCAATGGGCCAGCATCCAACCAAACAAGGGCTCCAGGAGCTCCTGGCTGAGTATGCTAAAGCCCACCCCTCTGAGCATGGTGATGACCCAACAGAGGAGGAAAGGAATGAGGAGGATGGGGATGGTAACCCACCTCCATCACTTCCTAGGGAAGATAGGGTCCCTGCACCCTTAACTCCAAGAATAGACCTCTGGGGACCTAGGGGCCACCTAGGTGGTCCTGGTCCCAGAGAGGACACTGAGGATACCCTCAGTGAGGAGGACAACTTGTTAGCCAGGTTGGCCAAACGACTGGACCTAGAGACCAGACTCCTGGCTCTAGAGAAGGAAAGACAGGAGATGGGTTTAGCACCCATCAATGGTGGCAGCAATACTAAAAATAAGGATAGGGAGGAAACTTCTGAACCTAAAATCCCCAAAGGGATTGTCCCTAAGTTTGAGGAAGGTGATGACATCACCAAATGGTTCACAGCCTTTGAGAGGGCTTGTGAAATAAGAAGAGTAAAGAAACCTCTGTGGGGGGCACTCCTGTGGGAACTGTTCTCTGGTAACTGCAGAGACAGGCTTCTGACCCTCTCTGGGCCAGATGCAGGGTCCTATGACCTCATGAAGAGTACTCTGATTGAGGGATTTGGGCTCACTACTGAGGAGTATAGAATTAGATTCAGGGGGCTCACAAAACCCAGACCCAGTCCTGGATTGACTTCGTGGACTACTCAGTAAAGACACTGGATGGCTGGTTAGCTGGACATAATGTGCATGATTTTTCTGGACTTTACAATTTGTTTATGAAGGAACACATACTAAGTAATTGCACAAATGAAAAGTTGCATCAGCATTTGGTAGACCTAGGTCTAATTTCTCCCCAAGAATTGGGAAAGAAGGCAGACCACTGGGTCAAGACTAGGGTGACAAGGACAACCACTGGGGGTGACCAAAAGAAGGTGGTCACCAAACCCCCCAGGGGAAAGGTGGTGAGAATCCCCAAGATAAAAAGTCTGAGTCTTCCAAAGGGCCCCAAAAACCTGTTCAGGGGGTGGGTCCCAAACTACTCCCTATGTGCCTCAACCCTATAGGGGGAAGAACTTTGATCCCTTGAAGGCCTGGTGTAATAACTGTAAGAAGTCAGGACACCTCACTGTAGACAAAACTTGCCCCCACAACAAAGCCCCTAAGGCACCCAGTACAGCTACTCCTGGGGCAGCAAGTTTACAGATGGGATCAGAAGTGTACCCTGAGCAAATCTGGGAACCCACTGAGGCAAGTCTGGTCTCCCTAGGGGAAGTGGAATTTGCCACTGTAGCTGTGTGGCCACCCAACTTAAAGAAGTATTTGCAATACCCCTGGGTGAATGGAACTAGAGTAGAGGCTCTGAGGGATACAGGTGCCAGTGTCACTATGGTGAGGGACACACTGGTTTCCCCTGAGCAATACTTGATTGGGAAAACTTACCCAGTCACCAATGCTGACAGTGTCACCACTAGTCATCCCATGGCCATGGTGACATTAGGCTGGGGGGGTTACTGGCCTGAAGCAGGTAGTGGTCTCTCCGAAGTTACCAGCTGCATGTCTGCTAGGAAATGATCTGGAAACCTCAGCCTGGGCAGAGGTGGAGCTAAAGGCCCATGCAGCCATGCTGGGCATCCCTGAATTGGTGTGTGTAAAAACAAGAGCACAGAGCAAAAGGCAGGGTGAAGAAATAGTGTTGGAGCCTGAAATGATGGCCCAGCCTACCAAGAGAAAAGGAAAGAAGACTGGCGGACCAGCTTCTACACAGTCACAAGAGCAGGACCCCTCTCCTCAGGGAGAGAACCTGGAAGCCCCAGAGGGAACTGAGCCCCTAGAGCTTGACCCTTACCAGGTTGAACTCTTGGGCCCAGGGGGACCCTCTAGGGAAGAGCTGTGCCAGGGACAGCAAGACTGTCCCACTCTTGAAAGCCTGAGGCAGCAAGCTGTTTCAGAAGCCAAGGGAGATGTCAGTGGTACCCACAGAGTCTATTGGGAAGAGGGATTACTGTACACTGAGGCAAAAGACCCCAACCCTGGAACCACCAGGAGAGTGGTAGTGCCCCAGAAGTACAGGGAGTTCCTCCTAACTTTGGCTCATGACATCCCCCTAGCTGGACATCTGGGCCAAACCAAAACTTGGGAAAGGCTAGTTAGCCACTTTTACTGGCCCCAGATGCACCAAAAGGTGAAGGAGTTTGTCAGCTCCTGTGTTACCTGTCAAGCCAGTGGCAAGACAGGTGGCCATCCAAAGGCCCCCCTGATACCACTACCTGTGGTGGGGGTTCCCTTTGAAAGGGTAGGTGTGGACATAGTGGGTCCATTGGAACCTCCCACAGCCTCAGGGAACAAATTCATACTGGTGGTAGTGGATCATGCCACTAGGTATCCTGAGGCTATTCCCCTTAGGACTACTACAGCTCCTGCAGTAGCCAAAGCCCTCATTGGTGTCTTCACCAGGGTAGGGTTTCCTAAGGAGGTGGTTTCAGACAGAGGTTCCAACTTCATGTCTGCTTACCTGACCCACATGTGGAAGGAGTGTGGGGTGCAGTACAAGTTTACTACACCCTACCACCCACAAACCAATGGCCTTGTTGAGAGGTTCAACAAGACATTGAAAGGCATGATCATGGGGCTCCCTGAAAAACTCAAAAGGAGATGGGATGTCCTACTACCATGCCTGCTTTTCGCTTACAGAGAAGTGCCACAGAAGGGGTAGGTTTCTCACCCTTTGAACTTCTGTTTGGCCATCCTGTGAGGGGACCACTCTGTCTTGTAAAGGAGGGCTGGGAGAGACCTCTCCAAGAACCCAAACAAGATATAGTGGACTATGTGCTTGGCCTAAGGTCCAGAATGGCTGAGTACATGGAAAAGGCATCCAAGAACCTTGAGGCCAGCCAGGAGCTTCAGAAGCACTGGTATGACCAAAAAGCTGCACTGGTTGAATTCCAACCTGGGCAACAGGTATGGGTTTTGGAGCCAGTGGCACCAAGGGCCCTCCAGGACAGATGGAGTGGCCCTTACCCTATCCTAGAGAAAAAGAGTGAGGTCACCTACCTGGTTGACCTGGGCACCAGCAGGACACCCAAAAGGGTTATCCATGTGAACCGCCTAAAACTCTACAATGACAGGGCTGACATCACCATGCTGATGGTGACAGATGAGGAACAGGAAGCTGAGAGTGAACCTCTCCCTGATCTCCTCTCCCACAGCCCAAAAGATGGGTCAGTAGATGGAGTTGTCTTTTCAGACACCCTCACTGCCCAACAGCAGACTGACTGCAAGCAAGTCTTGCAGCAGTATGCTGGGCTCTTTTCCTTGACCCCTGGTCTGACAAACTGGTGTACCCATGATGTGGACACTGGTGACAGTGCACCTGTCAAAAACAAGATCTATCGTCAGTCAGACCAAGTTAAGGAAAGCATCAGAGCTGAAGTCAGCAAGATGCTGGAGCTAGGGGTTATTGAGCCCTCTGAGAGCCCCTGGGCTAGCCCAGTGGTTCTGGTCCCCAAACCTCATCAAAAGGGTGAAAAGAGAGAGATGAGGTTTTGTGTGGACTATAGGGGTCTCAACTCTGTCACCAAGACAGATGCACACCCTATCCCAAGAGCTGATGAACTGATAGACAGATTGGGTGCAGCCAAATACCTGAGTACCTTTGACTTAACTGCAGGGTACTGGCAGATTGGCATGGCCCCAGGAGCCAAACAGAAAACAGCATTCTCCACACCTGATGGGCATTTTCAGTTCACTGTTATGCCCTTTGGTTTAAAGAATGCCCCTGCCACCTTCCAGAGGTTGGTGAATCAAGTCCTTGCTGGGTTGGAGTCCTTTAGTGCAGCTTATCTTGATGATATTGCTGTCTTCAGTTCCACCTGGCAGGATCACCTGGTCCACCTTGGGAAGGTTTTAAAGGCCCTGCAAACTGCAGGCCTAACTATCAAGGCATCCAAATGCCAGATAGGGCAGGGCACTGTGGTGTACTTGGGCCACCTGGTTGGTGGAGGCCAGGTACAACCCTTACAGCCCAAGATCCAGGCTATCCTGGACTGGGTAGCTCCAACAACTCAGACCCAAGTCAGGGCATTCCTTGGCTTGACTGGGTACTACAGGAGGTTTGTGAAGGGATATGGGTCCATTGTGACTCCCCTCACAGAACTCACCTCCAAGAAGATGCCAAAGAAAGTAAACTGGACAGTTTGTTGCCAAAAGGCTTTTGACACTCTGAAAGAAGCAATGTGCTCAGCACCAATTCTAAAAGCACCAGATTATGCCAAGCAGTTCATTGTGCAGACTGATGCCTCTGAGCTAGGGATAGGAGCGGTCCTATCCCAGACCAATGATGAAGGCCAAGACCAACCTGTTGCTTTTATAAGCAGAAGGCTTCTCCCCAGGGAGCAGCGTTGGAGTGCCATTGAGAGGGAGGCCTTTGCTGTGGTCTGGTCCCTGAAGAAGCTGAGGCCCTACCTGTTTGGAACTCACTTCCTAGTTCAAACTGACCACAGACCTCTCAGGTGGCTAATGCAAATGAAAGGAGAAAACCCAAAACTGTTGAGGTGGTCCATCTCCCTACAGGGAATGGACTTTGAAGTGGAACACAGACCTGGCACTGCCCATGCCAATGCAGATGGCCTTTCCAGGTTCTTCCACTTAGACAATGAAGACTCCATAGGGCAAGGTTAGTCTCATCATCTTTCGTTTGGGGGGAGTTGTGTGAGAAAGTGCCATCTTTCTTACATGGTATGCCCCCACTTTTTGCTGAATGGCTGATGTACTTTGACTGAGTGTGCCCTGGGCTCCTGCCAACCAGGTACCCAGGGCCTGTGTTCCTTCCCTAAAATTGCATTGATACCTACACCCAATTGACATCCCTGGCCACAGGTCAGCCCCTGGTAAATGGTACCATGGGTACCCAGGGCACTGTGACCAGGGAAGGCCCCTAAGGGCTGCAGCACTTGTTGTGCCACCCTTAGGGACCCTGCACCTTTACACACACACACTGCCTTTGCAGGCTGCGTGTCTTGGTGCAGAACAAAAGTGAAGAGTCGACATGGCTCACATCCCTGTGTGCCATGCCTACAAGCCACTGCCCTGGCCTAGGTCAGCCACCCCTCTAGCTGGGTGCACTATGCCAGTGGTGAGGGCATAGAGGCATGAGCCCTGTGCCCCTACAGTGCCCAAGTCCATTCTTGGGCATTGTAAGTGCAGTGCTGCCATTAAGAGTATATGGTGCTGGGAGTCTGTCATTACGAACTCCACAGCACCATAATGGCCCCACTGAAGACTAAGAAGTTTGGTATCAAACTTCTCAGCACATTAAACCCCCACTGATGCCAGTGTGGGATTTAATGTAAAACGCACTCCAGAGGGCATCTTAGAGATGCCCCCTGAAACCAACCCGACCTCCAGTGTCCGGACTGAGTGGCTGCCCAGGCTGCCACCACCAGACATGTTTCTGGACCCCTGGGTCGAGAGCCTCTGCTCTCAGGGGCCTGAAACAATGCACATCCCGGGACGAGGTGCCAAAGCCTCCTCCCCAGGATGGGCAGGGGGAGCTTCAAAGGCCTGCCGCCTTTGGAGTTTCCCCAGACCATTTGCTGCTTCCAGCAAACTGGTCCCCACTGGTTCTACCCCCACTCCTGGCGGGAGAACCGGCGGGAAAACCAGAAGCAGGAAATGGGTTGTGCCCACCTCTGCCAACTCCACCCCTAAGGTGGGGGAGGCGAGGTGAAGCACAAACTCGAGTCCCCGCCATCTTGAGGATGGGGGGACCTGGCCAACCAGGGACAGGCTCCTGTCCCCCTCCCACTGGAGAGGAACAGAATAGGGGTGTACCCACCCCAGGAAGGGACCCATTGGTCCCTGCCCTTACCTACCTGTAACCACCCCTAAATTTAGTATTTAGGGGCTCCCTGAACCTTCCTTCCGCAGTTCCCAAATCCGAAAACAAGAAGAGAAGACGAAGCAAGAAGACCAGCCGTGCAGCTGCTAAAAAGGAGGCGACAACAACTGACTTGGCCCCAGCCCTACCGGCCTGTCGACCTCTGAACCTGCTCCTGCGGAATCCCGGCCTCAGCAACCTCACAAACCCCGGAGGACCTGACTTCTGTGCTACAGCCTTCGACCCAGGGACTCCCACGAGCAGTGGTACTGCTCAAAAGAAAACCTACCAAAGACCCGGCCCTGGCACGGAGCCGCGAAACCTGCACACTCTGCACCCGCCGAGTCCAGCCTGTGCCTGAGTGACCAAAGACCTCGAGGACGACCCCCGGCGATTCTGACCTGGAATCCAGTGGCCAAGGACCCTCCTCGACGACCCAGACGACGCCTGCAGCCTCAGGACAAGGGACCCCTCCAACCGCGACCAGCAGGGGGTAAGATTTCCCGACCTCAAAAGACACCCCTGCACCCGGCGCCCCACGGCCCCCTGTGCCCAACTCCTGGGTGTCTACCTATCCTCCAAGACCCCAACTTACCTCCTGAAGTGTTGGTCGTCCCTGAAGAATCACCGTCCCCGAGCCTGCAGCCTTTCTTCACCTTTCACGACCTCTATTGTTTAACATTGAGCGCCCGACGGCTCAAAGCACCCTGCACCCAGCCGCCCGAGTGCCCCTGGAAGTGCAACCTCTATCCTAACCTACTTCCCTACTTGCCCTGAGCAAGTGACCAGGAGCCCAGCTCCCACAGTCGCGTGGCCTGCTTGCCAGCAGCCACCAACCCGGGGCCCCCGCCTGCCATAGGATAACATTGGGCCTTCTCACTCTGCACCCGGCCGCCCCTGTGCCGCTGAGGGTGTAAAAACTGTACTTACCTGATCCTGGGGGACCCCTGAGTCTTACCCAGAACCTTAACCCTGCCAGTCAAGTACTTACCCGAAATCCGATAACTCACTTTTCTTCCAAAGGGTTCCATTGACTGATTTTCTGCGAAATTTCTTCTAAGTGTGGAGTTCTGAAACTTTAGAATATTCACCAAAAATCAACCGAGTCACGAAAACGAAAATACTCACCTAGTATTAGGAGGGGCCTCAGTGCTGGACCCGAGTGCCCAACACTGGCCCTAAAAAGTAATCGCAACGTTACTTACCGTTAACTCACTTTTCCTTCATAGGGATCCATTGACTGGTTTTCTGTGAAATTTCTTCTAAGTGTCGATTTCTGTATTTTACAAATATTCTTTAAAAATCGAACAAACTACAAAAACGTAATTACTTACCTGTTGTAAGTAAATGTCCCAGTGCTGAACCTAGGAGTCCAGCACTGGATTACAAAAGTAACGTAAACATACTTTGCTTGCACACTGTATTTCCTTTCATAGGATAACATTGGTAATTTTATCCAGAAAAGTTTCTAAGTGTCAGCTTTTGAAATATAGTAATATTCTTCAAAAATCACTACAATAACCAAAACGCTTTTTCTTACCTGTTTACAGGAAGTGTCCCAGGACTGAATCCAGGATCCAGTCCTGTGGTTAGAAAAGTGCTCTGCAAAGTAATCAATTGTAATTAAGCATAATTTTCCATTGAGCTCAATGTTGCATTGAATTTGACCCTGTGTTGCCTCTTGCACCAACTGTGATTACCACTATATAAAAAGTCTATTGCCTATCTGTAAGGTGAATAACCAAAGCATCTCATACTGAGAAAGTATATTTTGACCCTATTGTTGGTTCTAAAATAAAACAAGCATATATTTTTTATATACAAACCATTGGCCTAGAGTTCAGTTCTTGAGTGTGTGGCTTCATTTGCTGACTGAGTGTGTACAACAAATGCTTTACACTGTCCTCTGATACTGCCTTACTGCTCGACCAAGCTACCACTTTGGAGAGTAAGGTTATATCTAACTTTAGCCTCTGTCAACCCTCTGGGGGACTGTGGACTCTGTACACCCTGAACCTTACTTGGGTACAGTATATACAGAGCCACTTTCCTACACACCCCTATTTACTGAGGTCCTGTTTTCTTGTACATAGTTCTGTGTATGAGCAGAATCCCCGCAACAGTCCAAGTCCATTCTTAGACATTGTAAGTGCAGTGCTGCCATTAAGAGTATATGGTGCTGGGAGCTTGTCATTACAAACTCCACAGCACCACAATGGCTACACTGAAAACTGAGAAGTTTGGTATCAAACTTCTCAGCACATTAAACCCACACTGATGCCAGTGTGGGTTTTAATGAAAAATGCACACAGAGGGCATCTTAGTGATGCCCCCTGAACAACGACCAGCCTCTGGTGGGTTCCCTGAATGGTACATACCAGCCTGCCACCACGAGACATGTTTCTGGACCCCTAGGGTGGGAGCCTTCGCTCCCTGAGCCCAGAAACAAAGAGTCTCCTGGGCGGAGGTGTTCACACCTCCCCCAGGCCAGGAAGAGCCATGTGTGGCAGGGGAGCTTCAAAGGCCTGGCAGCCTTTGTAATGCGACCCCCAGCCTCTCCTGCTAGCAGGAGCAGGCCCCCTTCCTGACTCCCCTCCTTTTCGGCGGAAAGACAGGCGGGAAAAAGTAGCCAGCCCAGAAGGTGTGCCCACCTCTGCCAACTCCACCCCTCAGGTGGGGGAGGCGAGGTGAAGCCCTCTCTTCAGTCAGTGCTCGCCATCTTGCAGATGGCAGGCACTCCCCAATCAGGATTAGGGATTGTGCTCACTCCCCCACATGGGGTGAGCATACCAAGGGTATAGTCACCCTAAGGTCAGTAGCCCAAGGGCTACTGATCTCAAGACCCCTAAAACGCCCCCCAAATACAGTATTTAGGGGCAGCCCTGAATCAAGAAAGCAGATTACCGCAACCTGAGAAGAAAAAGGAAGAAAGAAGACGCCCAGTAGAGGAGACTGCAGAGAACAACTGACTTGGCCCCAGCCCTACCGGCCCGTCTGCAGCTTCCGGAGATCCTGCGCCAAAAATCGTCTTGTCCTGCAGCCAGCGACCTCCAGAACAAAGACCGGATCTCCTGTGAACAGCAGCTCTGTTCAAAAGAAACACCAAACAAAGACTCCGAGCCTGCTGAGGAAAAAGAAACCCGACGCCTGGAACCACCACTGCACCCGTCTCCTACAGCCCGAGTTCAAGTGGCCCACCGGTCCCAGCAAAGTCCCCCAGCACTCCAGAGACCGAGTCCACCGTGGGTTGACCCCTCCAGGACTCCCCGACGTCGCCTGCAGCCTCTGCACGGAGACCCCCCCCCAACCGCGAGTGGCCCGGTAAGGTGAAATCCGACTTCAAAAGACACCCCTGCATCCAGCCGCCCTGGAGAAAGGAACCCGAGGTGCACCTACGTCCCCGAGCCCTCCAACTTACCTGCCCAGCTGTTGGTTCCTCCCAGAAGTCTTCCTGGACCGAGCCTGCAGCTAAAAACCAAAACCGAAAATCCCCATTGAAAACAACAGGGCACCCGACGCCAAAACAGCACCCTGCACCCAGCCGCCCCTGCGGGTGCACTTTGTGTGCTAAACCGGATCCCCCTTTGCCCTGAGCTTAAAACCAGGAGCTTGGCTCCCACAACCCAGTGGGCTGCTTGCCAGCAGCCACCAACCAGAGGCCCCCTATCCCCCATTGGATAACATTGGGCCTCAGCACTCTGCACCCGGCCGCCCTAGTGCCGCTGAGGGTGTAACGAGAGTGCATCCTTGACCCTGGGGGAACCCTTGTTCTAACCCCAGAAGCTCAACTCCAAAGACCGATTACTTACCTGGTAACCGTTAACTTCATTTCTCTCCATAGGAATCCATTGACACAAGTGTGGAGTTGATTTGTATGGAAACCAGAAAAATAACAATTGTGCAAAACTGATTTTACTTACCTTTTCTCTAGGAAATGTCCCAGTGTGATATCTAGGCATATCACACTGAGTAGAATAAGTAATCTAAAAAGTAATCTCAAAAATAACGTAAAAGTAATTTACCTGTAATTTTCATTGCAAAGTCGATACAAAGTATATGTACAGCATTTCACAGTATTGCTTTACCAGTAATTCAAACTATAACCATTTCAAAGTACATTTACAAATGCATTTCAAACTGTGTATTTACTGCAAAATATTTATCAACTTACCTGTGCCAGGCTTGCTTGGTTCTAGAAAATAAAATAACTAAAAGAATATTTTTTTACAAAACCAATTGGTCTGAAGTTCAGTCTTTGAGTGTGTGAATTCATTTGCTGATTGAGTGGGTACAACAAATACTTAATACTGACCTCTGATACTGCCTTACTGCTCGCCCACACTACCACAAATAGAGAGTGAGGTGCTATCTAACTTTACCTCTGCCTACCTTTTGGGGATCCACTGGACTCTGTGCACACTATACCTCACTTTGGTATAGTATATACAGAGCCAGCTTCCTACAGTAAGGTGCTATCTACTTTTACCTCTGCCTACCTTTGGGGATACACTGGACTCTGTGCACACTACACGTCATTTTGGTATTGTATATACAGAGCCAGCTTTCTACATTGGTGGATCAGCAGTGGGATATACAACTTTGCATTTGTTGGACTATCTTGGTTACTACCTGATCACACAACAGAACTCTTAAATTGTCTTTAGAATTCTGATTTTTTTGAATTGACAAATTCTTCCAAATTACTAAAAGTCTTGTTAGGGCCTTGGTTAAGTCCCTTTAGAATTTTAGAAAATAAAAGTTAACTTTAGCTAGGGATAAGAGGGGTTAAAAGTTTTTTTAACAATGTCTCTTAACAAGAACCCAGCTGTTAGTGAAGATAACCACAATAGCATAGAGGAGCAGGTTGAGGAGCTCGACCTCACCCCTTATCTCCACTTAGAATTTAGGGAGTTAAGGTCTCTATGCAAACTTAAAAATATAATCATGGGGTCTCATCCCTCCAAACAAAAGCTCCAGGAGCTGTTGGCAGGGTATGCTAAGGACCATCCTTCTGAGAATGGTGAAGACCACTCAGATGAAGAAGTAGAGGGAGGAGATGAGGATAACTACCAACCTCCCCCACTTCATAGGGAGAGAAGGGCCCCAGTGACCCCAACTCCCCCAAAAAAAACCTCAGCACCTAGAGCCCACACAGGTGGACCAGGTGCTGCTGAGGACAGTGAGGACAGCCTCAATGAGGACAACCTTTTTTAAAAGATTGGATCTAGAGACCAGACTCTTGGCTCTAGAGAAAGAAAGAGCAGAGATGGGCTTAGCTCCCATCAATGGTGGCACCAATTTACTAAATAAGGATAAAGAGCAATCTTAGGATCGTAAAATCCCCAAAGGGATTGTCCATAAATATGAAGAGAGTGATGATATCACAAAATGGTTCACAGCCTTTAAGAGGGCATGTGAAATGAGAAAAGTGAAGAAGTCACACTGGGGGGCACCCCTTTGGGAACTGTTCTCTGGTAACTGCAGGGACAGGCTCCTGACCCTTACAGGGGCAGATGCTGGGTCTTATGACCTCATGAAAAGAACTCTGATTGAAGGCTTTGGACTCACAACTGAGGAATACAGAATTAGATTCAGGGGAGCTCACAAAACCCAAAACCAATCCTGGATTGACTTCGTTGACTACTCAGTTAAGACACTAGATGGTTGGTTAACTGGAAATAACGTGCATGATTTCAATGGACTTTACAATTTGTTTATGAAAGAACATATTTTAAGTAATTGCACTACTGAAAACTTACATCAGCATTTGGTAGATCTAGGTCTAATTTCTCCCCAAGAATTGGGAAAGAAGGCAGACCACTGGGTCAAGACAAGGGTGACAAAAACGACCACTGGGGGTGACCAAAAGAAAGGGGTTACAAAATCTCCCCAGGGGAAAGGGGGTGAGAATTCCCAAGATAAAAAGGGCCCCAAAAACCTGCACAGGGGGGTGGGTCCCAAAACTCTTCCCAGTCCAATAATAGGTACAAGGGAAATAACTTTGATCCCCTAAAGGCCTGGTGTAACAACTATAAAAAGTTGGGATACTTAACTGGAGATGCTACTTGTCCCAACAAGAAGCCCCCTAGTCCTCCTACAGCTACTCCTGGTGTAGTCAGTCTCCAGATGGGATCAACAGTGTGCCCAGAGCAAATCAGGGTTCACACTTAAGCAGTTCTAGTCACAGAGGGGGAAGTTGAGTTTGCCACATTAGCTGTGAGGCCATCCAACTTAAAGAATTATTTGCAATACCCCTGGATCAATGGGACTAGGATAGAAGCCCTAAGGGATACTGATGCCAGTGTC
The DNA here is from genome assembly GCA_963921515.1 of Calotriton arnoldi. Classification (NCBI taxonomy): domain Eukaryota; kingdom Metazoa; phylum Chordata; class Amphibia; order Caudata; family Salamandridae; genus Calotriton; species Calotriton arnoldi. The sequence goes on along the minus strand of CAWUFW010006381.1, from coordinate 319,821 downwards.
ACCATGGTGAGAGATACACTGGTTTCCCCAGAGCAGTACCCGATTGGGAAAACTTACCCAGTCACCAATGCCGACAGTGTTACCACTAACCATGCAATGGCTATGGTGACATTAGACCGGGGGTGGGGTGGGGGTTACTGGCCTGAAACAGGTAGTGGTCTCTCCAAAGCTTCCAGCTGCATGTCTGCTTGGTAATGACCTGGAAACCTCAGCATGGGCTGAGGTAGAACTAAAAACCCGTTCAGCAATGCTGGACATCCCTGAGGTGGTGTGTGTAAAGACTAGAGCACAAAGCCGAAAGCAGGGTGAACACGAAGTGTTGGTGCCTGAAAGAATGGCCCAACCTTTCAAGAGGAAAGGTAAGAAGACTGGGAAACCAGTTTTTGTACAGTAAAAGGATCAGGACCCCTCCCCTCCGGGAGAGGACTTGGACACCCCAGAGGGAACTGAGCCTATGGAACTTGACCCTTACAAGGTTGAGCTCTTAGGCCCAGGCGGACCCTCTAGGGAAGAGCTGTGCCTTGGACAGCAGGACTGTCCAACTCCTGAAAGCCTGAGGCAGCAAGCTGCTGCACAGGAAAAGGGAGATGTCAGTGGTACCCACAGAGTCTATTGGGAGGAGGGACTACTGCACACTGAGCCCAGAGACCGCAACCCTGGAGCCACTAGGAGAGTGGTAGTGCCTCAGACGTACAGGGAATTCTTACTAACTTTAGCTCATGACATCCCCCTGGCTGGACATCTGGGTCAAATCAAAACCTGGGAAAGGCTAGTTAGCCACTTTTACTGGCCCCAGATGTCTCAGAAAGTAAAGGAGTTTGTCAGCTCGTGTCTCACCTGTCAAGCCAGTGGCAAAACAGGTGCACACCCAAAGGCCCCCTTGATTCCACTACCAGTGGTTGGGGTACCCTTTGAAAGGGTAGGTGTGGACATGGTAGGTCCACTTGAACCTCCCACAGCATCAGGAAACAAGTTTATACTAGTGGTAGTGGATCATGCCACTGGGTATCCTGAGGCAATTCCCCTTAGGACTACTACAGCTCCTGCAGTAGCCAAGGCCCTCATTGGTGTCTTCACCAGGGTAGGGTTTCCTAAGGAAGTGGTTTCAGACAGAGTCAAACTTCATGTCTGCTTACCTAAAACAAATGTGGAAAGAGTGTGGAGTGCAGTACAAGTTTACTACACCCTATCGCCCACAAACCAATGGTCTTGTTGAGAGGTTTAACAAGACATTGAAAGGCATGATTATGGGGCTCCCTGAGAAACTCAAAAGGAGATGGGATGTCCTCTTGCCATGCTTGCTTTTCGCTTACAGAGAAGTGCCTCAGAAGGGAGTTGGGGTTTCCCCCTTTGAACTTCTGTTTGGCCATCCTGTAAGGGGACCACTCTTGTCTTGTAAAGGAGGGTTGGAAGAAGCCTCTACAAGAACCCAAACAAAACACTGTGGACTCTGTGCTAGGCCTAAGGTCCAGAATGGCTGAGTACATGGAAAAGACATCCAAAAATCTTGAGGCCAGCCAGCAGCTCCAGAAGCACTCGTATGACCAAAAAGCTGCACTGGTAGAATTTCAACCAGGGCAAAAGGTGTGGGATTTGGAGCCAGTGGCACCAAGGGCTCTCCAGGACAAATGGAGTGGCCCTTACCCCATCTTAGAGAAGAAAAGCGAGGCCACCTACTTGGTAGACCTGGGCACAAGCAGGACACCCAAAAGGGTGATCCATGTGAACCGCCTTAAGTTTTTTCATGACAGGTCTGACATCACCATGCTGATGGTGACTGATGAGGATCAGGAGATAGAGAGTGAACCTCTCCCTGACATCCTCTCCTACAGCCCCAAAGATGGGTCAGTGGAGGGAGTTGTCTTTTCAGACACCCTCTCTGCCCAACAGCAGGCTGATTGCAAGCAAGTCTTGCAACAGTATGCTAAACTCTTATCCTTGTCACCTGGTCAGACAAACTGGTGTACCCAGGATGTGGACACTGGTGACAGTGTACCTGTCCAGAACAAAATCTATCGACAGTCTGATCAAGTCAAGGAAAGCATCAGAGCTGAACTCAGCAAGATGCTGGAGCTAGGGGTTATTGAACCCTCAGAGAGCCCCTGGGCCAGCTAGTGTTTCTAGTCCCCAAACCTCATCCCCAGGGTGGAAAGAGAGAAATGAGGTTCTGTGTGGACTATAGAGGGCTCAACTCTCTCACCAAGACGGATGCTCACCCTATCCCAAGAGCAGATGAGTTGATAGAAATTTGGCTGCACCTAATTTATCTAAGTACCTTTGACTTAACTGCAGGGTACTGGCAGATTGGCATGGCACCAGGAGCAAAAGAAAAGACAGCATTCTCCACACCTGATGGGCATTATCAGTTCACTGTTATGCCTTTTGGTTTAAAGAATGCCCCTGTCACCTTCCAAAGGTTGGTGAATCAAGTCCTTTCTGGATTGGAGTCCTTTAGTGCAGCATATCTAGATGATATTGCTCTCTTTAGCTCCACTTGGCAGGATCACCTGATCCACCTGGGGAAGGTTTTAAAAGCCCTGCAAACTGCAGGCCTAACTATCAAGGCAGCAAAATGCAAGATAGGGCAGGGAACAGTGGTATACTTGGGCCACCTTGTTGGAGGAGGCCAAGTGCAACCATTACAGCCCAAGATCCAGGCCATCCTGGACTGGGCAGATCCAAAAACCCAGGCCCAAGTCAGGGCATTCCTTGGCTTGACTGGGTGCTACAGGAGGTTTGTGAAGGGATATGGGTCCATTGTGACTCCCCTCACAGAACTTACCTCCAAGAAGATGCCCAAAAAGGTAAACTGGACAGTTAGCTGTCAAAAGGCTTTTGGCACCCTGGCACAGGTAAGTGAAATGCTTTGCAAAATATTATGCAGTGTTTACAAATTAAATGCAAGTTCAAAACGCAGTGGTTTGAAATACAGGTAAGTCAAAATATCGAAATTACTTTTCAGATTACTTTTTAAGTTACTTTTTCTACTCAGTGTGAAATGCCTAGATATCACACTGGGATATTTCCTAGAGAAAAGGTAAGTAAAATCAGTTTTGAACAATTGTAGTTTTTCAGGTTTCCATACAAATCAAATCCACGCTTAGAACATTTTTCAGAGAAAAATAGTCAATGTATTCCTATGCAGAGAAATGAAGTTAACGGTTACCAGGTATTTACTCGATCTTTGGGGTTGAGTTTCTGGGGTTAAAACAAGGGTTCTCCCAGGGTCGAGAATGCACTCTCACAGCATCCTCAGCGGCACTTGGGTGGCCGGATGCAGAATGCTGAGGCCCAATGTTATCCAATGGAGAATAGGGGGCCTCCAGTTGGTGGCTGCTCACGAGCAGGCCACAAGGTTGTGGGAGCAAAGCTCCTGGTGCTAGGCTCAAATGGGATTCTCCGGTTTTGACAAAGACTGCAGGCTTGGGGACGAAGATCTTCTGGAGGTGACCACCGGTTGGAGAGGTAAGTTGGGATGCCTGGGGATGCTGGGACACCGTTGGTTGGGCCACCAAAGGCTGTGGGGCTTCGGGTGCAGGGGTGTCTTTAGGCGTTGGGTTTTCTTACCAGCTCCGGTCACGGTCGGAGGGATCCTCCAGAAAGAGGCTGCAGGCTTCGCTGGGAGATTCGAGGCAGGTCAGAGATCACCAGATCTCAGGTCAGGATCGCCGGGGAGACCTCCTCGTGATGTTGAGCCACTCAAACTTGGGGCCGTGGGCGTCGGGTGCAGAGTGGTGCAGCCTGGCGAATTTGGCCAGAGCCAGAGTCTGTAGGTGAGCAAATCCGGTGCTCACGGGAGACAGAGTCTTTTCTGTGGAAGGCAGGGCATGTCTTCGGGGTTCTTGAGGTTGCTGGCTGCAGGACACACCGGAATTTCGCTTCTGCAGGTTCGAGGTGGGGACAGGCAGGTAGGGCTGGGGCCAAGTCAGTGGGCGTCCTCCTCTTCTTAACTTCTGCACTGCTCTTCGGTCCTTCTTCTTTTCTTCTTGGTTGGTTCTTGTCTGAGGTGGCAAGGTTCAGGGGTGCCCCTAAATACTAGATTTTGGGGAGTTACAGGTAAGTAAAGGTTGGGACCAATGTGTCCCTTCATTGGGGTGGATCCAGTGGGAGGGGGGCAAATGCCTCACTCTGGTTGGCTGGGTCCCCCCAATCTGCAAGATGGCGGGGACAGAGTTGTGCTTCACCTCGTCTCCCCTACCTGAGGGGTGGGGTTGGCAAAGGTGGACACACCTCCCTTCCTCGCTGGGTTTTCCCACCGATTCTCCCGCCTAAAGTGGGGGTCAGAACCGGTAGGGGCCAGTTGCTGGAAGCAGCAAAAGGCCTGGGGAACTCAGCCTTTGAAGCTTCCCCTTCGTGGACCCTGCCCATCCTGGGGGAGGAGGCTTGGCACCTCGCCCCAGGATGTGCATTGTTTCAGTCCCCTGAGAGCAGCAGGCTCTCGACCCAGGGGTCCAGAAACATGTCTGGTGGTGGCAGCTGGTGAGCAGCCACTCAGTCTGGACACTAGTGTTAGGTCATTTTTCAGGGGGCATCTCTAAGGTGCCCTCTGTGTGCATTTTTCATTAAATCCCACACTGGCATCAGTGTGGGTTTAATGTGCTGAGAAGTTTGATACCAAACTTCCCAGTTTTCAGTAAAGCCATTATGATACTGTGGAGTTCGTAATGACAAACTCCCAGCACCATATACTCTTAATGGCATTACTGCACTTACAATGTCTACGAATTAGCTTAGACACTGTAGGGGTACAGGGCTCATACACCTGTACCCTCACTACTGGTATAGTGCACCCAGCTAGAGGGGTGGCTGTTTTATGCCAGGGCAGTGGGTTGTAGGCATGGCACACAGGGGTGTGTGCCATGTCGCCTCTTCACTTTGTGCTGCACCAAAACACGCAGCCTGCAAAGGCAGTGTGTGTGTAAAGGTACAGGGCCTCTAAGGGTGGCACAATAAGTGCTGTAGCCCTTAGAGGCCTTCCAAGGCCACAGTGCCCTTGGTACCTGTGGTACCATGTACAAGGGGCTGACCTGTGGTCAGAGAGTGCCAATTGGGTTTTGTTTTCAATCCAGTTTTAGGGAAAGAACATAGGCCCTGGGTACCTGTTTGGCAGTAGCCCAAGGCACACTCAGTCAAAGTACATCAGCAGTTTAGCAAAAAGTGGTGGCAACCATTCAAAATGAGGGCACTTTCTTACAGCTACTACCAACGGACATGTGCCCAGGGTGAGGTTTTGTATCATACAGTTTAATAGGAGGCTAACGTCATGTCCTGTCGCCGCCCGTGGCAGCGCGAGCGGCCAGTTCATGATTAAAGTAGCCTGCAGCAGTGGCAATGCCATGGCAGCGCTGCTCGTACTGCTGGAATTAAATTATCTAAAAAATATCCAGTGACCTGAAGGGAGCCAACCCACCCCACCGGGGGGCGCGCCAGCTACTGAGTGAATCCCTGCAGTGGCTGATGGAGTGGTTCGGCAGCCTGGAGCACACCAGTCCACAAGCAACTGCTAAGCCACCCCACCCCCCCCATCACCCTCCAGCCCTCAGAATCATGCTGCTCGCCTCAGCTCAATTAAGTGAGCTCTCACTCTGCTTGAGGCATTTGCTTTAAACTAATAGCGCGCGAGAAGGACCAGTGGTGCCTGCTGGTCCAACTCTTATCACCGTCATCGGTGTCACTTAAGCAGAGCCTGTGTAGTAGCATGTCGTAGCGCTTTGTGACAGCCTGCTAGTCATGTGATCTCATCTGGTGCTGCGGGGGTGGGCAGGTAGTGGTACACCGACAGGGTCAGACACCGCTCAGCTGCTCAGAATGTGAACCTGTGCTATGAGCCCCTTTATGTTGTTTTTATGCTTCATTTTTTGTCGATGCTTCCACAGCAACATATCATACCCCTGAACCTTGTGATGCTAACAGTTTGTGTAGAACAAGTTACTTACCTTTGGTAACGATATATCTGTAAGAAACATTAGTTAGTTATAGATTCTTTACCTTAGAATTACCCCCAGGCGTCAGACTGGATACGGAAAGTTTTTCCGTCAGCAGTACCTCTGCGCGTCGGAAGGTGACGTCGGTCGGCTCCGCGTCAGTCGTTGGGGTCGTGGTCGCCAGGATGACGTCGCGGTAGCTACTTAGAAGCCGCACTCGCGCGCTGATGTCAGTTCTGTACACGACTTTCCGCGCCAGAAACGCAGAGCCATGCAAGACACTGACCACAGGTGCACAAAACTATGCCCCTGAAAGGATGTCCTTAACCCAAGAAATCAGTTTGCAGAACGGGGAGGATGGGTGGGGCGGTAAGGAATCTATAACTAACCTATGTTTCTTACAGATATATCGTTACCGAAGGTAAGTAACTTGTTCATCTGAAAGAAACAGTTAGTTACAGATTTCCTTACCTTAGAATAGATACCCCAGCAATACCAACCCCGGAGGTGGGTCTGCGAACCAAGATCACACCAGAAAGTCCTGGAGAACAGAACGGCCAAAGAAGCCATCTCTCCGGACTAGACTGTCCAGGCAGTAGTGTTTGGTGAACGTGTGCAACGATGCCCACGTAGCTGCCTGACAGATGTCATTCAGAGGAACTCCTCGTCCCAAAGCAGTAGTGGCTGCAGTCACCCTGGTGGAATGGGCGTGTAGCCCCACTGGAGGCTTCATTTTAGCTAAAGAATAGCAGGCTTTAATACACAAAACGACCCATCTAGAGATGGTCCGTTTGTGTACGGCCCGACCTTTCTTGGCGCCCACGTAGCCCACAAAGAGTTTGTCATCCACCCGGAACTGTTTTGTGCGATCCAGATAGTAGGAAAGCGCACGTTTTGGGTCCAGACGGTGGAGCCTCTCTTCCTCTTTTGAAGGATGCGGAGGCAGATAGAAGGTGGGCAAAGTGAAGGTTTGCCCGATGTGAAAGGAAGTGACCAACTTGGGAAGAAAGGATGGACGAGTTTGTAGGACAACTTTCTCCGGATGTACAGCTAGAAAAGGAGGCTTAGATGAAAGAGCCTGGAGCTCACTCACTCTTCTGGCAGATGTGATGGCTACCAGGAATGCAGTTTTGAGAGTTAAAAGTCTGGGAGGACAGTTGTGAAGTGGCTCAAAGGGAGCGCACATCAAGTAGGTCAAAACCAGATTCAAGTCCCACTGAGGCATAACAAAAGGAATAGGAGGAAAGAGATGAGTTATGCCCTTCCAGAAACGATTTACAACCGGGGACTTGAAGAGAGAAGGCTGATCAGGAAGCCTTAAAAAGGCAGAAATGGCCGAAAGATAGCCCTTGATAGTGCCCAGAGCAGAGCCCTGCTGGGCCAAAGAAAGGAGGAACAAGAGAACCTCAGAAAGAGGGGCATAAAGGGGATCCACAGCCTTTGCTGTGCACCATGCCACAAATTTGTTCCATCGGCAGGCGTATACCGTCTTAGTGGAGGGACGCCTGGCTGCCAAGATTACATCACAGACTTCGGGAGGCAAGTCGAATGACGTCAACTGCCGCCGCTCAATCTCCACGCAAGGAGGTGGAGGGTGGACAGGTTCGAGTGGATGACTGTCCCCTGCTGCTGCAACAGAAGATCCTCCCGAAGAGGCAGTCTGACCGGAGGATCGATGGCCATGGTGAGCAGCTCGGGATACCAGACTCTTCGTGCCCAATCCGGAGCCACAAGAATGACTTGGCCCTTTCGCGCTTGATCTTCTTCAGCACTCTGGGCAGAAGTGGTATAGGCGGAAAGGCGTACAACAGACCGCAACTCCACTCGCGACGAAATGTGTCGCCTAGCGAGTGCCGCCTTGGAAACTCCAACGCGCAGAATTGCTGACATTGCGCGTTCTCTTCAGTGGCGAATAGATCTAACCAAGGCTCTCCCCACTGCTGAAAGAGACCTTGTACCACATCCGAGTGAAGACGCCATTCGTGATCCATCATGCACCTGCAGCTGAGTTTGTCCGCCCTGGCGTTCAGTGAACCTGCCAGGTGCTGAACCACCAGGGATATGCCCTGATATTCCAGCCATGTCCAGAGGCCGAGGGCCTCCTGACATAGGGTCCACGACCACACCCCGCCTTGTTTGTTACAGTACCACATGGCGGTGGTGTTGTCCGTGAACACCTACACTACTCTTCCCCGGACAGAGGGAAGGAATGCCTTCAGTGCAAGACGGCTCGCCCGAAGCTCCAGAAGGTTGATGTGGAGCCCGGACTCCGCCGGAGACCAGAGGCCTCTGATCTCCGCCGCTCCCATGTGGCCGCCCCATCCCAGAAGGGATGAGTCTGTCACCACTGTGTGGTCTGGTTGGGGAAGGGAGAGGGATCTGCCATTGACCCAATCCAGATTCGTGAGCCACCACTGCAATTGTAGCGCAGTGCCCTCCGAGATCTGGACGCAATCGGACAGATTCCCCTGATGCTGCGCCCACTGGAACTTCAGGTCCCACTGCAGAGCCCGCATATGCCACCTGGCATGATCGACCAGCAGGATGCAGGAGGCCATGAGGCCCAGCAGCCTCAGGGTCATTCTGACTGAAACCCGGGATAGAGGCTGAAAGATCGGAATCATAGCCCGAATATCCCGGACTCACTGTTGGGGAGGATAAACCCGAAACTGCGCTGTGTCCAGAACTGCTCCGATGAAGAGGAGCTTTTGAGAGGGGATCAGGTGTGACTTCGGCACATTGATGGAGAACCCCAGCGAATGCAGGAGGTCGGCCGTAGTCTGGAGGTGGGAGACGACAGCCTGGGGCGAGCCCGTATTCAACAGCCAGTCGTCGAGATAGGGGAAGACTGGAACCCCTGATCTGCGCAGATGAGCTGTGACCACCGCCATCACTTTCGTGAACACCCGAGGGGCGCTGGTAAGGCCAAAGGGGAGCACGGTAAACTGAAAGTGCTCGTGGCCTACCGTGAACCGCAGGTAACGCAGATGGGCCGGCAGGACAGGGATGTGAAAGTAAGCGTCCTGCAAGTCCAACGCTACCAACCAGTCTCCAGGATCGAGGGCAGACAAGACCTGAGCGAGCGTCAACATCTGGAACTTCTCCTTCCGGAGGAAGCGGTTGACGTTCCTGAGATCCAAGATATGACCCATGCCCTTGTCCTTCTTGGGTACCAGAAAGTAGCGGGAGTAACAACTACGACCTACTTCTGGGGCAGGAACGCGCTCGATGGCTCCCTTGGCCAAGAGAGCCGTAACTTCCTGTTGGAGAAGGCCCAGATAATCCTCCGACATACGATGGTACTGAGGTGGCATGGCTGGAGGGGTAGTCTCAAAGGGGAGGGAGTAGCCCCTTCGAACTATCTGCAAAACCCACCTGTCCGACGTGATGGTGCGCCAGTGGGGGAGGTGATGCCGGATCCTGCCGCCCACTGGCGTTTGATGGGCCTGAAATGTCGGACTAGGAAGGTTTGGAGGCTGCTGCAGAGGGGGGGTTGGTGGACTGGCCCGCCCGCTGGCCCCCTGAACCACGACGGTGGTTCCCACGTCCCCGGCCACGCGAAGTTTGGGGAGCTTGCGCCGGCCTGTGGCTCTGGGCGGGACATAGTGGGGCACCCCTTCCGTAGCCACGAAAGGGGAGAAAAGCAGACTGCGCAGGGTGGCTGGAGAGGCCCAAGGACTTGGCCGTAGCCCGTGAGTCCTTGAAACACTCTAGAGCGTTGTCCGCTTTGTCGCCAAAAAGGCGACGGCCATCAAAAGACATGTCCATGAGGGTTTTCTGGACATCCCCTGAAAAGCCAGTCGATCTCATCCAGGCGTAGCGTAGAAGGGCTACTGACGTGGAAATCGTCCTGCCTAGAGAGTCGGCGGTATCCAGCCCACAACGGATGGTAAACTTCGCTGCATCCCTCCCGGCGGCAACAGCCTGGGAGAGCACTGTCCGGGCCTCCTCCGGACACTGAGGCAGCACCTGCGCAACCGTGTCCCACACAGAGTGGGAATAACGGCCCAGTAGACATGCAGTGTTTACCGACAGCAGTCCCAAGCTAGCGGAAGAGAAAATCTTCTTTCCAAGATGATCCAGCTTCTTGGATTCCCTTTCCGGTGGAGCGGAAGGGAATGCGCTCTTGGAAGTGGAGGCTTGGACCACCAAGCTCTCCGGGGTGGGGTGTTGGGAGAGGAATGTGGGGTCGCCCTGAGCCAGGCGGTGGCGTCGGGCAATCATCCTATCCACGGGAGCCCCCGTGTTGGGCCTGGACCAGGTGCCCAAAAGAACATCAGTAAGGGCCTCATTAAACGGCAGCAGGGGCTCCGAAGAGCTCGCAGCCGGCTGAAGCATCTCTGTCAGGAGGTTAGTCCGGACCGCCACCGTAGGAAGCTCGAGGTTGAGAGCCTCGGCCGCCCTACGCAACACCACTGCGTATGACGCTCCCTCCTCCGTAGCCACGGTAGGAGGAGACAACATGCCAAGGTCAGGGGAGGTGTCTAGACCACTGGCATCCCCCAGTTCCTCTCTCCAGTCCTGCTCAGAGTCTAGCTGATCAGTCAGAGGGTCACCTGACCCCTCCCAGTCCTCCTCCTCATCCTCTGGGTGCCAATCTGGCTGAAAAGGGACCCCAGGAGTGAACAGGGGCACAAAACCCCCGCTCGGCGCAAGATCCGGCGTCGGACGACGCCGGTCCAGCTCCGGGTCCACATCAGGATGGAGGCCGGGGTCGACGCCGGCCGGGGGCACGATCGGAGTCGGCTGCGGTAGCGGTGCCAGAGGAAGTGGCGCCGGTGGAGGTGTAATAAGGTCAACTGGCGCCGATCCGGATCCAGGCCTGGATCCAAGGGGGGCCTGCGGCACCAGGGCTGAGCTGTCGGCGAAGGCCTAGGCCCCCCAACCGAGTCCGCGGGGCCCGAAGGCGCGCCGGCGAGTTTGGGCTGCCCAAAGATGGCGTGCATCGCCTCGTAAAATTTACAAAGCTGGGCAGGAGTGGCTCCGGGTCCCTGGAAGGGAGGGAAGCCCGGAGTCGACTCTTCGGGCTCCGCGCGCGGGAGGGGCACCACCCGCATCCCTCGTCGCGTCAGCCGACCGACGGGGAGAAGTCGAAGAGCGACGATGCTTCTTCGACTTCTTCTTGTGCTTCGACTTACCTGAGCCCGAGTGCGAAGACTTAGAAGACTTGGAAGAGTGATGATGGCTCCGCGACCGGTCCCTCAACCTCCCTCGCGACCGGGACCTCGAACGGCACGGAGCCGACTGCTGGCGCTCAAGAAGCTTTTGGGACCGCTCCCGCAAAGCCTTCGGAGCCATGGACCGGCAGTCTGAGCACAACTTGGGGTCGTGGTCGCGCTCCAGGCAAAAGAGGCCCACGCGGTGCAGATCCGTAACAGACATCAGTCGGCTACAGGAACCGCAAGCCTTGAAGCCGGGCATCCCTACGTGCACCAGGAGTCGTAGAATCAAAAAAGACATTGACAAAAGTCGCTCAAAAAACTCAGTCAAAAAGTGACTGGAGGTACCGCTCTCTCCGGATCTGTGCTGGCTGGCGCGGAAAAAGAAAGAACAGACATCAGCGTGCGAGGGCGGCGTCTAAGTAGCTACCGGGACGTCATCCCGGCGACCACGACGCTAACGATGGACGCAGAGCCGACTGACGCCACCTTCCGACGCGCAGAGGTACTGCGGACGAAAAACTTTCGGATCCAGTCTGACGCCTGGGGGTAATTCTAAGGTAAGGAATCTATAACTAACTGTTTCTTTCAGATAACAATTTACAGAATTGTTATATCAGTCTTTCTCGCCGAGTGTTAGAACTTCATTTTTTTTATTTTTAGAATATGTGATTTACTTTTTTCTCCGCTAAACTTACCCATGCAGCAGACTGTCACCATGTAGGGCCAGAATAGCTTCGCTGTCAGCGCTGACGAACACAGTATTTCTTGCAAGTGGCCTCATTTAGTAAAGAATGTCGCTTTCCATAATTTCAAGCAAGCAATTTATTAAACGCCTTCCCTCAACTGACAACTCACACATTCATCCGATAACGTGGAACATTAGAACTCAGGTGGGTATCCAATGCCTTAAAGTGGAATACACTACATATCATCCCCTTTGAACAAAACTAGAAGAATAGATAAACTATGAACAAAAAAAGATGAGCAACTTAACATAAAAATTCTCAAAAGTCTGTAATTATTTTTACTAGGGGTGAGCAGCACTAGTAGGCAAGTCTTTGAAATACAGTGTCTTGGCTGGCAGTAATGTTTGTGCCTCACTCTACTGAGGCTTGCCAATGCCCGTGCTGTCTGCGGCGGCTCACGAGTCAGCTGACTGCTGTCTCTTTTAATTTATGATATTCAGGCAGCTGAGAAGATTCATGTTGGGGCTCTCACTACTACAGACTCCGTCCGGGTCGCACGTGGGATATATAGAGCAGCCGGGCCTGGAGTCCAGACTGATGCTTGATAAATTATTACCAGGGAGGAGCCATGGGGGGCAGTAGGCAAAAGGCTGACTAAGGCAGGATCTGTTAATTGTTTTTCTGCCGGCCCGCTGGGCACTAGGTTAGTGCCCTTCCATTGCGGGTGCTTTGAGTAGTTTTAAGATCTTCTTAGAGTTTCTTGTTGCTGAAATGGGTGTAATTTCTGATATTTAAATGTTTCCCTCGTCTCCATTGCTTGATTTCGCTCGCAAGAAAGTGTCACTCATAGTCATTGAAATGTCGCTAATAATTACACTGAAATTAGGAAAGTGTCAAACAAAGGAATATGAAACTTTGGCAGCTATGCACTAGACTCTCTGGACTAGGAGGCTGAATAAAGTTATCAAGGTCGCTAGCAGCCAGCAGCCAGCCTATGCCATCTGCCAATTCACCGGCGGGCGCGGACAGGGTTTGGACCAAGTGCCCATTAAGTTATAAGTAAAGGCTTCATTGAACGGAAACAGGGACTTGGATAATGATGGCCCAGGGTGCAAAACCATAATAAATTAATCTATCTTGACTTCAGCTGGCAGTTGTAGTCCAGGACCTCAATTACTCATCAAACTGATACAGCAAAGGAAGCAATCTCTTTCCTTGAGGGCCCCAGAGGCAAATTCAAACCTGTATCAGGGGAAGCATCAAGTCTACTTGCCACCTGTAAGTCCATGTAAAGGCTGTCATCATCATAATGGGGGCAAATCATCCCTATCATCGTCATCTCTAAGTGGAAGCAAGCTCTGGTAGGAGTCAGAGCCAAAAAGACAGTGGTGCCTCTGAGATCACCTCTGTGGTAATAGCAGCATAGGTTCAGACTGTATGAGGACACGGTAACCTCTGTTGGGGTTGAACCAACACTGGATCGGGGATAGCCATCGGAGTTAGTACGGGATTATTCTAAGGCATCTGCACCAGTGTCAATGAAGGAAGGACTGACGTAGCTCAGTGCTCTACCCATGGCCAGTCTCCTGCTGCAGCTGCCGCCAGATCTTCACCACCGCCCCGGACACCAACACCACCAAAACCAACACCACCGACGGCCTCAGATGCATCCTCCTCAACGTGCGCTCGATGCACAGACACGCCACGGAAATCTGGAACCTCCTTGACTCGCTCTCACCCGACGTCGCCTTCTTCACGGAAACCTGGACCAACGCCTCCTCGGCCCCCGACATCGCCCATTGCCATCCCGGATGGATACAAGATCCAGAGAAAGGACCGCCCCAACCACCCAGGAGGAGGCATCGCCATTGCACACAAAAACTCCCTGCGTCTCACCACATCCTACGACAACTTCCCCGCCGCCGAACACCTACACTTCCAGGTCCAGACCAGCCCTAACTCCACACTCTGTGGCACCCTCGCCTACAGCCCCCCCCCAGCCCCGAGCTCTCTTCGCAGATACCATCACCGACCTCATTTGACCCCACGCCATCCCCACCATGGACTACATACTTATAGGAGACCTGAATTTCACCTCGACAACCTCAGCAACCCCAACTCCGCGACAACCTCGGGCTGAAACAGCTGATCACCACACCGACACACAAGGCAGGACACACTCTTGACCCCATCTTCGCCAGAGGCAGCAGCGTGCACTTCAGCCACACCACGCAGCCCCCCTGGATCGACCACCACTGCGTACATTTCCTCGTCAACAAACCCAAGCCACCCCCCGCGTAGGAACTGGAGCAGAGTCACCGAGGAACAACTCAACTCCATCCTCAACTGCAACACCCCCTCCGCTGCAACGGACTCCCAACCACGCAGCCATGGAACTCCACACTTGGATCGTCAACTGCCCAGACACGCTCGCCCTGCTGCGCAACCCCGACAAGCACCGCCCCAGGAAAGGCGCCTGGTTCACCACCGAGCTCCAGGAAACCAGACACACCTGCAGACGCCTGGAGAAAACTGGAGAAACATCAAGACACCCGAAAACTACACCGCCTACAAGGATGCCATGACAGATTACCACCAACGTATCAGAACCACCAAAAGAACCTTCATCCACAACAGAATCCTTGCCAACTCCAGCAACTCCAAGGAACTCTTCAGCGTCATCCAGGAATTCACCAAGCCCAGTAGAGAAGCAACGGACATCACCCCCTCCCTGGAACTCTGCAACAAGTTCAGCTCCTACTTCCACCTGAAGATAAAGAACCTCTACAACAATTTCAACGACCACACACCCGTCCCCGCAGTCAGCCCACCCTGCGGCAACACCAGCCAGACCACCATCTCCGCCTGGACTCCGATCACGACCGAGGAGACCGCCGCAACGATGAAGGGCATCCACTCCGGGGCCCACACTGACCCCTGCCCACCCCACATATACCACAGAGCCGCCACCACCATCGCACCCGTATTACAACGGACCATCAACACCACCTTCAAGACCGGCTCCTTCCCCGAAGACTGGAAACGGGCAGAACTCAAGCCCCTGCTCAAAAAGCCCTCAGCAGACCAGACGGACCTAAAAAAAACTACCGGCCCTTCTCGCTCCTCCCTTTCGCAGCGAAAGTCGCCGAGAAGACCGTCAATGCAGAGCTGACAAGGTTTATCGGAGAAAACGCCATACTCGACCCTTACCAATCCGGATTCCGAAGCAACCACAGCACCGAGACCGCCTACTCGCCGCCACCAATGACATCCGCACCCTCCTCGACCAAGGCCACACCGCAGCCCTGATTTTACTTGACCTGTCGGCAGCCTTCGACACAGTCTCCCACCGCACTCTAACAGCAAGACTACACGACGCCGGCATACAAGGCACCACCCTCGACTGGATCAGATCTTTCCTCACCGGCAGGAGCCAAAGGATCAGACAGCCACCCTCCCTCTCCGAACCCACGGAAATCAACTGCGGAGTCCCACAGGGATCATCACTCAGCCGAACCCTCTTCAACATCTACAAGGCTCCCCTCGCCACCATCGTCCGACAGCACGGCCTCAGCCTAATACCCTACGCCGACGACACCCAGCTCATCCTCTCCCTCACCAAGGACCCCACCACCACCAGACTCCACTTCCAGGAAGGAATGCAGGACGTCGGAGAATGGATGAGCATCAGCTGCCTTAAACTCAATTCGGAGAAGACAGAAGTCCTTGGTACCACCCCCTCAGTGTGGAATAACACCTGGTGGCCCACTGCCCTCGGCACCTCCCCTAACCCCACAGACCACTCCAAGAACCTCGGCATCGTACTCGACTCCTCCCTCTCCATGAATCGCCAGGTCAACACCGTCACCTCCAGCTGCTTCAACACCCTCCGCATCCTCCGTAAGACCATCAAATGGATCCACCCTGAGGCAAGGAAGACAGTCACCCACGCACTCATCACCAGCAGACTGTACTACGGAAACGCCCTCTACGCCGGCATCAACAAGTCTCTACTACGCAAGCTCCAGATTATTAAAAACACCGCCGCCAGACTCATCCTCGGGATCCCTCGGCACGAACACATCAGCCAACACTTACACAAGCTCCACTGGCTCCCCGTCGAGAAAAGAGTCACCTTCAAGATACTCACCTACGCCTACAAATGCCTACACAACACCGGACCTCAATACCTCAACGACAGAGTCACCCTCCACGTACCCAAACAAAACCTCTGATCCACCAACCTCCTCCTCGCCAAAACCCCGCGCATCCGCAGAGCCAGAGCAGGGGGAAGATCCTTCTCCTACATCGCGGCCAAGAACTGGAATGAGCTCCCCACCGACATCAGACGTGCCCCCTCCCTGAACACCTTCAGGAAGGCTCTGAAGACCTGGCTCTTTGACTGATTCGGACCTGCTGACCCACCCCAAGCACCTTGAGACCCTCACAGGTGAGTAGTGCGCTTATAATCCCCCTGATTGATTGATACCTTTGTCGGGTCCAAGGGGGCCAGACTGCACCAAGTATAGATCTACCAGCTGTAATCCAACTGGGGGCATCTATGGATCCTTGTGGACCAAGGGTGCACCAGAAAGAGTGCTGGAAGAGTACCAAAGATATGCAGCACGGCCTTCTTAAAGACCTCGACCTGCTGCTGCATCGCTGATGGCATGGGGAACTCTGGAACATCGCGATCAATTGCGGAATCATCTCCTCAATCAGGAGGTCTGCAGCCAGATAGACTGCTCCCTTTATGCCATCATGACTTCTCTTTTGAAAGAGAGTGGTGGGATGGGGTAGAGTTTGCTTGGCTTTCTTATACTTCCGCTTGGACTTTGACTTACCGAAAGACTTCAGTCGTGAAGATGACCTCTTGTAGAAGCGGGTCCAAGCCCTCAACATGGAGAGGGAGCCCATGACTGCTTCTGGTGTTCGGCGACATACAGATTTGCTTGGCAGCCCTGGGTCACCTTCGGGTGCAAGAGGATGCACTCATCGTACAATTTGGAGTTGTGCCTTGAACTCAAGAACCAAAGCCAGATCTCAACGGATCCATGACTGGCATATGTTTTCTACAGTCACAGTATCGTTTGTAGCCCATGGTTTAAGGAGGGGACATAATTCCTGTGGACAGTGGATTTTGCTTTCAGGGTCATCAAAAACCGACAAAAGTGGAAGTGGAGTTCCAGATCCACATTTGAATGTGTGGAAACAAAGAAACAGACGTCAGCGGAAGCAGGTGTGGTGCTTATGTGTGGGTCCGCTCGGTCACTTCCGGGGTGGAACTAAACCTGCACAGAACCCTAGGGCTCCACCTATGGTGTGAGGGAGCACTGCTAAAGAAAGTTTCCAGGCCCAGTCTGGAGCCTGAGGAATATTCTGAAGGTGAGGAATCAGCAGTAAGAAATTTCCATAAGAAGTATTAATGCTGCTGCCTTTTAATCTTTTTGTGATGGTTTGAGACAGCAGCATCTGGATTTTGATGAATCTGTAAACATGATCTTCATGGCCTGCCATGCTCCCTTTTACACACATTTTAAGCACAGAATGCCATCCTTCAACTGGAAGATACCTAGATACAAATGTTTATAGTGTGCAAGTAAAAAAATAAATAGAGACAAGCTTTAATAAATATGCAACTCACCTCGGCTGGCCAGATAGATGGCTGGGAGTCATCCGATTTCTTAGATTTTTCTAATTTGGCATACTTTTCAACCTAATAGTACAACAAAAGGCAGCAAATCAAATATTAGTCAAATTAGAATGAGATGCACAGACTTCTAACAAAAAAGCTAAAATTGCTATACAAAGAAGGCATGCACCAACATTGCTACTGAAGTATTTTGGAGTACGCCATGTGGAGACCTAGCGTTTATCTATGTACACTGTGAGAAATATGGCATCGCTGCAGGCATGAGTGTGTCTGCAGAATCTTGCTATGAGTGTGTGTGCAGAATTTGCCTTCGTGGTGATGAAATAATGTGCAAAGATTAGCAACTGTTTAAACTTGTTTGAAGCTGTCTTTCTGTAGCCAGGTTGCTATTCTAATCAGCTCCTCAAGTCAAGTTTTGATTCCTGCTTCCTGCGCACCCAGCTCCTGCTTGCCAAATGTTAAATTCAGAAAGATTTCTGAACTACACCTAGCTAGGCATTCGTATTTCTCACATTTTGAATACTAAGCACATTTTGTAGTGCACATTAACCAGAGCATTCAATGTTCCACTATACATGGCAACAAATATAAATTGGCCTCTAATAAGAATGTTGTCAGGTTGGTCCCTAAGAATAAGAGTAAGATAAATAAAAAGACAAATCCATACAAAACAGCTTTTATACTCCTGTTTTATAGATTTCAGTAAAGCATTTGACCATGTGAACAGAAATCTTCTTTGGAAAAATTTGGCAATCTTGCACATTTTGTACAATCTTCTATGTGCCATATAGCTGCTATATACAAACTATATGCAAACACGTGGACATAAGTCAAGCTTGGCACCAACCAGACGCCTTCGGACAAAATGTATTTGCAGAGATAACTCAAAACAAGGCTGTATCACTGCTCCAACACTCTTTAACTTAAACATCTCTGATCTGAGTCTCCCTCTGGATGCTGCCCACCATGAATTTCCCCCAGCATATTTCAGCTTTACAGTATGCCGATGATGTTGTTCTTTTCAAGCTAATAGGGGCCGGTCTCCAGAGGCCGTTAAATGTACATAGCAACAATGTAAAGCAAACAAAATGGTTGTAAGTTTTATAAAAAACAAACATGGTCATCTTTGGAAGGAAAATAACAAAAAAGGAAGCTTGGCACCTAGGAGAACAGCACCTTATCAACCACAATAAGGATTATGTTACTTACCCTGTAAAGCATCTGTTCTTGGAATGTAGATCTGTAGATTCAGATGCTTTGCATACTACTGCCATCTAGTGTTGGGTCCATTGTTTGCAAGTTGTTTTTCCTCGAAGAAGTCTTTTCCAGTCACAAGGTCAGGTGACTCCTCCTTTCGGTGATAGTGCGCATGGGCATTGACTCCACTGTTAGATTGTTTTACCGCAAGAGGGTGAGAATGGAGTAAGTAAATGTAGTATGGAGATGACCATGCGGTTATGATGTAAATAATAAGAACTGCGATGACCACTGGTGAACGGGGAGGAAGGAGGGCGCTTGTGAATCTACAGATCTAAATGCCAAGAGCAGATGTTTACAGGGTAAGTAACAATCCGTTCGAGGCGTGTGTGCTGTAGATACACATGCTTTGCATAGACGGTTCAGGCACCCATTAAATGCCCTGTCTCCCAACTAAATAAATTGATACTGCCCTGGTGGCTTCATGCAATACCCAGCTGCGCAGCTTTAGTCTGCTTGATCTCACTTGACGATTCAATTTGGCTTTTTAACACACTGCCTACGGGGAGCCCTGGACTCCCGTGCTGATTTACTGTCCCTGGGAACCACCGAACTAGTCATGGGTTATTTTCGCTAAACCCACTCTGCTTCGGACCAAGTTTTCTCCGTCCCTTGACTTTCCGCCAGTGACTGCGACCAATGAGTACACTAACCAATTAGCTCACCATTGTCCTGAAGATGAACCCCAATAATTGGGTTCGAAACGTCGACCATTCTACAACATGAACTCCTTGTAACTTGTATAAATCATTTAGGGAGTTCAACTATATTGTTGTCAATGCGATGCCTTTTTAAAAATTCACTATCACTATTTCACGTCACGCTTTCTTTCACTATTGTGTGAGCACCCTATAAATTGAAATTTATGCGAATAAATATCTGTCATTCTGTGACCTATATGACCCTTTACAGACTCTTTCTTGCTCCCTATTGAATTAAATTCATTTTTGAACAATACAGTGCCCCTCTCTGGGTCACCACTCTTGCTATTGGACCTTTTAGGCCACACTTGAACCATTGTTCTTATAAATCCAGTACCACCCCAGGTTCATATATCGGGGTACCCTTGTTTCCCAAAAACCTTGCATAGACTGTATAGCAGTACCCTCCAAAAGCGGTGGCTAACCAGTGTGCATTGCAGTTGTTTGAAAAAGTGTTTTTAGCACTGCTTGTCCTACATTAGCTTGTTGACGCGCTAATACATCCACACAATAATGTTTGGCAAGTGTGTGTGGTGTAGACAATGTATCTGGTTTACAAATGTCAGCTATAGGGATGTTACCTAAGAATGCCATGGATGCTCCTATTTTAAGAGTAGAATGTGCTCTAGGAGGTATAGATAAAGATATTTTGCCTTTAATATAGCATGTTTGGATGCATTTAACAATCCACCTAGAAATGCCAGATTTTGAAATAGGTTTTCCTTTGTGAGGGGGAGCAAAAGCAACAAACCATTGTTTTGTTTTTCCAAAATCTTCTGTCCTATCAATGTAATACAATAATGCTCTTTTAACGTCAAATGTGTGTAGTGCCCTTTCTGCTACTGAATGAGGATGAAGAAAAAAAACAGGTAACTCAACTGATTGGTTTATATGAAAAGCAGAAACTTCAAAAGTTAATGCCTGGAGCTCACTGACACGTCTTAGTGAAGTGATAGCAATTAAGATTTTTTTTTTCCAAGAAAGGAATTGTAGTGGACAGTTATGCAATGGTTCAAAAGGTGGACTCATAAGTCTTGTTGGAATAACATTTAGATTCCATGCAGGAGCAGGTGGCACTCTTGGTGGTATCACTCTTTTAAGGTCTTCCATAAAGGCTTTAATCACTGGTACTTTGAATAAAGATGTGTGTGTCTGTTTTGAAGATATGCTGCTACTGCTGCAAGGTGTAAATGTGTGAATGTACAGGCAAGGCCTACATGTAGATACAATAGATAACAGATTATCTGTTGTATCGAAGCATCTAATGGATCAATGGTTTGATTATTACAATATATAACAAACCTTTTCCATTTTGCTGCATACCATGCTCTAGTAGTAGGCTTTCTTGCTTCTTTAAGAATTGTCATACAATCTGATGGTAGATTTAAATATCCAAACTCTATGACTTCAGGAGCCAAATTGCTAGGTTGAGCTCCCTGGGGTTTGGATGTCTGATTTCTCCATGGTTCTGAGTCAGAAGGTCTGAGGTGAGCTGAAGCTTCTGATGTGCAACTACTGAAAGTTCTAGAAGTGTGGTGAACCATGGTTGACGAGCCAATGTGGGAGCTTCTAGAATGAGGGTGAGAGATGTTTATCTGAGCTTCTGAACCAGAAATGGAAGAAGAGGGAGAGGCGGAAAAGCGTAGGAAAATATTCCTGACCAATTCATCCATAGGGCATTGCCTTTGGATAGAGGGTGTAGGAACCTGGGGGCGAAGTTAGGGCATTTTGAGTTCTCTGCCCTTCTGAAGAGATCGATTTGCGGAAACCTCCAATTGTGGAAGTATGGGAGGAGAGCTTGAGGGTGGAGTTCCCACTCGTAGACTTGTTGCCGCATCCTGCTGAGGAGGTCGGCAAATTGGTTGCCTGTACCTGGAAGGTGTTCTACTAACAATTGGATTTTATGATGTAGTGCCCAACGCCAAATGGTCTGAGAGAGGCGTGATAACTGAAGAGAGTGTGTGTCCCCTGTTTTTTTGTTTATAGTACATAGCTATCATATTGTCCGTCAGGACTAAGACAACTTTCCCCGTCAGGTGAGGTAGAAACGCTTTGAGCGCTGCATGAACAGCTAGAAGCTCCAGGTAGTTGATGTGGAGCTTTTTGTGTCTGGTGTCCCAGAGACCCTGAACTGTTAGATGTTAAAGATGGGCACCCCATCCTGTAAGAGATGTGACAGCTGTGAGCACGACTTGAAGAACAAGGTCGATAAAAGGCTGTCCTTTTGATAAGGTTTGGGTGTTCCACCACTGCAGATAGTGATGGGTGCAGCTGTTTACCAACAATAAGTCTTTTAGTTGACCCTGTGCTTGATTCCATTGTTGTGCTAAGCATTCCTGTAGAAGACGCATGTTTAATCTTGCATGAGGTACTATGGCTAAGCATGATGACATCATCCCTAGCAGTTGCACGATTCTTACTGTTAGATATTGGTTTCTTTGAAACTGTAAAAGCAGTGTTTGAAAATTGTCAATTCTGGCTGCATTGGGATAAGTTAAATCTGTCCGAGTGTTTAGAATAGCTCCAAGATAGGGTTGAAGCTGTGTAGCTTGGAGATGGGATTTTTGCGCATTGATAGTGAATCCCAATTGGTGAAGGAGATTTATTGTAATTTGAGTATGTTGTAAACACTTGAGATGAGTATTGGCTTTGATGAGCCAATCGTCTAGATATGGGAAGACATGAATCAGTTGTCTTCTTAGAAGAGCTGCTACTACTGCTAGACATTTGTGGGTGCTGTAGTTACTCCAAATGGGAGCACTTTGAACTGATAATGCACTCCTGCTACCACAAATCTCAGGTATTTGCGATGTGCTGGGTAAATAGAGATGTGAAAGTATGCATCCTTTAAGTCTAGTGCTGACAAAGTTGTTTTGTTGTAAGAGGGGAAGCACTTGTTGAAGTGTGACCATATGGAAGTGCTCTAATAGTATGTATAAATTTAGGGTCTGAGATCTAATATTGGTCGTAGAGACCCTTCCTTTTTTGGGATTAGGATCTAAAGTGAATAAACCCCTGATCCTTGGTGTTGTATTGGAACTAATTCTATAGCTTCTTTTGCAGAAAGAGCTTGTACTTCTTGTTTGAGCAGTTGTTGGTACTCTAGAGAGAGTTTGTGAATGCGAGGTGGAATATTGGGGGGGATTGTTTGTGAGCTCCAGACAATAACCATGTTGGATAATGTCCAACACCCATTTGTCTGATGTTATTGATTGCCAAATGGGAAGAAACTGGTTCAGTCTTCCCCCGGCAGGTGTATGATGATGGAGGGGGATTGTTACTAAGTCACTGTTTATTGGGAGATGGAGTGGTACGCATATGTGTACTTCTACCTCTTCCTTTAAAATTGTTTCCTCTATAACCTACCCTGTAAAACCCTCTAGAGGGGGGAGGAGTGAGTTTGATTCTTGTAGGAAGAAGTGTTTGCATCTGTGGAGGTACGTTTTGAGCCTCCCCTATAAAAGGAGCCACGAAAGGAACCTCTATTAGAGGGTGACTGTAGTGCCCCCATGGATTTTGCTACTTCTGTATCTTTTTTCATTATTTCAAGTGATTCATCCACTTGAGGACCAAATAAATGTTGTTTATCAAATGGGGAATTTAGTATGGTTTGTTGTACCTCTGGTTTAAAACCAGAGATTCATAACCATGCACGTCGTCTGAGGAGAATACTAGGGTTAACTCCTCTAGCTGCAGTATCAGCAGTATCCAACGCACACCTGATGGAGGAATTAGAAATAAGTTTTCCCTCCTGTACTAGGTCTTACCCTCCTTTCTTGAGTTCTTCTGGGAGGTATTAGAGTAACCCCTCCATTTCCTCCCAGTGGGCCCTGTCAAACCTAGCCAAAGGACCTTGAGTATTGGCTATACACCAGTGGTTGGCTGATTGTGCAGCCACTCATTTGACTGTGGCATCTATTAATTTGGACTCTTTGTCCTGAGGTGGTGCATCCCCTGTGGTTTGGGAGTTTGCACTTTTCCAAGCATTGGACACAACTAAGGAATGCAAGGGAAGCTGGGCCTTAAACAAAAGTTGGGTCAGATGGTGGGGTTTATATTTTTTATCCACCCTAGGTGTTATAATAAATGCCCTAACTGGATCCTTAAAAACGTCGTCAGCATGCCTCATCATACCTTTTAACATAGGTAATGATTGTGTTGTCCTATGTGTGGTTCTTAATGTTTCAAATTAGAACTCTTCTTCCAAAGTTTCCTTATGTAAAGCAACTTCATGATATGTTGCTGCTCTAGAAATTAACTCTTGGTATGAAGTGTTGTCATCAGGAGGGGAAGGTTTAGCAGGATATAGATCCAGGTCTGTGTCTGTAGAAGGAACTACATTGTAATCATCCCATGGATCTGGTGGTGGTTGTCCATAATTGCCATCCCCATCCCCATCATCAGGATCTGTATGTGGAGAGCCCTGTGGTGTGATGTTTAGAGGGTCTGCTGGTGGCACAATAGGTACTGGTGAAGAAGGTGGGGGGGGTATGAGAAATAGGATGAATAGGGCTAGTAGCTATATCCTTTTTAAACTTTTTAAGAGGAATTCTATAATTAGCGTCTATCTTTCTCTTGGATGATGGTATCACTGGTTTTACTATAATATGTCCAGTTTTATGTGCAGTTTGTTTCTCTTTTGGATCAGAGCTGGATTTGGCTTTTTTGTCTTACGGAGCCGAATCTTTAGGTGTTGAAATATCTCAGCTTGAGCCCGAGCCGAAAGGCCTGACGTGTGCTTTCAGTGCCGAGCCAGAGGGCGGGGTGTTAGAAGCAGAGACTCGGTGCCTACCATGGCCGGATGGCAGTGGTGGCCCGGAAGCCTTATATTTTATGGAAGTGGTTTTTGTGGGTAAAGGGGCTTTGGTACTCACAGCACCTTGACTGGCTGGAATATCTCCAATTCTATCTACAGCTAAGAATCTTGAATGGAAAAGGCCTCTTCTTCCGCTGCCGATGCTTCCATTTCTTCTTCTTCAATATCTTCTCCGAAGATATTGTGGGTTTCTTTGATGCTCTGTCGCTTTGTCGCTGTATTTCCTTTCGTCGAGCCCAACAGTCTTGGAGGGTTTACTTTGAGCGGAATGAGCAATAGGCGTCACAGCCTTGTTCCTTGTGTTCCAGAGATAAACACAAGTTACAAACTTTGGGAAGGTCGGTGCATGGATACTTGGAATGGCACCAAGGGAAGAATTGGAGCGGAGTCCGTTCCATCAGCGAATTTACTCAATGTTAACGTTTCGAGCGGAATTAAAGAACGGGCTAGGCCCGAAGGACGCAGTTGGAGGTTTGTCGATTTAACTGTCAGATTTTCCTGATTTTCGACACGTGGAGGATGGGAAACGAGTTTGAAACAATACCGACAAGGGTACAGTGGGTTGTGAACTGAAGGGATCACAAAGAACACTTTCGACCAGGAGCACAGAAAACCACGTCCAATCCAAGGGGGGGCAGAAAGAAAACCATCTAACAATGGAGTCGATGCCCATGCGCACGATCACCGAAAGGAGTCACCTTACCTCATGACTGGAAAAGACTTCTTTGAAGAAAAAGAACTTGCAAACATCCGGACCCAACACTAGATGGCAGAAGTATGCAAAGCATGTGTATCTACAGCACACATGCCTCGAACATATACATTTCTAGGAGCATGGCTAGACGACCGAGCTGGTCACTTACTCTGGTTGAGGAAACTAAAACCACAAATCTTCACCTTACTCTTCGGCTCTCATGCTCCACTCTGAAAGACCAGAAGCTCGTTACTTATATCACTTTCAAAGCAAAGTTCATTAACACCTTTGCATACAGAACAGAAGCATTCTCAGACAAAGGCTGTCCCTTTTTTAACACCGCTCGAAGCAAAACATATCAATCATTATTTAGAAACCCACAAAACTCCTCACTGGACAGAGGAATGACCTGAAGCCAAGTCTTATATGGCCATGATCTACCTAGCTCAGTCCATGGTCTAAGCAGTGTCATGTTCTCATTACCCTTCCCACAGCAGTTAACCTATGAATGGATACATATAAAAAGAAAACTATTTCTACTGCTACACAAGAGCAACTGTCTGTGGCACCAGCAATGGTACTCATCACATCAGTGGTTATGTGCAACGTCATCAATGATGTTGCTTCTGTAATCGTGTTTTCTTACATAACAAAGTCAACCTCACATTAACACAATAGCAATACACTTCCACGCAGTCATTATATGCAGTGATGATGCTGCACTGCCATATTCAGCAAACAGTTTAATTTTTACTTTCCGCAAACAGAACAAATTGAGCACATTGATTGTTACATGGGAGAAGTTGAATTCTTGCATAGTGATTTTATTCCCTTTGAGAGTGAAGGCTTTTCTTTTCCAGTGGAGGCTGGGACAGCTGTCAAGATATCCTGATCTTCATCCACCAATTGTTTGTGCTTGTACAAGGTCAGGTAATGAGGTGGCTTTTATATTTATCCATTCCCAGCTACCACTTAATTGACACAAAAGGCAGGCCCATGGTGGGCGGGGCTACATTACCCTCTGAGTTTCTGGCATATAGCAGCCAGTCAGCAATTTTGTCACTAACATATACCATTCACCCTACTAGCAAGAAAAAGCTTGTGGTATATTTTCTACTACAAATTTAGCGATTTGGGACTGCCAGTTCATGAATCTCAAAAAACCAGCAAGAGTTTTAAGCACCCCTGTCATTCAGAATTTATCAAGCATTCAAAACCTAAATTTATGCCCCAGGTCAGGAACGCAACTGTCAGTGTATGTATACATTTTTTAAATTTGTATCTTAAATTTGTCGAAAAAGAATGAATCGACTTACAAGACAAAACAGCATAACATATCTTGTGGATCTCTAGAGCAAACATTCACCTCTGAGGAGGTCTCCTGGTGCTACTGACTGATAAAAGAAACTCCTAGTCTGGTTTCTGAAATAGGTAAGATGACAATACCAACTAAGTAATTCTGCTGCATGTCGTTGCTCCAACATTTCAAGTCTGTATATTACCACAAACTTGACATTCTTTGATGAAAACCTGTAGAGGTTTTGTGCAGCTTTCTATATAACAACTATGCAAAGAAAACCTGTTGGTGAACAACCTAAAGGTGGAAGCGTTTGGGTTAGAGAGTCAGTGAGGGAAAGCAGCTGAAGTTTCTTGGCAGAAGTAAAGTAGTGGTTTGTTAACATTTACATTTCCTGCTGGGTCCAGTGGGTGAGGCATATTTCCATGCTTAGTGTTGGGAGCGGACTAGTGTTCAGATATCACCTTTGTTTGTGAAGTGGACTTGGGTAGAGTCTCTTTGTCATAGACAGCTGACTGCTCATGTCAGTAAGACAAGAATAGCTGGTTGTAGAGAAAACTCTTATGATTTGCCTCTGTTAGAGGACGACAGCTTAATATTTTTCAGAGAGCAATTTTCAGCAAAAAAACAAACTGCTTTTTCTCTTCATTCAGTTGACTCATTCAACTAACACGAAGTTAATTTTTTTTAAGTCTATAGCAGCGTACATCATTTTAAGTCCTCCATTAATCTGTGAAAAGCTCAACAACAAAAAAAAGAAGCAAGTCAAACATTTAACACCAAAACACAACTATTCTATAGGGTCATCACTCCCTCGTGATGATCAGTCTGTACAAAACTTTATAGTATCTATCATGGATGCATATATACTTTTTTGCAAAATTGTGTGCAGATTTGTCAAACTAGGCATATAAGCGATCTAAAAGCCTTTTAATATGTGAACCGCAACGCAACCACAACATGCTATACTGTTGCAGTTTTTGTAAGATAGATCAGGTTCATCTGAAAACTTGCAACTGTGCTGGTAGAACCATTTCTTTGATTTTGAAATGTACTATTTCTGTTTCTATAAGATTTCTATTCCTTACTGTGGCTTCTTGTATAGCTGAACCATTTGGGAGGAAAAGGCAGCCATTCATACACATGTAGTGCTACATTTATAAATTAATTGTTTGAGTCCTAATCCAAATATGAAAACATTCACATTACTAAGCAAATGATCAGAAATTACTGCAAGCAGAACCCTTGTTTGGAACCTGGCTCAGGGTATGAAAGAAATGGTTAAAAAAAGGCCAGCCTGAGCAAAGCATCGGATGATGTGGGAATACATGAACTGCTCCCAAAAACGCTCCATAATTTGAGACAACTTTCCAGTGAGATCTGGTACTTTTACAATTAAAAGCAGACAAACATATACATATGCACATGAACGTACCTCTACTTCTGATGGTACAGTCAAGTGATAAGCGTTCTGCTTCCACATGTCGACACACTGTAAAAGCAGAATATGAGCAAATATCATGAGTCACACTTGAAAATCAAAATTCCCACACAATAACTTGATATGTTCTCTTAATCATACTTACATTCCCAGCTTTGGAAATTTTTAGGTCTAACTGTGGAGGGACGATTTTTCTGTCTTTTCTTTTCTGCAAGTAGTTCAGAAGTTTCAACTGTGGTGGGGTCGGACAGTTAGAAACTTCCTGCTGTCTGTTTAGAGAGGTCCTAGAGTATCTCTTGAAGCACCTAAAGAAAAGCGTGAAAGGTTAAAAGCAGAAAAAGGTGTAACACACTAAGAGACCAAGTACAAAAGCTTGGACTTCTGAATGTGCGGGGCATGTATTAGTTATATTTGACAAGTAGAGAGAAGAGAAAATTAGATCTGGACATTCTATTTGGGTTTTAACCAAAACATCCAGATTATATTTTTAAAGAAAACAGGGTCATGTTTTGGTATTGCTTATGGAATTTCCAAAGGATCGATACTAACCGCTGCACTTTTCCATCTGCACATGTAACTGCTGAGTGTGATGAAGAAATTTCCACGTACCAATATGTTGATGACATCTATTTAATAACATCTAACACTGTCAGTATGTTCACACACAAAAAGTGTACTTGGTTGAACGTCTAAAAGTTTATTATGCTCAATGAACATCCTCCTTAAATCCAAGCACAGAAATTAATTCAAGCCTTCACTATTGGACATACTAAGAATCGAAAACTTCTTATCTTCTGTCTCTACTACAGTGAAATCATTATGCTTTATCTTGGATTCTACTCTCATTCTCATCCCAAACATTAATCAGCCAAATTCTACAAACTGTCTCAAAAAAATTAAGCATCTAATCTATTCAGGCCGCCTCATAACAGCAGTATAAGCCCTCATTATCTCCTGGCTCCACTTGGAGAATATTATCTTTGCAGGTGAACCACAAACTTCACTGATTAAAGCACTACTTCACTCTGTGGCCAGACTAATCATTGACAAAAAAAAATGTGCCTCTTCTCTGTGAACTGTCTAATAATAACTGCTAGAATTAAATTAATCCTGTTGCCACACACAGGAGTAATCCATTTTACCTCTAAATGTTAGTCAACATTTTGGGTGATAAATGGCAACTTCGAAGTCATAACAATGCTTCCTAGAGAACACAATACTTCCACAGTGAACGGTATTATGCTGTAATGGTTGCCTTGTTACATTATGTAATCCTATGAGTTTTATTGAAAACATCCAAATGTCACTGTGGTGGAGGAGGTGAGAGCGCCATACAAATTGCTAAATACATCAATAAAAACAAATACTTCCTGCCCATAACAGATTTGTACTCTTAAACATTCTAGATTGCAAAAGCACCAGGGTTTACCCAAATCACCCTCCTATACTTGGGTAAGAAACTACATGATATGCAGGAAAAAATGGCAAGGTGGAATCAATATCTCTTTTTACTTGGTCATAGGGGACATTAAATTACCCTATCAATAGTCAAAAGTCCTATTACAATTCATGAAGTACTCAATCAAAAAACACATATACCATGGTGACAGACTTTGAAAACATCAATCATTATTTTTGTTTTTGACAAAAAAGAACATACAAATACATATATATAGACATTTACATCACCAACATTTATAAAGCAAAGCCCAAAATAAAACAAATCTAAGTTCCCAGTACCCACTTATTTGTATAATGACCAGTGTTCACGCATTTAATCTGGGTGATACACTGTAAGGTAGTCTTCTATGCACACGAGGTTACAACACCTCTACAAACATCTATCAAGTGTGCTTTACAAATACAATAACAATTCTTGTATTTAAACGGACTCCTCCCGTCAAAACTGTCGACGCGGACGCGTTTCGGCCCCCAATTTCTTCCGGGCCTCCTCAGGACAAGGTTTAGGAAACCAACCTAAGTTAATCCAAAAATATATACATTTGTATACACACTGTACCAACTGTCCTCTCAATCACACAGGGCATGCTGGGTCTATACCATGCAGGGAACTAATAAATAAATAAATAAAAGAAAAGAAATGGTGTGGAGCAAATCTATGTTGAAAAAGAAAAAAAAAAAAGTATTATTAGAATACTTGAAGAGCAACACAATTCCAGCAGGATTGCAAGTAAAAAATATTCCTGTAATCTTTGTGAATGACAAGACGTATCTGCTTGACTTTAGTGGGGTAGGCACTAAATGCTCCCGGGATTGGATAGTGTTATCCATTCAGACTGCACTAAGAATTAGTGAGGAAGAGCTTAAAGAGATTAGAAAGTTGGAAGAAGAAATTGGGAGTGACGTAACGATCATTGATGCAAAGTCTCTACTGGAGTCTATTGAGAAAACATTAGCGGACTTTAAAACTCATACCGTAAATTTAAAAACCTCTAAAGTTACTAAAGATATAAAAAAACTTTAAAACAGATTTGGTATATCCTTATTTGAAAGAGGACTTTTTTAAGAACAACAATCCGAGTACCTTGAACCTACAGTATCGAGGTAGATCACGTAGGAAATTTCTTACATTCTCGGATACCTCCTCTGACTCAGATCAGGGATCTGGGTCTTACTATCAACCGTATCAACCATACTATCAATACCCACGAGCCCCTCCTTTTTTAGACAGAGGTGGAAACAGGGGAAGGGGATTCAGAGGAGAATGGCGAGCTCCAGTCCAGAATCAGAACCAGGAGTAAGGCTACTTCAGAACAAGACGGAGAGTGTACAGACGATAGAACAAAACTTGAGTCAGAGTATAAGAGCCGATAATGACTTAATGCCTATTTACAATCTATCCAAACACCCACTGACTAGTGTGGAAATAAAGGTATTACAAAAAGGGTTATCCTTTGTTCCATTAACTGTAGAGAACCCAGTAGACACCAAAACAGAGGTCCTCCAATTTCTACGAAAAGTCAGATTGAAAGCCTTTTTTCAGATTATAGTGAAGTCATTGAAAAAAACATGAGTGGGTTTAAGAATAAGTCATCTTTGTGACCAGAGAGAGCCACCCTACCAAATGAAATCCTGTTATTTGAAGATCAAATACTACGGGAAATCGACAAATTAAATGAAAAACGGATTTTCTTCAAACCAAATTTCTCTAAAGAAGAACAAATTGCATTAAAGAATCTTGCAGAGAATCCCCTAACAGTAATTAAACCTGCTGATAAGTGTGGGGGGATTGTCTTGTAGGATAGTGACGAGTATGACGAAGAAATTATGAGCCAATTGAACAACCAAGAATACTACCGTCTGATTACAGACAATCCCACCCCTCGTCTAAAAGCCCAAATCTTACATCTCACAACAGAGGCTTTAGATATAGGTTATATATGCAAAAAAGAATATGAATACCTCAATTTCACTACACAAAAAGTACTGAATATATATGTGCTTCCTAAGGTACATAAAAATGTTCAACAACCCCCAGGTAGACCGATTATTTCGGTGTGTGGTTCCCAGTTAGAACCCTTGGCTAAATATATTGGATTTTTCCTAAAACCCTTTGTTGTCCAGACTAAGGCATACATCAGGGACCCAATGGACTTGATTTCTAAAATTGAGAATTCAATGTTCGATAGGGACCACGTTCGACATTGAAAGTTTATATACAAACATCCCCCAAGAGGAACCACTGGCAGTCATGAGCAGGCACGCAACACCCATTGGGCTCACCGGGCTTCAGCCTCCCCCACCCCCCGTCATGTGTGTCAGCCTGGGCTGAGACAGCTTCGCGGGCTGGCGACCGTCTAATTGCAGCTGCACCCGAGTACTTCACAGGTCTTTAAAAGACCATTTACTTGTTAATGAGGCTTTTGTTGTGTTTTCACTCCTTCTTAGAGCCATTCTGCCTATGGCTGGAAGAATTAGCCCCCCCCCCCAACCCCCCGGAAATCTTTTTCAGCCCCCCCCCCCCCCCGAAATTCGGCTCTAGTTGCCCGCCTGGTCATGAGTATGGTCTTAGATAGAAGAGCTAGACCACATCAGGTGCCTACGGAATTTTTAACAGCCCTAGCCAGGATATGTCTTAACAACAACTTTTTTGCCTTTAAAGATCTATATTTACAAGTTAAAGGCGTGGCTATGGGGTGCTGCTTCGCCCCAGAAATAGCCAATTTGGTTATGGATTGTTTTGAGACACAATACATCTTCCAGGATGCCATCCCCTTTAAATCGAACATAGCACAGTGGGTGCGATTTATCGACGACATTTTTATGGTATGGACTGGAGATCAGGAATTGTTAGAGCAATTTCACCTTTGGTTAAACTCACGCACGCAGGACCTTAGGTTCACCAAATCATCGAGCAATGTAAAAATCAATTTTTTTAGACGTGTGGATAACTAATAATGATGGAAAACTAGAGGTGAGTCTTTATACCAAGCAGACAGATCGCAATACTCTGTTGCAGTATACCTCTGGACACCCTAGAAGCCTTAAAGACAACTTGCCCTATGGGCAGTTTTTAAGAATTAGGCGGAATTGTTCGAAT
Organism: Calotriton arnoldi; assembly: GCA_963921515.1. Classification (NCBI taxonomy): domain Eukaryota; kingdom Metazoa; phylum Chordata; class Amphibia; order Caudata; family Salamandridae; genus Calotriton; species Calotriton arnoldi. The sequence goes on along the minus strand of CAWUFW010006381.1, from coordinate 287,629 downwards.
AAAATTGATTACATTAGGAACGCAGAAATTTTGCAGCGTAAATTATGTGAGAGAGGCTATCCTAAGAAATTGGTCCGAGCAGCGCTTAAACAGGCCTGGTTTACGCCACAGGAGGATCTTTTGACCCTGAGGACCAAACAGGACTCTAATCAAATGACATGTGCACTTACATATAACCCTAAGGCCAATAAAGTTAAGCAAATTATTCTACGAAACTGGAGGCTGGTACAGCATTTAAATAACCCTAAACCGCTCTTCTCGTTCCGTAGAAGAAAAAAATTACGGCAATACTTAGTGAAAGCCTCACGCGCACAACAACCAAAGAAGGACCTGAGAAGTATGTTGGGTCTTCCATCTCTGGTGGGGCACTTCAGATGCAATAATTGCGCTGCATTCCCCCAGACCAATGATTCCAAATTTATAATGTTAAACAACAAAAAACATATTCAACATTGCTTTTCAAATTGCAACACAAAAAACGTTGTGTACTCTCTCACATGTCCATGTGGGAAGTCGTACATTGGGCAGACCACGCAGGCAGTTAAAATGCGGGTGCTACAACATAAATCCAGAATACGCTGCAGGACACAGGGAGCACCACTAGTCCAACATTTTGTACAATGTGACCATAATGAGAATGACATAAGCTTTTCAGTGCTCCTGGTGGTGAAATCACAAAACAAAGCGAGTCTACAAATAAATTTGAATCGACTTGAGGCCCGAATGATCGAAAAATATCAGACAGCGACAGATGGTCTTAATGACCGTGACGAGATCTGGGCGTTGATCTAATTAGAGAATACCCCTAGAATATATGTGGTTGTTTGAACACTGAACTTTAAGGTATTTTTAGACCTTTTTAAGGGAAGAATTGGGTGTGCTGTACATAGGTATATAACCATTGTAAATTGTGACACACATTGATTTTTTGTATTTTTGTATTTTCTGTAGTTTGATATGTTGTATTATATATATTTCTTGTACACTAACAGAAATAGATTGTAAGTCCAGATTGCACAGGACATGCTGGGGATGCAGGTTGGATAGGTTTTTTTCTGATTAGATTGCAAGTGGGGTATTTCTTTTACCTCCCTCACGTTATTATTTGTGTAGTTAACTTTTGTAATACGATCCGTTGAGTATCTGCTTAGGACTGTAGTTTCACTTTTTTACTGCACTTTTTTACTGCATTTAGCCTGGTTAATTGTGTTCCGTTTATAGGTATTCAGTACCTTATTCGACAGCGCTTCTTCATGTGGGTTTAGGTCCCCTTGACAACCGAGTGAAACAGTCTAGGTAGACCTTCTTCGCTGTCCGTTACGCTTTTCGCGGGGCCAATTCGTGCCCACGTTAGCAGAACACTTCCTGCTTGCTTTTAATACCCCATAAGTCAGTACGAGCAACACGTTAGAGCGTGAACAAGTACGGACCCACGGAGTAACTTGCCGCCCGTGGCGTTGTGGACGGTACAGGCCGCTAAAGGTGAGAACGGCGGTGCACATTTATATAATTAAGCTGCTCCGACAGTCCGACATCCGACAGGCGTAGTTATAGAGGCTATATTTTTTTACCCCGCAGCTAGGATTTTTCCAGACGAGGCTAACAAGCGCCTGCAAGGACCGGAACACTGTATAAAGAGTCCACCACGATTTTGAGAGGTACGTGGGGGCGATATACTTTTGTTGCTGTGCCCTTAAATTTGGTAGTTGGGTATACAAACAGAGTTTCTTCCGAATGTGCCCTGACAATATAAAACCACTATTCACAGGCGATTGAACCTTGCTGTTGGGTTCCCTTTTTTTTCCTTCCGAACGAGGGACTCTGCAGACTTGGAATACGACCTATAAACCATTATTGGTTTATGGCACGTGAGTTTATTGCGCGTGACGTGTCACTACATACACAACCCCTTTTCTATTTATTCCTGCACCTTACTTGGTTTGGCACTTACCTATGGGTACACGCGTGTACTTGGATATTGACACACCACAATATCGCTTTTGAGCTGGATTAGAACACCTAACCGTCACGGTGGTATGCCACCTTTCAAGGTGTTGCCCCATAGTTCCAACATGGATTTGCTCCACACCATTTATTTTCTTGTATTTATTAGTTCCCTGCATGGTATAGACCCAGCATGCCCTGTGTGATTGAGAGGACAGTTGGTAAAGTGTGTGTACAAATGTATATATTTTTGGATTAACTTAGGTTGGTTTCCTTACCCTTGTCCTGAGGAGGCCCGGAAGAAATTGGGGGCCGAAACGCGTCCGCGTCGACAGTTTTGACGGGAGGAGTCCGTTTAAATACAAGAATTGTTATTGTATTTGTAAAGCACACTTGATAGATGTTTGTAGAGGTGTTGTAACTTCGTGTGCATAGAAGACTACCTTGCAGTGTATCACCCAGATTAAGTGCGTGAACACTGATCATTATAGAACTCCCAGAGGAATGCCAATCTCATCTTCCTCACATGATCCACCCACCTCAACACCATGACCCCGCCCTGCCGACACCGACTTTTAAGCACACTAGTACTCGCGCAGACCCCAGGAGGTCGAAACCACGACAGGACCGAATGCACCCCCCACCCAGGGTCCCAAAAGGAGACAACATGTTCTACACAAGTAGTAATAGGCAACATAACTTAAACACGACCCACACTTCTCAGGGCGACCCTTCCCCAGATCCCCTCACCCCTGCCCACGACATCATGGCGAAGCGTCTCGCTTTACTAGAAAGCCAGCTAGAATTGATTTCCCGGGGCCTGAATGAAATCCTTACCAACCTCTCCGCCCAGCTCCAATCACCCTAAGCGCCCTACAGGGCCCTTAACGACCCCCGCGACACGGATACAGAGACCCTCCAGAAAGGACGCTGAGACCCTGTCACAGAAAACCTTAGGAAACAAAGCCCCCGCGCCCAGGTTACAGAGACGCATAAATACAGACATTGAGACCATGACATCAAGACCCACTAGAACCAAAGCCGCAATGTCTCTCGAAGAAGCGGTCGATCTAGCCTCATCATACGACGCACCTCTTACTGACTCCCCAAAGCGACCATCCTTTCACGAAACCCCCTAGACCGCCCTTCCTCACCACCTTACCTAGGGCCCCCAGGGGAAATAACCCCAGCAAAAAAGAGCTTTCCACCAACTGCATGCTCATTAACTGCAGATCGGCCTCTATGCATGCAACCGAACTAGCAGAAGCCATCCTCTCGCAGGACATTGACATTGCGTTCATCACGGAGACTTGGCTCAACGAGCTCTCCTCACCATGCTTAGATATGCTTGTGCCCCCAGGTTTCCATTATTAACAAAGACAGAAAAGACCAACGAGGGGGAGGTGTAGCTATCATTCATAAGGACATCGCCATCATGGAAATGGATTCATGCAAGTACAACACCTTTGAATGTCTTACCGCCAATATAAAGACTAAGGATGATGGAGCACTACTCTGCCACCTTCTCTATCACCCACCAGGCAACACCTTCGCATTCGGGCAGCATTTGTCCGACCTGATTGCTCACTGCGCACTCGGGGACGCCAACAACCTAATTCTTGGTGATCTAAACCTTCGGTGGAATGAAGCGAACAACCCGCTAATTCAAACGTTATCCAATCTTCTCTGTGACAACAACTTAGCCCAATACTGCTCAGAGGAAACACATTACAAAGGAGCAACCTTGGATGCCATTATCGCTCAACGAGATGCAATTACGATCGACCACATACTCCCAGTGGATTGGTCAGACCATCACATGATCTTATTTCGCATCAACCAAAAAATGCTTTCCCAGTCACCCGTGCAGGACCACCCCAAATGGGCTAGAAACCTCACCCAGATTCCCATGGTAGCCCTAGAAGAAAGGATAAGCTCGCTCCTTCCCAAAGACAACGACCACCTCTCCACAACCGAACTCACCTCGCTTTACAACTCAAATTTGGTGGCTATGCTTGACCAACTGGCTCCTCCAAAGCTAAAAAAAAAGCCGAGCCATTCCGTCCAGGTCATGGTTCAGCACTGACTAAGAGCCAAAGAAAGAAGCTGGAGGAATAACCCCACTACCACCCTCCGCGAACAACTCAAAACAGCGCGTAGGAAGTACAACAATCACATCAAGAACAAGAAATCCACGTTTTTCCGCTCCGCGCTGGACTGCGCAAAAAATAGACCCAAAGAGCTCTATAACATCAACAGGCAACAAACCTCCAAGCCCACTACTTCCTCAATACAGGCGTCCAAAGAACTCTGCGACAACTTCGCCAACTTCTTTAATGACAAGATTACTAAGATCGAACTCTCACTGGACACCAACAATACCCTCCCCACAAAGAGCAGCACGTCCGGGGCGTATGATATCGCCCCTTGTCCCTCTACCAAATCCTGGCTAAGCTTCCGGCCCCATTCAGGAAACTGAGATAATCAATCTTATCTCCACCTCCAAACCCTCATCTCATGTCCTTGACCCCATTCCCCCCAACTGACCAAAAAGCTGAAGCACTCCCTGGCACCGCTCTGGTGCACGATCATAAACAGCTCCATGAAAAATGGAGTCGTTCCAGCCTGCCTTAAAGTAGGACAAGTCACGCCTTTGCTGAAAAAACACGGCCTTGACAAAGGATTTGAATAACTTTAGACCTGTCTCTAACCTTCCTCTTCTGTCCAAAATCCTAGAAAGATGCGTACTCCAACAACTAACCCAACACTTGGACAACATCAACCTCCTGGACGTCCATCAGTCTGGCTTCAGGTAAATCTGTAGCACTGAAATCGCGATCCTCAACATCATCGACGATATCCACAAATCACTAGACTCTGACCAATGCTGCCTCCTCATTCTCCTAGACCTATCGGCAGCATTCGACACGGTAGACCACAAACTCCTCATCAGGGCTCTCCAAGAAAGAGCCGGACTTGGCGAGGTGGTCCTCCAATGGTTCTCTTCCTTCCTACACAATCGCACTCAAAAAATCAAAATCAAAAACTTTACATCCAACCTTCACCCAGTCAACAAGGGAGTCCCTCAAGGCTCAGTGCTCTCCCTGCAACTCTTCAATATCTACATGGAACCTCTCACCAAACTACTCAAAAAAGCCAACATCAGCTTCCATCTTTATGCTGACGATACCCAGATCTACTTGGAAACCGCCTCCATCAGAGACATTCAAAGACTCAATGACGTACTGAGAGATGTTCAACACTGGCTGTCATGTAATCACCTTAAATTAAACCCCGACAAAACCGAATCACTCCTCATCTCGAACAAAGAGGAGAACCCCCAAATTGCGGAATGGCTAAAAGCCGTTGATGCGCTCAACGGGAACCTCACCCTGGCTGACTCTGTCAGATCACTAGGCATCACGCTCAACCCGAAACTGGACATGACCATACACATCAAGAACTCAGCTAAGAGCGCTTTCCTTAACCTAAAGGTACTGAACAAAATAAAACCTTTCATTACGCCCAGTGATCTCAAACAGGCCACCCAAGCATTGGTGTTGTCAAGACTGGACTATGGGAATGCTGTCCTCTCAGGAATAGCAAAAATCACATCTGGCTCCCCTCAAAACAACTCTCAATGCGGCAGCCAGAATGGTCACCGGAATCAAGAAATTCGATCATATTTCTCCTGCACTCAGAGAACTTAAGTGGCTCCCAGTCGAAATGCGGGTTAGCTTCAGAACAGCCTGCCTCACGCACAAAGCCCTGCACACCGGCAAACCCAAATATTTGGCGGTCAAACTCAAAAAAGCCAGTCAGGCCAGGAACCTCAGAAGCTCAAACTCCCTCCTACTCATCCCGCTGAAAACTCGAAAACAAAAAACTGCGACACGATCCTTCGCCGGGAGCGCGCCTAAAATCTGGAACTCTATTCCCCCCCACATCAGAACTATTCCCTCTTTTGTAAAATTCAAAAGCCAACTCAAAACCCTGTTCCTCGACCGCTCCCTAGGGAACCGATAGGAGCAGTCGGAGTGGGAAAGCAGACACCTCGCACTGCTTCGACTCCTTGTCCCCAGGACTTCGAAACAGATCTACCCACCATCGACCTGGACTGCTAATTGTTTTTTTGTTGTGATTCTCTGCAATGTATCTGTTGTAAAGCGCTCCGATACCCTCGGGTCAGGCCAGCGCTATATAAACCTTCTTAAATAAATAAATAGAAATAAGTGGGTACTGGTAACTTAGATTTGTTTTATTTTGGGCTTTGCTTTATAAATGTTTGTGATGTAAATGTCTATATATATGTATTTGTATGTTCTTTTTTGTCAAAAACAAAAATAATGATTGATGCTTTCAAAGACTGTCTCCATGGTATATGTGTTTTTTGAATGAGTACTTCATGAATTGTAATAGGACTTTTGACTATTGATAGGGTAATTTAATGTCCCCTATGACCAAGTAAAAAGAGATATTGATTCCTCCTTGCCATTTTTCCTGCATATCTTAAATATTCTAGGGCACTGGAGGAGAATTGAACCCCATACATAAAATGCAACTACCTTAGGTCAACCCCAATTTGTTCTTAATGCCTGCTTCCATCAGACCTGAAGTATACAGCTCAGCTGCCAGCACCAGAAAATGTGACCAGGCAAGTTAGAGACATCTCACCTACTCTGTAAGAAAGGCATTTAGTTTCCAGCTAATTTTGCATTTTCCCATTTCAAAATGTACAATTTTCGCATTCTCTAAAGTTAGGGTAAAACCTCAATCTGACACCTTAATGTTCCATACACATTTTGAATTTTAGCATTACAACAGTGTAATAAGCATATAGAAGAGACACCTAGAATGCACCATTCCTTTTTAGGGGAAGATGTTACACCTATAGGGGCCTTCGTAAAAGTCTGCTAAGTACAATAATGTTGGAAAGTGCCCCTTTTTGACATGGTCACCCCCACTTTTTGCCTGGTATTTGTTGTGATTTTGACTGAAGTGCTCTAGGTTCTTGCTAACCAGGTCCCCAGTGCCAGATCTCTTTCCCAAAACTATACAATTGTTTCCCCAACTGAAAAATACATTTAGCACTCCCTGTAAGTCCCTAGTAAATGGTACACCTGGTATCTAGGGCAAGGAGGCTACAGACGGTCCTTAAAGGCACCAGCACAAACTGTGCCACTTAAGGGACCTCTCACCAAACACCTACAGACTGCCACTGCAGGCTGCATGTCTTGGTGCAGACAAAAGAGAAAACACGACATGGCACACATCCCTGTGTGTCATGCCCACAGACACTGCATGCAGGATGGGTAAGTCACCCCTACAGCAGGCCTTACAGCCCTAAGACAAGGTGCACTATACTACATGTGAGGACATATCTGCATGAGCAGATATGCCCTTGTGCTGATCAGTTCCATTACTGCCAGTGTAAGTGACCAGGGAAGCCATCTTAAGTACATGTACTGGACAATGGTGAAAACGAGTTCCCCAGCTACATGATGGCTTCACTGAAACCAGAGATGTTTGGTATCAAACATCTCATATTAATAAGCCCACAATGATTCCAGTGTTGGATGTATTAATACATGCACCCAGAGGGTACCTTAGAGGTGTGCCCACGGACTGGTCTTAGCCAGCTTGCCACCACAGACAAGTTTCTGACCCCCAAGGGTGAGTGCCTTTGCTCTCAGGAGGTCAGGAACAAAGCCTGCTCGAGCAGCAGGTGTTTACACCCCCTCCCACAGGATCAACTGAGAATTAGTATGCCAAGGATGCAAATCTAAAAACAACAATTGATGGACAGAATGCAGAACAAGGTCATACATTCACCCCAGAACAATGATCTGGGCCTAAATCCATTGTGTTTTTGCTCACCATGCAATTCCAGTTTGAACCCAGCAATATGCGAATCAGTCTTGACCCTGTGGCCGATGGGAACAGTCCAGCCCGAACTGCCAGGCCAGGTCCTCCCTGGACTGGAAACAAGCATCCTTGGACCGGTTTCGGGGTCTCACCCCTCATCAGCCAGGATAGCTCGACTCCAGTGGCATGGAGAGCACGGGACCCACGTCTGGGCAATTAGTATGCCAAGGTATGCAAATCTGACGGTGGGAGGCATGGCCTAATAGTGATGGAGTGAGCAGCACTCCTGAAGGTGATACCCAGCCCGGAGGCCCACGCAGACCCTCCCTTACTATACCCCCTATTGGGGGAAACGAGCGATGCTGGAATAGAGAGCAGAGAAGGCCGCTGTTGCAGATTCCCCCCGGACTGCTGAAGATGGTGGCGGCCTCGTGTTGACGGAGGGACTGCGGCGCGGAGCGCTTGGAGTGTGCGGCCCCACCCTGAGGTGCCGATTGGAGCACCTGCTGGGCACGTCTACGAGCGGTGGGCCACTTTGAATTCTCCCAAGCCCAGCCGATGACCGAATGGATCTGAGCCTGCGGCGGCGAGAGTAGACCCTCAGGGATCCCCTGCGCGTGGAGAACAGAGTGGCGCAGGCTGGAATAGTGGCGCCCCCCGTGAGCGAGGAACACTGCCTAGGGGCCCTACCTGGAGCACGAACAGCTGGAGTGATAACTCCTGAAGTTGCTTTTCGCTACTCTGGTCTTGGCAAGACCGGCGAGAGGAGGGCGGGCTAGGACAAGAGAGCGAGGCCCAGCTGCCCCTGCCATATCAGAGGAGCACCGAGGGGGGCTCTGGGCTAGAACTCGTCAGACTGGATATCAGTGGGCACCCTAGGTGGAGCGGGGAGCCCATTTATTTCCCACTGGCCACACCATGAACTGCTGACCCGAGGGCGGAAGAGCACCAACTACACATGAGGCCCTGTTGAACCCCAGCTGCTTTGCTTCTTGGGGAGAAAGAGATATTGATCTCGATTTCTGAGGGCCAACACCTAGGGGTCCGAAACTTCCTTTGGCTGGGCCCGCTGCGACGCCCTGCTGCACTTGGGGGCTACCGATTTCTCACCCCAGCGGAATTCATAATACCACTTGTCAGCTGTTGTGCTGCTTTGAGGTGCTGCTGGGTGTGCCTGGAGCCCGACTGGTGCAAAGAGGAGTCCTGCACGATTGCGGACTAACCCACGGCATGTCCGTTAATGTAGAACTTCTTTGCTGGTTGGCCTGCGATTTAATTTTTTTAACATTTCTGTCTGTATTTATCCATTTTTATTTTTTGCCTATCTTATTGGTACTCATCCATATTTATTGTGTGTTCTGCGAAAAAATTGAGTTGTAATTGGTATATTTCCACATTTATCTAACTGATAAACATGCACTCATACTTTGCTGCCTGTCGCATTTTCGCAAACTACGCAGCCAAATATAGAAAAACATTACACCCACAAGTTAATATCAGCATTATACTACAGATATATGTTACGATATGCCTGTATTAAGGGAAATCTCAACCTGTTTTTTAACTTCCCATGCTGTCTATCTGCTCACTTGTTGTCCTAGAAATCACGAAAAACAGCATGGAGAGTCGCCCACAAAAAGCACAATTTTCTGTATTTTTCCACTTTTAAAAATATATACAGATAGGAAAAACGTTTTCTGTCTTTATTTATGGGTACAGTAAAAACAGAAAAGTGGAAGCCTTAAATAATAATGCACCCTGCCTTAGGGCTCAAAGTCCTGCTGTAGGGGGTGACTTACATATATTAGATGCAGTGACTTTGGCATGACACACAGGAGTGTGTCATGTCCTGTTTTCAGTCATGGTTTGCACCATGTCACACAGCCTGCAATGGCAGTCTGTGTGGAATCTGTGTGTGTCCCTTAGGGTGGCATACGATATGCTGCAGCCCTTTGGGACCCTCTTTAACACTCATGCCCTAGGTACCTGGGGTACCATGTACTAGGGACTAACAGTGGTGCTAAGGTCCTTAGCCAATTGTAGCACAATTAGACAACACCTTGTCTTGGATAAGGAGCACTTTAACTGAGGTCTGGGTAGCAGGCCTGAGTGCACTGCCAGAGTCGAAAATCAGCATCTAGTAGCTAAAAGAGGGGGCAGAAAGTGGGGGGATAGCTGCAACAACAGCCCAGTTATCTACAGAGGCTAATTTGCATTAGCTCTCCAACAACTGCTCAGCCTGAATTAGCTGTGAAAGAGGTGTGAAAACAACTCCCAGAGCAGAGACAATAGCCTGGCAGTGGAGCAGAGTTTTCTTATCCTGGCAGGAAGACCAGATGGGGTGGGTCTAGGATTATATTTCAAAGGGGCCTTCCCTATGACAGGTATATGTTAGGTGACACCTGGAAAGGCTCAAGCCTTTGTTCGCCTAATCAAGGTGGCACAAAACCCAGTGGAAGGAAAGTTACCCCCAAGAAATGGTTTTGATTGACCACATATTAGGGGACTGCTCATTATCCCGACCACACTGGGTAGGCACACAGTCTTGCACAAGGGGATAATGGTTTTCCCATCTTGGATTTTGGGGGAATGAGGGGCACTGTGAGATTGTTTGCAGTAGGTCAAACAGGAACTGCTGAGAAAGTGGATAGGGTTGCCAACAGGAACTATTACCCCACTGGTTAGGGAGGAGCCAGGAGTCATCACCACCCACTAGCTAGTACCATGTATAAATGGGTCAACCACAGGAACCCTTCAGAGAACACCTACTGGGCCTTTACAGGATCAAAAGAGGACTGGACCAGCTGTCTGTGCCCTAATAGGAGCCCTGAAGGACTGAACCTTCTCCCCCTATATCGAGGACAAATAAATAGGCTCCTAGGATCAGTTGGCTGACTCCTGTGTGGCTACAAGGACACAACAAGCTGCAAGAGGTCTTTTCCTGGAAGGGCCCAGGTGACCAATGGCAGCTGGACTCAGAATGGACTTTGCTGGTGGCCTCCGTCTGACACCCTGAGAGTCTCTAAGTACCCGCTCCCCTAAGGTTTTTGGGGCCTTGGAAGTGTACTCTTGGGATTGGGCACCAGAATAAAATCTGGAAACTTTGAAAAACGTTTCCTCCAGAGCTTCAGGTGTCAAGGATAAAAGCAGTTCCGAAAAAATTACTGAGTTCCATTCTGCATTGGATCTTAGAAATATTTCATCAAGAAACCTCCAAAGCACCACAGTTCCAGCAGGACCAAACTGCTTTAAGTGTCTGGCTCCAGGGCAGCAGATACAAAGTCTATTACTCAATACTTTCTTAATTACAAAAAAATTTGAACATTCTGATGGACAAAGGTGGTTTAGTTTCAGATTTTTTCGTTTTCTATTTAAATGCACTGGAGTAGATTTTTTAGAGAGACAGGGTGCTATCTGCAGACATATCTTATACCTATGTGCTTATATGGCTAATCACAGTATCCCAAGGAATTTCAGTTTGGGCATTTACATTTTTATTTTGCTTCTCGTTTTATCAGCTGTTGCATCTCATTGAGCACTGTATTTAAACTTTTTTGTGAGTAAAACATAAGGACGTGTTAAAACACATGAATGTGTATAATTATTACATAAAAATTATGTCTGTCTATGTGTACCTTATACATTACTACATGCAAAGATAATTATAACTTTTTTTTTAAAGTAGCATTTATAATGATAGCTTTTGGGAGTTCTAATCAATGTTTGGGGGACAAACTGACACTGTTTCATAAAGAAGAGCGCAACAAGCATGTATTTGATAGGTGGAGAGGTGACAGAGAAAAAAGCTTTCATTAGCCTAAATCATTCAAGAGTCTTCTGGCAAACTAGGATAAAAAAAGACAATAGCTTTGGGAAAGGATTCATCACAAATAAAAGGTAAATCAAGTCAGAGATTTTTAGCATTATTAAAGTATGCTGTTTACTGAAGAATATGCCTGGCTGTGTAAGGACCAAAATCTTACTCGAAGGTTCAACTTCATCTGACAAACATTATCTGCCATTAAATAGGGGAACAGATAAAATACCATCGTGCCTCATACAGCAAAAATGGGAGTCGAAATCAAAATAACTTCCAAAAGCTAAATTAAGTGCTAAAATTAATAGCAAAATGTCTAATTGATTTATCTCTTTGCAACCACACAATCCTGCATAAAGTGTCGAAGATGTGAGAAATGCACTTTTTACCGTTTCATAGAGTGAGTATTCATCTTTTGCTTGTTATATAGCAGTTGATTTGCCGTGCAGGTCACAGAAACGGAAGGCTCAAGACATAAAGGTTCAGCTGTAGCTAGGATGAGCTGGCTCTCAAGTAGGAGCTTATCTTCCTAGACAGAAAAAGAAGAGTACAATAAACAATGTACTTTCAGATTAGTGTAGCTACTGGATAGTTAATATCATACACCCACACGTATGCCAGTGCCAGAAAAGAACTCAAATTAAAATATACTTCCTAGAATTAGGTATTGCCCTAACTTTTTAGCTATGGTAACACCCTGACTATGCACGGATAAGGTGAAGACTTCGTCCTTGGACAACCATGCTTCTCTGATAGAAGGTGTGAAGTCCCAATTTAATATGTGATGGCGCAGATCCTGAGGCATGTGGTGCACGAAGATCGGTTTTACTGTCACCCCTCCATTTTCCTCTATTAATTCCATGATTCAAACCTCAACCAGCCTGGTCCCCTAGTTATCTGGCGTCAGCGAGGTGTGCAAAATGCGCTCATATTTCACAATCCCAATTTTGTGCATATATAGTTTGAGAGATTGCTGCAGGCCACTGCCATGTACATGAATTTTCTACAACTGCAGTAATGTATATACAAAAATTCTCAGGCAGCCACTTTACTTTAAACAATACAAACAAAATAATGCACATTTCTTCTTAGCAATTTCCTAGCAATTGTTTCGAAAAGACGGCATCTGCTCTGGCCTACACACTTCTAAAGTTTCTCTGTCGCTTTTCTATTCATAATGGTATCAGACTAATCCATTGCGTATACATTTACTCTTTCCCTTTAAAAGTGACTCCTACCACCATTAACACATGAGGGTTTTGACCTCTCAAAATATGTATATCAGAAAAGGGAAATATTATTGGGGATGGGGAGGGTCAGCTTGGTAGAACAGACATGGCCGCTCTTGCTTGTGGCAGCTGCATGGGCGGCACGCACAATGTGTGGCACTAGAGGGGCCTCAACACTTATTTTTTATTTTATTTAAAAAGTTTTATATAGCTCAAACATGATCCCGAGGGATATCAGAGCACTTCACAATTAAGGGAGGGAAGATAATCATGGATGTATATGCGTCAAATAAACATATCAAACGAGACAGTTACAAAGGGTGCATCAAAGAACATCACAATAGCTAAAAAATAGCGAAACTGGGAGGGGAAAAAGAGATTAATTAAGGAAATATAGCAAAGCAATTCAAGACTTAAAGGTGTAAGTTCAGTATCTTAAAGCAGATGATCCACACCCATTTAAGGTAAGAACATGTTCATAAGGAATCTTTTTACTTCCAATTTGAAGGCAACCGTGGAGGTGATTCTGCGTACTGCAGGTGGGAGAGAGTTCCAGATCCTCTGGGAAGAGCCGGAGAAAGCTCTTTGACAAGTTCTGTTTTGCGAAAGATCTGTGGTTTCAGGAGGAAGGAGTTAGCACTTCTTGAGGGTCTACCACCTCCAGATAATTCTAGCTTTTGGACTAGATACCTGGGGGTTTTGAAATGGAGGGCTTTGTGAGACAGGCAGGCAATCTTTACATGTATTCTTGCTTCAAAAGGCAGCCAATTTAGAGATTTTAAGACTGGGAAAAAGAGCGCATTTCTTTTTGTGTCCGTAGTCAGTCTGGCCGCAGCATTCAATGAGGCCCTAAGTGGGGCCAAGGTATATTTAGGGAGGCCACAGAGCGTAGCACTGCCATAGTCTAGCCTCGGCAAAACCAGTGCTTGGACCACCACCTTGAAGTCAGCTTGTGGAATGAAAGGTTTGAGATTCCTGAGTAACCTCATCAGGTGATTCGCTCCCTTGCACACCTTGCTAATATGATTCTCCATATTTAAATGCTTGTCCAGGCTGATTCCGAGAGATTTGGCTGAGTCAATAATGTTGGGGGAGCAGTTGAAGGCAGTGAGATGGTTCATCCAGAGGTCTAACTTGGGGGTATGATTCGGAGGAGAAATGAGAAGGAATTCAGTTTTGGAAGTATTGAGTAGGAGGTGGTTCTCAGTTAGCAAGTTTTGAGTATTCATGAGGGTAGTGTTGAGTGAAATAAGATTTTCCGGGGAGGAAATTTTCAGGTAGAGTTGCGTGTCATCCGCGTACATATGGAAGAGAATGTTCATTGAATTTAGTGCATTAGCTAGTGGTTCCAAGAATAAGTTGAAGAGTATGGGATATAAGGCGGACCCTTGTGGGACCCCCATGGATACTGGCGTGGGCTGGGATAGAGAGTGGTTCAGCTTTATTCTTTGGGATCTGTGATGGAGGAAGGACAAGAACCATTGCAACACCAGACCAGAGAGGCCCATCCTGTGCTCTAAAATAGATAAGAGGTTGTCGTGATTTACAGTGTCAGACGCAGAGGAAAGGTCAAGGAGGATTAGGAGGCAAGATTCATTTTGGTCGAGCATTTTTAAAATGTCATCCATAACGTGAATGAGAGCTGATTCGGTGCTGTGCCCACTCCGAATGCCAGATTGGTGTTGGTCTAGGAGTTGGAAATTCTCAATGTGAGCGCAAAGTTGTGATTGGACGCATTTTTCAAGGAGTTTGGCCCGAGTAGTGATGTTGGAGATAGGGCGGAAGTTGTTAAGGTCGGCACTATCAGCATTAGTTTTTTTTTAGTATAGGTGAAACCTGAGCTGCTTTTAGGCAATCAGGGATCGTACCTTGAGTCAGTGAAGCATTGATAATCTTTGTCCAAAGGAGGATGACGACTTCCTTGATTTCTTTGAAGACGGAGGGTGGTAACGGGTCGCTAAAATGATTGGATGGGCTGATACTCTGAAGAATCTTGTTAATGTCTCTTTCGCTGAAGGGAGTAAAGGTGCCCCATGAAGCATTGTTCTTGGTGCTCAGACTAGTTGGTTCGAGCTTTTCTACGAGGGCCAGAGGGTGCGTAAACCCATAGGATGGCAAAGAAGCCTTCTTAGAATCCAGTTCAATATTGATGAGTCTTGATTTCTCAGTAAAGAAAGCAGCCAGAGCGTCGCAAGACGGTGGGCGGAGTCCTGGGTCAGGGCGATTGAGAGCTTCCACTGATTGTTGTTTAACAATTTCAAAAAGTTTCTTGGGGCAATTAGAGGCTTGATTAAGTTGGGATCTGAAGTAGTCGGCCTTGGCGCTCTTGATTTGTTTGTTATAAGTGCTCCTTACCGTTCTAAGGACTTTTAGCAGATCCGAGGATGGGTTGGATCTCCAAGATCGTTCAATTGCCCTTAGGTTGCGTCGTTCAGAATTTAGGTTGTCATCGAACCACGGTTTGGAGATTTTTGTTGAAGCATTTTTTGTTGGAGTGGTGCATTGGAATCCATGATACTTGAGATAGTAGAGTTGTAAAAGTCTGTGAGTAAATGAACCTCTGACATGTCCGCTTGGGAGGAAAGTGCAAATTTACATTGGGTTGCTAGTTCAGCTGTATTGATATGTCTAAGGTCCCTTTTCCATATCTTCAGCTTCTTCGGTTGAACCTTCCTCAGGGACACCGCTCTGTTAATATAAAAGAAGATGCTGTGATGGTCAGACCAAATCACAATGGGTAATGTTATCCAGTGTGCTGGTGTTTCCTTTGGAGATGATGAGATCCAGGATTTCACCTTTATTATGAGTTGGCCGGTCACAGTATTGAATCAGCTCGTGATCAGATAAGAATGATTTAAGGCATGTAACAGCTTGGTCATTGGGGTTAGACCAGTGAAGGTTGAAATCACAGAGGAAGATTTGGGACACTACGGAATCGACATTGCCGGAAATGATTTCCATTAATTGTTCGATGAAAGAGAGATTGTCCCCCGGGGGGTGATAGAATGTATGTAGTTTGCATACCGGAAGGTGGTTACTTGAGATGTTGAGACAGAGGTATTCACTGGAGGAAAGCGTAGAGGACTCAGAGTGAGAAACTGAGAGAGTACTCCGATGTATACAAGATAGGCCACAGCCCTGCTTCTTCTCTCTGTCAAGACGAATTATGTCATGGGAAGGAGGCACTATGAGGTCTAGGATAGGAGTAGAAGAGGGATTCAGCCAGGTTTCAGTGAGGATGATGATATCTATCTCATTGTGTTGGATGAGGTTGAAGATATCAGAGGCGTGTTTACTGGCTGATCTGCAGTTGAGCAGTACACATTTAAGTCGACCCGGTGTGTGGGGGGGGGGAGGCGTCTGTGTGATGTTCACTCGCTTGAGGTTGTCGTTATTTATGACTCTGGGGTTGTGTGGGGGTTCTCTGTTCGGGTTAGCGTGAATGGCTTGAATTTGACCGAGAGGAGTCTTGTTGGTGTCTAGGGAAATGGAATAAGAGATGAGCAGATCATTGATATCATTAGACGCAAGATCGGTCTTCGTCCTTCTGGGCTGGGAGTGGCCATTAGGGAGAGGTAAGGTATTGTAGATAGAGCGGAGAATGCTGGACAGGGCGAGATATAGCGCTAGAGGGGACTCTGGGCAAATTTCCAAGGGAGAGGAGGGAGCTGATCAAGGGGAGATGCTCAATTGAGAGGGCTTTCAGATCATGAAGTTCGGCAGTAAGAAGGTGCATCTGGAGAGATATCATCAAGGCACGCCACCAGGTCTGAATGCTGGGTGCGGGGTAAAGGATGTGTAGGGGGATCCGGTAGAGAGGTGGGGCCACGAAGGAAGCCAGAGAGGTCTAAGGCGGTGCTGCGAAGTTCCAGGGGGGGGGGGAGAGCTGGTCATTGAGGATTTGCAATGATCCTGATAGCTAGCTTGGAAAGAGAGGCTGGGGAATGTGAGAGGGCGGGTGGACGAATTGCCTGTGTGTCGGGGTGGTCAAATGGGGTTGAGTGGGTTTGGCTGATCATGATCCGTGGAGGGCCGTTGCCAGGTCTCCTGCCTAGCAGGTGGCGTAGATACAGGGATGAAGGAAGAGGGATCATCGGTTGGGAGCAAAGACGGTAGGACGTGAGGGAACCTCTCAGCTCGAGAATCCCCCTGTATCGGACTTGTGATCGGCGAGTAGAGTGAGCCCATAGAAGCATTTTGAGAATCAGAGAATAGGGTAACATGCACTTTACCAACCCCTGCAGGTTTTGGCGGGTGTGGGTGGGCACTCTTGCTGATGAGCACTGGGAGAACTGTTGGACATAGGCCATAATATGCATTTGATTTTACTGCCTTTACTATGACAAACATAAAGACAGCCAAAGGAGTGATAGATAAGGATATGCACTAGGTTTAACACAAGCCTTCCTGCCTTTTTTGGTATACTGATTGGCTCTGATGTGATGCCACTAAAGTTCTCCAAGGCAGTTTGCCCCCAATGTCTTTAACAGATAATTAAGATTGCTTAACAAAGTAATAATGTCTGCAGTGGGTTGTGGGGGCACTTTTGTGGTCTAACACTGGTAAAGAAACTAAGAAAGCATGACATCAAGGTATTAACATCAAACCAATATTGTGGTTCAATTTTTTAAGCAATCTTATAGCGCGGTTATGCAATGAACACTATAGCATTGATTGGAACCAGTGGAGCTCAAAATGATATTTTCCGATGAGCCTTCTGAACTACCATTAATGAGGACCTGAAGTTTCTTGCACTGATGGCCTTGTAAGAGTTTTCCAGATATGAACAATATGAAAACACGACACACCAACTTATGCCCAGTCAAGGCTGGTCCGCACATTTCTGTGAAAGATACACTAATGTTTCCTGAACCGAAGTAGCAGCAGAGTCTACCAGCATCACAACCCTGGTGTACATCTTCAAAAAAGGAGTGGATTGTTAATATGGCCAAGGGAACATTTATGGGTCACATATTTAAGTGAGCAATCCTCTCAAGAGTGGGGATGGGTGTGGATGAAACTCATACTTTAATCCTGTTTATCAGAATCTAAAAAACTATCTTGTGTTTACTTCGCTTGTACAGAATGGACCTTGTCTCAAAACTGTACTACAAAGATGTCCTAACTTTTAAAGAAATATCAGTTTACACATATATAGAAATAAGTAAGGCTGATACAAAATAACAAAATGGAAAATAATGGAAGCACAACGATAACCAGCACTTCTTTACACATTCTCGAGTGAGCATTCACCTTTTGCAGAGAAGATAAAGTAAGCACTGGGCAAAGTTAATGAAAGATTAAAAAACTTTTGCAATGAATGCTATTTTTTTTAATAAACACTTTGTTTGAGAGTTATGAGGTTTGGCCAGGTCACGCTCAAAAAAAGGTTTTCAGAACAAAGATTTGAAATACAGTTCATTTAAATGCAACAGCATAGAGAAAGTTGTATTTGTAACTGAGTTTTGATTGAAAGTCGGTTAAATATGAGAGTACTGAAGTGGAATTTATTGTGTTGCCAATGAGCCCACGAACAACAGATCCCGGAGGAGGTCTTGTACTGTTGAAGCATTTGAAGAGCTCTGACTTCGAGTCAAGGTTTGTTTAAGAATTTGAAAGAAGTACTTTCAGTTGCTGCAACACAGAAAGAGAAGGAACTTGCCTGCGTCCATTTGTGGCTGTCACTTGTTATAGAGTGCACATCAGAAACCAAAGTCTGCAAAGGAAAAAAAAACATAGCTGTTTAATCTGATTTTGCATTGGTAAAGCAAGGACAGTTTGTAGTTCTTAGTTTATAGTATGTCGTTTATCTGTTGTAGCATGTTCCACACAGTTATTCCTACGCCAGTGATTCCTAAAATGGGCCGATCACCAGCTAATGAACACCTCCTTTCACAGTTCCAAAGATAAAGTAAAGTGAAGCCAATGACTCATGTAGTAGATGTCCATTTCGCGCACTACCCCTCACTTCATTACCAAGAGCCAACCAACGGTTACAAGCTACGAGTAAGGTAGGTTACTGTGAAGGGAGTAACCTGGTCATTGAAAGAAAAGACCCCATCATTCCCATCGTAAGGGATGACTGCAAAACAGGCAATAAACATGAGGATGATGGCGGCCAGG
Organism: Calotriton arnoldi; assembly: GCA_963921515.1. Lineage (NCBI taxonomy): Eukaryota > Metazoa > Chordata > Amphibia > Caudata > Salamandridae > Calotriton > Calotriton arnoldi. Next base: position 268,651 of record CAWUFW010006381.1, on the reverse strand, counting down.
ATGCAGCAAGCAAAATGTAATGATGTATTTTTTTCTGATCAAATCCCACATATATTCTGGAACACTTAGCTGGCCTAGCTAGCAAAAACCATGTTAGGTGTTACATGTGTGGCCATCTGCCTCTCAAAATCGAATTAAGATGCCTTAACTGTCTGAGTCTACTTCAGGGACCCTACCTGCTCCTTGAATTAAGTATTATTTAGGAAATTCAAGAGACTAGTCAAACAGCTATGTGTATTACCTCCTTAAACGATCTGGTATAAATTGCTGAAATCATGCGTCTGTCTGGGCATGCACTAATTTAGTGGTTCACGAAGAGCTGGGTGTGTCCTACCTCTCTGATTTGTTGGCTCTTCGCCCCCTTACACTGCGGTTGAAGCTCTGGCTGCATCAGGGACCAACTTTAATTAAACTAATTTTAAAGGAGTGTATGGACCTGGACCACGCTCATTATATCCCATGGCTTAATTACAAGACGAAATGCCTTGGGCGGTTGGGAAGAGCCGACCTATTCTCCAACCTGGAATTGGTGCATACAAAAGCTCTGGGATGGGTAAAGGAGACCTTTTTGAATCAGAGGACCCTGGAAAGGGAAGCATGCGAGCTGAGGAAACCTTGTGTCTGTAGTTTTGTCATTTTGAAAACCGTACAATCTACTGAGCCCTATCTTTTAGGGCCTTTTAGTGCTCACGATCGTTTTTAGGTCTCGCCTAGGCAGCGCGCATGCGCTGTCTCTCCGAGACATCAAGTAATCTGTATCAGGGGTGAAACTCTGCCTATTGCCGGGTAATTTCTCCTGCTGCTTGCCATTAGTAAACTCTGGCATTGCTTTTCTTAGCGGGCTTATTATTGGCTGTCGATCCGATCCGTCACTTCCGTTTATTCCGGAAGCAGCACCGCCTAACTACAGTTTTCGTCCGCTTTCTACAGATTTCGTCCGCTTTCGTGGTTCTGTTTTCCTTTTGGGACTACTTTTTCTTCATCTTGTTTCCCTGCCTCAGCCCACACATGGTTTATGTCCGCCTCGCTTTGCATTTTTTATTTTTTTGCAGCGCGCTATGCACTTTTACTTTTACAATGGGGCCACACGCAGCGCACGATCATTATCTTTTTAGACTCTCCCTCCCCGCTCTATAGCTGTGTACATAGTATCTCTTTACCAGCGCAGCACCGTTTCACGAGCGCTGCGCTGGTTTCGCTTTCACCGTTGTGTATTTCGTCTGTACACATGATGTTGGTCATAGAAAGGCAGGAATGCTTGTGTTAAACCTAAACAGAGATTACGCCAGACGCTACAGTCATAGGTGACCCAGACGCCAGCGAATGAAGACAAGGTAAGACGCCATTGATTGTTTTTCTATATTAATAATTCAGGTTGATGGAACCGCACGCATGAATAATTCAGTTGTTGCAAGCTTCGCGTGACAACATTCTGGCGTGCGGCCGTGCTTTTCTTGCACTAAAGCAGAGTCCAAGCACAAGTTGGGGAATGGTCAGGGATTAATCAAGGGGCTCATAAATCTGTGTTCTCAACTGCAATGATATCTCGGACAAAAAAAGGCTAATAACTTCTGCCGTGGAATCATTCCGACCGATGGCGAGAGCCAAGCCCTTGGATGGTGCTTTTGCCGAGGCCTGCACAGTGATGATGGCTCTGTAATCCGTCTGAGGCGCAGAACACGAAGGCACTGATTTAGCAGCTATGATACAGCAACGCATGCATATGTATTTCCCACTCCTCCGTCTCACTGTCTCTGCACTCCCTTCCCCTCCCAATCAATCATGGGGCTCCAGCAGAGCACGGGAGCCAGGCGGACAGGGGGGAAGGGTTGGGCTGCAGCCTGCCTCAGAGCAGGGGGCACTGCTATCTGTGCCTGCCCTGCTCCTCGAAGCCAGCTGCCCAGGCCATGGAATGGCTCTGGTCTCAGGGGAGAACTGCGCGTCTGAGCTCTTTCTATGTATTTTGTTTTTAGCCATACATTACTCCATGACCTCCCTGTAGTTCGGAAATGTCGTGTTGCCTCCCCGGCTCACACACTTGCTTTGTCCCCAGCACAGGCAGCTCATCCGCAGCTTGTCTTGCTTTACAGGTTAATGCTTTGTAAGCACGGTTGCAGAGCGTGGCAAGCGAGGAGTTTTGTGGCATATTTCATCTCCAGCCTTAATGCATTCAGCTTCTCCTTGATTACAGTCATTGCTTAACTCCTGTGTGCCTGACCAGCTCCAGACATTGAGTTAGTGCATCACCCCTTTATCATGGCTCTTTATTGAGGGAGGTCTCTATTGTCATGAATAACACGTCTAGAGATGAAGCGGTTTTGTCCGTGTTTGATACAGTGCCTTGGGCTTGGCGCTTTGAGTGCACGAGGTGGCTTGATCGTAGGCCTGGTTTAAAATCAATGGTGTCATCAGTCTGAATGTTTTGATGCTGGTGAAGAACCCACCCCCCCGCCCCCCCATTTAGGTCTGTACACGAAACGCTTCGAGTCTGAAACAGTTTCCTATTCATCCGGGGGGGGGGGGGGGAGGTGGGTGCGGAGCAGTGTTCTCGCTAGACCTTTGTTTTACATTTATGGCCCTTACAAGTTGCTTCCTACCTTCCACGCCCTCCATGTTGTTTACCCCTGCTATGCCCATTATAATGCTTCCCCCACCCACATCCTTTGTGATGTTCGCCCACCCACATCCTTTGTGATGCTCCCCCCACTATAGTGCTACTTATTTTTTATTTACCAATCCAGATTTTGTGGGTTTCTTAGTCACGCTTCACAGCATTGTGGATGCTGTACAGCATAGTTAGAAACATTGGCAAAGCCATTAGGGCCCAAATATAAGACCTATTGGCTTTGCAACAATTTGCCCTCCCTTTTTATTTTCCCATTTCTTCTCTCTCCCCTACTTCTTCCTCATCCTATAATCTCTCTCCTACATCCTACCCTCCTTTTCTCAAACCCCAATTTAATGTCACTGTGCACTCTATACCCTTCATCCCTTTCACTTTCATCTATAATTGTCTTTTTGATTTCTCTCTCTCTCTACCATTTCCTTTCTCTTTAGTATCCTTATTTTTGCCATTTGATACCCCTTTTTTTCCCTTGTCTCTTTTTCTATTCCTCTTTCATGTCCCTACCAACTTTTTCTTTCTACTCTCCTTGCTATCTTTCACACCATCATTTTTATTGCCTTTTCTCTCTGTTCTGAATTTTGCCCTTCTGCACTCCTCATTTTCTCTTCTTTATTCTTAACATTTTCTCTCTCTTCTCCAGCCTGTCTCCATATCTTTGTCTCTCTGCCTTCTCATGTCTGATGTCCCTTTTTCGCACAACTTCCTCCTCCACAGGCAAACGCACAGCTGCAGTTTCTGACTTTCACCAGGCCTCAAAGTTTCCCAAAAGGCCAATCTTTCCTGTGTTTTTCAAAGTCTTTATCCAAAACACATAGATAAAAGACATAGTCATTTGCAATACCAATAGCTCTAACTCTCGCAAATGCGAGACCTAATGCATTGCAAATGCTTGTTTACTAACCAGGTTTCATCTTGATCTCTTCCACCTCCTGTTGGCTCAGCCACGTGGGTGTAGTAGAGGGCAGAGATTAGCGTCCTGTGGCTGCGACGGTAAGTCTCCACAGGACAATGCTTCATTTTTTAATGTTCTGTGATTTTACAGGATTTCCCAGAAAAATAGTTTTCCCCCATCCTGAACTTATTGGGTTTTAGGCAGGTGCGACCGGCTTTCATCTTTTTACAAATGTTATCTGGTAACATCGTTTTTTATGTCCTCAACTTTTTTAAATCAGCAGTGAGGCTTAGATCCTGCTGTAACTAATTGATTGTGGCTCTTTAGTGACGATAATGTGTTCCAGTATGTAGGGCCGGGGATCTTTCCGTGCAGTTAGGGTTTTTGTGCTCACCTCCTTCCGTTTCAAAGAATTATATATCTATTTTCTAATATATTGCTCTTTTTCTATGTAATGTATAAGTGATTTTTAAGTATGAGCTATTAATCATGTTACATCTCTGTATATTGTATTGTTTGAGATTACTTTTATGATTTTATGCAAAAACCGAATAAAGTGTATTTGATTGATGGTTTGATTGCATGCACTGGACTGGTGTCTGGTACACTCAGAAAAGCTCTTAGATGCACTTAGGAGTAGATAAGGATAGAGAGGAGTAATGCAGAACTAGTTTCCCAAAACACAAGTGATGTATCTCAGCACGAGGAAGTGTTAATCAAATTATTAATAAGTCATGCCATGAATCTAGAGCAAAGCAAGTCTGAGATGCTCCAGGAGCGTCTTGGTATGAGGAGTCGACATTCATCATATAAGATGTACCCTCCAACTGGTCATAAACAAAATGTTTATGTAATCAACAGCGAAATTTCACAGTGAGAGCGCACAGGTGCTTGTTCATATGTCATTGTTACTAGACACTTTCTTGGGAACCCTCCCGAATAGCCTTTCAAAAGGAGCGAGAAGGCAGACAGTATGCAACATGGGAAGAGCACCTGCAAGGACATGTGATGCATGTAAAAGTACAGCGAAGGCCTGGAAGGTTCTTGAGCAAGAAGGGGTTTGAATGGACAGATTCACAACTCTTTTCAGAGATCACAGGGCAAGCAGAAGCTACTAGGCTCAACCATAGTGGTTGAAGCCTTTTACTGCTGAAGTCCCAGGGTACGACTTTTGATGAGCTCTGAATAACTGGGCCAAGTACCCCTTCAGCACTTGACTGTCAGTGACAGCACGGGTCAAGCAGTCCAAGGCTTCTCGGGAAGGAAGTAGGTGTAGGGTGAACAGGCTCAGAACTCAAAATACATAAAGCAATCCCCAAAAAATGATTTGCTTTTATATAAAGGGTAGTATTTATATACGAATACAACAGCATACCATATATATAATACACAAAGTCTTCTCAAGGCAGGCCCTCAAGCATTTCCTGGGATGGCTTCTAAAGTTCCACCTACCAGTCTAAAATCTGTCGTTATTCCCCGGTTACATAAGGTTACATAAGGTACTGCTAGTGAGTTCAAGTCTTAAAAGTTCAACAACGGCTTGTCCCCACCACCATAGTACGTAAATCAGAGCAACTTCACTCCAAGGCCCGGCGGCCCCGTAATCAGTCTTACTTGCTCTCGCTGAGTGTCAGGGCAGAGAGCAATGAGCAGAGATATGGATCCAGGTATCAGGCCTGGAGGCGTTCATGACGCTCCAACGGTCACAAGGTATGTCTTCAGTGGGTCAAGGCCCTCTCCTTCTTCACGGCTGCACACTGCCTCATAGTGACAGCCCTTTCCCTTTACAACGTGCCCCCCCTGGCATGACAGGGGTCGGGAATAGCAGCACACACGGCGACGGGCTCTTCCGGTCAGAGCATTGCACAGGGTGACAGCCCTCCTCTCGTCACAGCGATCCACCAGAGCGACAATTCTCAAATGTCTCCATGGGCCCCATCTTGCATACAGGGGTCATGAGCTGTGCCAATAAGGCGAAAGCCCTGTTCATGTCATGGCGCTGCACAGGACGATAGACTTCTCTCGTCACAGCGTGGCACCAGGGGCAATGACCCTTAATCTTCACTGTGAGCCCCAACTGGCTTACCAGGGTCGGAACAGCGCACACAGGCAGACAGCATTCTGGGGATGGACCACTTTGAAGTGCCCACTGCTCTGTTGTGCTCTTCCTCTAGAGAGCAGTCGATCAAAGCAAGACAATCTGCAATCTTGACAGCCCCAAACGCAGGCCAAGGAAGTGACTAGAGGTTCACACCTGGATGTTAGCCTCCATGAAATATGAATCAAAAGATCACCAAACAGCCCAAGCACTTCTCTTTAGGTTTCCCTTATCAGCCCCATCTCCTTCCTGGGACATGCCCAGGCCCCTATGACCAGTGACCTCTTTCAAAGACACATAGCCCCTTTTGAAGTATACTGACAATCCAGGCTCTTCCTTCCTCAAGTGAGTGTCCCACCCAGCTTTCAGGAATGCAGCAATCCACAAATCTGTCTGGGGGAATCTCTACTTCCACATATTCCTCCAGCCAGTCCTGGGGTTCAACCTGGGCCCACAGACCCCATGCATGGTACCACTCAAAGGCACTTGAGCATCCTTAGTGCTGCACACAAACGCACATGTTGCTTTTCATGTACTGCTACCCCAGGAGCACAATCATAAAATCATACCATGTGAAGACGTGTGCAGGCTTCCAAGCGCTGCTGCCAAGGGCGCACATGCATAAAAGTGCGCGGTGTACCACACACTTTTTTAGCCCTCCGTCCATCCTGCGATAGGCCAAGGGCGAGCTGACTACACAGCAACAGAATTTCAATTGAGCGGGCCAATAGGACCCAACCCCAGGACACAGGTAAACCGGCCTTGCCGGGCTACTGATTACTCATTACAGAACTGTAGTCTGCCACCACTATGCTCATGCTACTTAGCTCTAGGGAAGGGCAGAAGCCCTTCACCACTAGGAGGGTAGAGCATTGGGCACACCTTTCGGATTTAACTATAACGCAGTCCTTGAGACAGGCATAACTCATGGAGCACACACATGATCAGTCTTTGCCCCTGAACACAAATTGCTGCCAAGGTTCCAAATATCACAGCAGCTGGGCACTCAGGACAGGGGTACACGTCTATTACCATGAGGTGAACTTCTTTGTCCCAATAGACAGGTCTGGGGTTTTGTCTGGAAGTCTGCATCGCATACATGTAGGAGAGACTCGATGTAGACCTGGACCATGCTGCTGCATCACATAACTTCCCAAAGGTGTGCATGAGGGCAAAGCGGTGTAGGTCTCTGTGTACCAACGCAAAGCAAAACATTACAACACACAAGCCTAAACTGGAAACATTGGGTTGTTTTGGTTATAGATTTCCTTCCAATTCCCCATGCAATATAAATATTATTATTAGGATTTTCTAATTTTGTAATATAGACTTTCATTATAATAAATGCATGCTAAAACCGCCACGCTACTGGATTGCAGCTCCGCCTGAAGGACTTGGTTCCTCGGCTTTGAGACTCCAAGTATTATTGCCAGGAAGGGTTAGTTTCCTAACAAAGTCACATGCCAAATGGATATTTGGCTTCCCAATGTACAGAACCTTTGACCTAAAATACCGTCCATCACCCATCCAAGACAGGACAAAACATCAAAGTCCTTCTCAGTGCCAGAAAAAAAAACTTCTGTTCCACAAACGTGAGACTGAGGAAGTTTCCTGGTTCATACAAATACCAGGGTACATATTTGGAAATTAAGGGGGAAAATGCCCGGAGACATTGTCAAAAACAGGCTTGGCACCAAATCTGACAGTGACAAAGACTCACTATATCCTAAGGCTGACACTGAAATGGCAGGAACATGGAATAGCAGTGACTGAAACAATACTCTAACACCACTTTTCACTGTGTCACTTTAATGGGGTTTGTGGCTGAGGTGATTCACAGCATCAAAATGGACAGAAGCTTGAAGAGGCCTTTAAAGGTTTTATTTTTCTTCCCACTGATTCATAACTGTCTTCTTATTAGATACATTCATGGCATACCCTTAATGAGCTGACCAAACTTTGTTAGAGCTTCCGTCTTTTAAGCCTTGTTCCTAAGACTTATCAGACTATAACTTAATTAGATTGTCCCATATAGCCCTTCTATTGAAAGAACCTGTAGACTTTAAGACTCGGATATCTGAAAACACTATGAGTCTCAGACAGCAGCTACTGTGAAGATATCTTAGTCCTTTTGCAACCAGACAGTGCCATTTAATAAGATAGCCGATAAAGATCCAATTTTCAGCAGCTTATTTAAAAAATGAAGCTTCAAAAGCTGATGCACAGCACCTAGAAACAACTCATTTTGTTACAAGTGCTTTATAAGTATATGGAATCACTCAGTCGTTCTGAATATTTGCATAGATTTTAATCACAGACACTTCTACATGAAAGAATTAGAATGCATATGGAAATGAAAATATAATTCACTGTTACAAGCCCAGGGCTTTTCTTCCAATGGAAGGAGCAACAATAGTCTGCCGGAGCCAATTTATGAATCTATCAGAAATAATTGGGGGGCGCTTAAAAAAATGGGACAAATGGTGTACTGAAGGGTTGTTTATTGATGCAGAGATTCTGAGGGCAAGACTAGTGATTGAATACTTAGATGTCTTTGGGCCACGTGTATCAACCTATTTTGCATTCGCAAACGGTCGAACTGCTAAATTTGGCCATTGGCAAATGTCTTCATAGCCGCAGCCAAGAGCAAATTTAAAACTATGTAATATTGGATTTTGGCTAAGAGATAAGGAGGAAGGAGTTAAGGGGCAGTTGAGAGGTAATGGACTGGAGTTGATGGGTCCCCCTTTTCTCCTTTACATATATTTCCATTACACTGGTGATTACTTTTTCATTGTTGCGATACAAAAACACTTAAAACTAATACACTGCACTTACACGGCTCTATATTTAATGTTCACTCCTTTAAGGTCATTTGTTGCTTTACAGCACATTTTACCTGCATTGTTGGGCGCAAAAGAATATGTCGGCTTTGGTATGTCGGAGATTTTAGGTTACCAGACTGCCTGTAATCACGGATCTCTGCTATGACGCAACCACAATGAAAAATATTGACCTGTTTGAGAATTGAAAAAAATATATATAAACTGCACAAAGTTGTATGACCAACAAAATATATGTATTCCATTTCACAGGCGGGGGTTACAATTTATCAATATTTACATTTAACACAATATATTCCGATGCCTTTTCAATTCAGTCCCCAGAAATCAAAATATAATGAAAGCGTGCTTTCAAAATAATTCACCTGAGATTTTTCGAGGAGGTCCACCAAAATAGGAGGCAGCTCTTCCGCATCCAAGTAGTCCAAAAGTTCTCCTTCCTCATAGGGTAGGCGTATAGTTTCAGAATCTGAAATGATTTTATGTAATGTGTTTGACAGCTGCTAAGCAATGAAGGGGGATTTGCTTATATTTCAATATTTCTGAATATAATTGCAATGAATAAGCAAATGAAAGAAACTATACATACTATGTGTATTTACCCTGTTAATAAAATAAGGGTATTAGTGGAGTTAAACTCGGAGCCAAAACTACCCTATTCTAGCAAAGGTCTGCAATCTTTCAAAAGCAACCCTAATATTTAAAACGATTAAAACAAAGACGCATTTTTAGGAAATGGCTGTGAAAGACAACATAGCTGTTGTGTGTGAGATTTTTGCAAATGAACCTTACATTACATTTAAAAAGACTGGGGCAGTTCTAAAATGCATGTGAAGTTCATTAAACAGTAACCCAAGCCATTAGGAAAAATTACTGCATTGTATGTTTAATGAACTCTGTTCTTATAACGGAACACTATTATATTGCAACTTCACAAGTTTAGACCTTAAAGAAGGCATTCAATTGATAAGCGGCTAAGTAAGTAAGTAAAGTGGTCAAGAAATGCTTAAGCCTATGAACGTAGTGATGGCAAAATAGTGTATATTAAATGTAGGGACAAAAATAGGAATACCACATCCAGACTATTAGAATGAACACTAGCGCTACACCCATGTCAAATGTAAATGAATAATGATCCTAAAAGATCTTTGACAGTGAATAAGCAAAATGAAAATCCTTCTCTCACTAGATTGTATCTTTACAACCTCTGTGTGAACGTTTTGAACCTGCATGGTACTCTAGATTAACCTACCACATAAATCAGCAGTGGAAAATTGCGCACACCAGAAAACAAAGCACTGAAGTTTTGCAAAAGGCATCTATTGTATATAAAAAAAAAATTTAAAAAAAAACTATAAATGAAACGGCAATGTTAGATAGGCAGGGAAGGGAAGAAAGAAAGTCATTAGGAAAACCATCAAAGCAAAAGGTCATGAGGTTGGTAGAAAGTATCCAAGTGGAGCAAATATTTGATAACATGAAAATGAAAGAACTGAGGTGGCTGAAAGAAGTAAAGATTTCTCATGTAACAACAAAAAAGGAGGGCTAAAGGAATGCTGCCAACACTTACTGAATGAATTAATTACATTTCTAATGTTTGGTCTCAAGTTGCCAAATGAAAAGGCTACTTACTTATCTTTGATAATTTATTTTCTGTGTTACTATACCTTTTTTTTTTACTATAGCTTCCTACAGGTTCCTCACCTTATGAATATGCTGCAAGTGTCAGACTGGATCTCGAAAACATTTTCCTCAGCAGTAGCTTTCCAGATTCGCAGATGGAGCCACGCGACTCCCAAAGAGCAGAACAATGCCCCTTCAAGTAGTGACTGACAAGCCTTGTTTAGTAAGTGAAAGCGAGAAATACAGAAGTCAGAAAGAAGCGATTCATAGAGGTTTAACCTTCTGAACTTTCACCTAAAAAACGAACTTGGTCTAGCAGCCAGCATAAACCAACTTCGTACTTGGTTTTCACGTAGACAAGATAGCATGCACTAGCTCCAGCAACAAGGAAAAGGCTTCCAATTGTTACGTTCAATATCCGTTTGCGGAGACAAAACATCTGAAGATTGGGGTGCAGTACCTGAGAAAACTATTGTGAAAGCAGATCTATTCTATGCTGGAGGTGAGGAGTGCATAACTCCAACAGATCAACGTACCAAATTAGCCTTGCCTAGTCTAGGGCGATGAGAATCACAGTTTTGCTCATTCATCCCACACCTTCTGCCGGACCATTCAAAGCAGAGGAATCGGAGGTGACGTGCAGCTGACCCGGAGATGTGCTGAATTGGAAGGTGTGTCCTAAGGAACCATTTTGGAGGAAGTGCAGGGCCAGAACAGAGGGCACTGGCTGTTAAGGTCTGTGTCAAAGAGATCCGAGGAAAGACATTCCAGCAGTAGGAAGGTAATGTTCTGCACTTAGGGATGAAAGTCATATCTGTGATCTTCCAGTAACAGGCAACTCAAGGCATCCACAGATGGGCCACTCATCAGAAAATACCCTGTGGCAGAGCCCACTGCGTGAAATGCAAGACCTTCCAACACACATGTGGAAGAACCCACATCGTCCTTTCTGCTGATGGAAAGGATGTGATGGCGTTGATTGAAAGGATCTGAATACCAGGACTCAAGGTGAAGGGATAAAATGCCGTCACAACAAGGTGAGCAGCCAGAAACTCTCACCTACAGAAGTCTAAGACAGAATGAAAGATCTCTCCATGAGCAGAGTGGCTCCCATGAAGCTGCAGCAATTGTCTTCTTAAGCATTACTGATGGGCTGTCAGTCACCATCTGGCATGAGACATCATGCGGATAGTAGAGGCCAACAATCTCAACAGCAAAGGACCTGTAGAACTGGGATTGGAATCAGATTCAGGAACATCACCATTATATTGCTAATATCTAAAACCCTCTCACTTGGAAGAAATACTCTCATACATGTCATGTCAAGCACAGTGCCAAGGAAAATCTGCACAGGAGCATGGACCAGGCATGACTGCTGAAGGTTGATTAAGAAGCACAGAACATGAGGAGAGTTACGGCTCAATGTTGATGGAAGTAGGCATCATGAAGATCCAAGGCCACCCTCTAACTTTGTGGTTAAAAGGCCAAAGGGACATGAGTTACAGACCCCATTTTAAACTTGTCCTGGCTAAGGAAGAGAGGCTCAGGAGGCCAAACTCCAAGTCCATCTTGAGAATCAAGATGTAAAGAAAGTAAATTTCTATGTCACTCTTTTCTAAGGATACCACTTCTATAACCTACCTGAGCAACAGGGAGAGAACTTGTCTTCAAGTTTCAGGGGTGCGCAAGGGAACACTTCAGGAGTGTGGATAGAAAAGGGAAAGACGTAGCCCATGTAGATATGCTGGGGCTCCCAGTGAGCTCTTGTGACTGTCTCCCAATTAGTCAGGTAATAAGACAATGTCAGGAAATGAGACTATGTCCCATACTGGAAGCTGATAGTGGCTAAATAAAAAGGTTTAGAAGCACCAGATCTAGTAGAAGATGGGGGAGGTTGGATTTCCTGCAGCTGCTGTTTACACTCCCTAGGTTCACCCATTCATCAAAAGGACCAGTAGTGTAGCAGTGTGATCTGGACTGGCTCGAAAGGTTGCCACTGCTGTGAAGGTTGTCCACTGTAAAAGCCAGGAAAGTGACAATATTGTTGGTGGGGCCGTTAAGTCAGAAAGGCTAAGCTCAGTGATCATGCCACAGCTATTTTTTAACCATTCCAGGGAGGAGTCCGCTTTATAACAAAACAGTGTCTCACCTTCAAAGGGCAGATCCATTAAGGCCACCTGTACAACTCCTAAGACATCTTTGTAATGCATCCAGGCATGACTGTCTAGTATGACTACTGAACCTTTAGATAGGGCCATTGAGTCAGCTGAATCATAACCCCACTTCAGATTTAGTTTAGAAGAATCCAACCCATCACTCACTAGATCATAAAAGTGTTTCTTCATGTCATGAGGAAGTAATTCTTGTTAATTCCCACCAAGCGCGATGGAACTCATCTAGATGGTATGTAGTGCGGACAGCACACAGAGCTAAATAGCCCAAAGAGAAACATTTTCAGCTAAAGACAAGCAGTTTGGACCCATGGTCTGGTGAAGCAGTGGGGAAAGTGGTGGTGTTCAACTTTGTTTATGATGCTTGAACAACCAGGCTTGCCGAAGAAGGATGCACTGACAGGAAGTTGAGATCAGAAGGCAAGGGTCTATGGCATAGTGCAATCGGTCAGTGAACTGACTTCAAAACAGGCAGGCATTAACGGTTTACCATTCCAATAATCCCCATTAACTGTCTTAAGCCAATAATCTCTGCCAACTTTGAAGGCTGAGGAGATGCCAAGACATGCTCCGAAGAGGAGTCTAGAGTAGTGTTAAGGGCAATCAGCATCTTAATTTGCAAAGGCTTTCTTGGAAGTGGTGCTGAGGCAGGACCCTATGAAGGCGTGGTCAGAGCCGCTGGAATTGCCGAATCCGCAGATCAGGTCAATCCCAGGTGAATCGGTACAGAGGGATGTGGTGCAGTGCTAAAGTTATCCAACATACATAGATTTAATGCAGTGCAATCTCCCACCTGCCCCCGCTAGAGAGTGGAGCCAGCAATGAGGTGGGACTGTGCTAAACTGCAGGTTTATTGGGACAGGATGCTGCAGGAGCAGCAGGTGGTCACACGGGTCCAGATCAAGACCGGAGTCAAGCACTGTCTGCAGGGAGTGTTGCCGACCCCAAAAAAAGGGAACACGGATGAAACAGGTTTGCCCCGTTTGGACTGGTGCTGGCCAAGCAACACGTCGCAATCCACTGGACTCGTCCTGGCACCACCACTCTGCGCAAAAGGAGGGCGGACTTGCGCGAATGGGATGTTGCGGAGGAACGAGGGCTAAGGCTGGTTTGCACCGGCGAAACTGCGGAGAGGGATCTGGAGCCGTGAGGAGCCATATTGGAAGGCATGGCGGCCGAGGAATCACAGCTCACCACTCCCTCTGGGGGCTCACCGATCACGTGGCCTGGCTGTGTCCCAGGAGACCATGCGGGCCGGCTCCCAGGGCACCTAAATGATGGGTACCAGTTTGTGTGGGTGGGTAGGCATGAGTGCGATGCATGTGTGAGGGAATGAATGTGCGTGGGCATGTGTATGCCCATGAGCAGGGAGTGAATGGGGGTGAGTATATTTCCACACATGCTGCCGCTTACTAGAGTGGGAGGGTAGAGGATCTCATGGGGTTGGGCTCGTAATGTCACTGGACCACCTGATTTCCACTTGTAGCCCCCCCCCCCTAATGTGGGGAGGTGACTTTTTCTCCAACCCCTCTCCCCCCGGTTCCCTGCTCCTGGCCTCCCCAAACCCTCCCCCCCCCCCCCACTCTTTCATGGACGAATGTCTTACAGGGGACGAATATGTGCTGGTTAGCTGCTGCCACTAGATTAAGGTATTAATCCTGCTCCAGTGACGTACTTGCACACCATAACATGCATGCAAAGTCAAATGTTGTAGCTCTGACACATATGGTTGGGAATTCTTCCAGGTCTACCCGCTGTAAAGGGCCTTGGCCTCAATTGTTGGTTTTACTGTACTGTATGTTCCCCTCTTACAGACAGCTGTACTGGACTGTATTGTTATGACGTATGTGCTGCCATCATGTAGGCAATCTTGCTATATTGTACGCTTAATGAATAAAAAACGAGTTAAAAAAAAAAGTTATCCAACATGGTGTGCCAAAAGGCCTTAACCTAGAAGGGCTAAGCAGATGAAGTTAAGAGCTTTTTTATTTTATTTTATTAAAACCAAGATTGGCTCTCAAGAAGACTAGGGAAAAACTGGAGGAGTCCCGGAAGCATCCATTTGGCACTAGGACAGGTGGGAAAAATTTGCTAGTTTGGAGGCGTGTCCACCTCTCAGGTTAGTTCCACCCCTAAGGTGGCTACCTGATGTGGACGCGACTTTTAGAATTCCACCATCTTAGTTTTGGCAGAATTAGGATCTATGGGTCAGGGTTATGCCCACTTCCCACAGTAAGTGGTCATACAGAGGGTGTAGACACCCTAAAGGTAATGAGCCCATTGTCTACAGCCTATCACTCCCCGTAACGCCCCTAAATGGAGTATTTAGTTGGCAACCCTGACACCAGTAATTTAGATTTGATGGATCAAGAAGAAGAGGACACCGAGAGCTGCAAGAAAGAGTGAGAACCGAAGCCTGCTGTGGACTTTTGCCACAAAACCTGCCTGCCGCACTAAGCCTCAACAATCGCGACCCAGCGACTCGTCCCGCAGCTAAACTACAGCCAAGAACCCAGGTGGGCTGCCAGTACTTTGCAAATCGTCCCACAAATCTCCCTTGGAGTAAAGGAGCTACTCCCCTGCAAACGCGGCCCAGCGACTCGTTCTGCAGCTGAACTCCAGCCAAGAACCCAGGTGGGCTGCCAGCACTTCGCAAATTGTCCCACAAATCTCCCTTAGAGTAGAGGAGCTACTCCCCTGCAGACCGCAGGGACAGAAATGCAAAGTCCGGTCTACCGAGTTTCCGCTCACCAGCCAGCCCGACGCAGCAGCTCCCCAAGAAGAGGACCCTGTGCTCCTGAAGGTCCGATCTGTCCCCCACCATGTGAGAGGAAACCAGGAGCAACCGGAGCTGTACTGGACCAATCCCAGGGTACCAGACCCCTTGCAGCAAGCAGAGACCGTGAGAGTCCAGTTGGGACTCCAAGACAAAGCAGCCATCGAGGGATGTCAGCACCGAAGAGACCCACTTCCAGAGTGGCCCAGCTGTCCTGATTTCTGCACCCTTAACCGCCAAAACTGACAACCACAAGGTTCTAAGGCACACAGAGCCTAGCTGATCTTTCCACTCTGCCCCCGAGTGCCCCAGCCCGGCTACCGACAAACCGACTGTGCTCCCTTATACGCAGGACCCTTGTGACCCGAGCTCCCCATTGGGAGCTCTGAGACTTGTCCCCAAGTCCCCCTCTGCAGCCTGTTTCCACGTGGCTCCCCTTCTTTCTACTGGCATAGCACACACAGCTACCAACCCAACCAGCACCTATGCAACTGGACGCCCCAGGGCAGGCAACTAGTGACTGCTGGTGTTACTTTGGACCTTGGCCCCCAACAACCCTACATCCCAAAGGAGATCTTGCGTGTGTGTCTCATTTATTGCCTCTGTGTATGTCAACAAATACATAGCACTACCATCTAATACGCCTAATTGCTCGCCCACACTACCACAAAGAGAGGTATCATTTGTTGATATCATTTGCGCCTCTGTAAATCAACTGCGGTTTGCCTGGACTCTTTACACAGTGTACGTCTTTTTCGTCCACTATATAAAGAACCAGCTTCCTACAGTGACCATGTCAAAAAGGGGCACTTTCCTACACAGTGGGGATTCAACAAACATCTTCTAATGACGTTGTTGACAGACTTTAGGAGAAGACATTTAACTTTTGTCGCAGTTGAAATGGCACCTGGAGTATACTAATGAGGTGAGAAATCTACAGGATGAAGTATCAATCAGATACCCATCAAAATGGGTACCTGTAGTAAAAGAATTTGAGGCATGAATGACTAAACTAACTACTGACTCAAGGCAGACTTCAAACTGCTTCAAGCCAGTAAAAATTGGTGTGATTAACAAATAATTTTCCTTTGCTTAAGACAATCATGTCTTATGTCAGAACAAAACCATACAAAGGTCAAGGTCATCCACCAATGCATACAATAGAACTAACATGAACTTAATCTTTTTTTTTTAAACTATAAGAAATCAGGCCACTAGAGCTTTGCATAATAATCGGACACATCATTCAGCATAACTGTATAGCATTGTTCAATGTACAAAACAAATCTGGCAGAAAATCATTGCAGCTATGGCACGAATCATCAGTTATAAGGATATTCAACTTTGAAGATCCATGCCGGGTTCAAGACAGCAAGGGAGGAAGTGAATGTGAATACTAAAGCTAAAAAAATTCATCTGACACTGGAAGCTATATTGAACTGGGCAGCTCTCACAAACGTCTGTGGGCTGGCTGCTTAGAAAAGCAGAAGACTAATGTGGAGAACTGAACCTTCTTTGAAACTAATTTGATGATAAAGCCCTCAAACTATCATGTGGCTAGCATACATCATTATCATCTTTAAAAAATTCTCAAATTCAACATAGCTATATCTAGAACACTGTTGTTTGTGGTATTAGAACCAAAGGTCATGCACATAACCGTGACATATTCTGTCTCAGAACTGCAGTTTTGACAATCATGACAGGTTACCTGATCCATTTTTTCCTCTCAACATCAGCGAGTAGCCCTCATTTCCTGGATACAGGTTCACCACAAGACAAGAGAGGGTCTCCTGCATAACCAGCTTCTCCAGCAAGTTTACATTTCTCCTCAGCTTCTGCTTTAAATATAAACAGTACTCATGAAAATCAAATTTCCTAGCAAACAGAAGAAAAGCCAACAATCCTTTTTTTTAGGAAGTACTTAAAACATAAGAGCCTGATCAGGGAAGGTTAACTTTGCTATCTAATGAATTTGCGTTCAGACAAAAAAGGGCTTTTGGGGTAGTGACAAAAAAAGAAATATGTGGAGGTACATTTGTTCAACTTTACACAGAAAATGAGATAGAGACCAACAACATGCTAGAATTATAAAAGTATTTCACTTGCATTGCCAAAAGGGGGATACAAAGCAGTAACCAAGGCTAGTCAATTCAAATGAGGGTGATGCCCACAGAAGAAGCCAATCATTTCATCTCTCACCCAGAAGATTTGCCAATTTACTAAATTGTAGAAAATAATTGCCCCAATTTTCCATAACCTTCAACTGCTTCAGCTGAAAAGAGGAGTCAAGAAGCAATTTATAGGGGAAATTACTTCCTTAATGTTGTTTGAAAGGGTAAGGTGTTTTGGAAAAGCTTTTCCCCACAAAGATAAGATACAGTATTAGAAAAGCATTTTTTATTATACGACCAATGAAGTTTGTTCACAAAGGTCACGTATGTGTTCATGTGCATCTATCACATGGAAATGTTCCAGAATGAGGGATCTGCATACCTTACAAGTGCAAAAGTGCACCAGGAATATTTTGATCCATTTGCATTTTTTGTGAATTAGGCCCGGCTTTTATAACTGTAGAATTCAAGTGCTTAACCATGCCAATTTATAGACTTATTTCCTTTCTAATGTGACAAATTGTGCTTTGAAATTCAATTAAAGTATCAAAAGAAAGGAACAGATATATATTTATATACATATATTATATATACATATATATGTATAATATCTACATATTATATGTATGTATGTATTTAAGCTTATATAGCGCACAGCTACCCCCAACGGGGGTGTCCCGGCGCTTGCGGACACGAAAGAGGTGAGTTGTAGTTGTCAGTCCCTAGTTTGTTACGGGAGGCTGAAGAGCCAAGTCTTCAACACCTTCCGGAAAATGCGTTCCGACTTGGCTTTTCTGATATGGTCGGGCATGGAGTTCCATAAGATTGCAGTTTTGACGGCAAAGGACCGTCCTCCAATTCTAGATTTAGAGAAACGAGGGATAAAAAGGCACTCATGATTATTAGATCTCAGGGTCCTAGTTTGATGGTATTTGCGAACTCTCTTCTTTAAGTATTGTGGGCCAGTATCATTGAGAGCTCTGTATGCAAGAGTTAGCGCCTTAAATTCAGTTCTTCTCTTAATAGGCAGCCAATGGAGGCTGCGCAAGTGGGGGGATATATGATGTCTTATTGGGATGTTTCTAATGAGCCTAGCTGCCGCGTTCTGCACTATTTGCAGTTTTCTAAGTAGGTAAGCTGGCAGCCCCAAGTACAGGCTGTTTGCAGAATCAAGTTGTGATGTGATTACTGCATGGACTATTGTTTTCCTGCAGTCCATCGGTAGAAAGTAGAGGAAACTCCGGAGGGCCTTCATTTTCCAGAAGCAGGACGAGGAAACTTGGCTGCTTTGGGTCTTACATGACAGGGAGGTATCTAGTTTGAACCCTAGATTCCTAGCAGATGAGACTGGAAGGGGGGGGGGGGGAGGATTGAGTTCTAAAGGCCACCAGAGATCAGATAGTGGGGGTGAGGGCTGGTTGAAAAATAACACCTCTGTTTTATCTGTATTCAGCTTTATGCAGTTAGCTGACATCCAAGTTGAAATGTCCATGAGACACTGCCTAAAGTTTGAAAAACCGGCCTCTGAGCAATCTTTGAAGGAAAACACGAGCTGCGTGTCATCAGCGTATGAGATGACATCAACACCATGTTGCTTTACCAAAGTGGCAAGGGGGCAAGATAAACATTAAAAGGGTTGGGCTGAGTGCCGAACCCTGAGGTACACCACATATCAGAGGGCGTGAGCTAGAGGTGTGGGGGTGTAGCCGAATTCTCTGTGAGCGGCCTTCCATAAAGGAGCTGAGCCAAGCTAAGACGGTTCCTGTTACTCCTAAATGTTGGAGCCTGTCTAGAAGGATCTTATGGGAAACTGTGTCGAATGCCGCCGAGAGGTCTAATAATACCAGCATCGCACAGTTCCCATTATCCATAGTTTCCCTGACAGTTTCTGCTACCTCAAGTAGTGCCGTCTCAGTGCTGTATCCTGCTCTGAATCCCGACTGGGTGTCATGGAGTAGTTTATTGGATTCAAGGAATGTTGATAATTGTTTTTGTACTTCCTTTTCAAGAATCTTAACAGGTGCTGGCAGGAGTGAGATAGGTCTAAAAAATTTCAGAATTGTAGGGTCTGCGTTCTCCTTTTTGAGAATTGGTTGAACAATCGCAGTCTTCCAGCTAGATGGATAGATGCCAGTTTCCAGCGAGGTGTTCCAAAGCTGGTTTAAGGCCGGATTGATCAGTGGAGCTAATATTTTAAAGAACCTGGGTGGGCAGGGGTCAAGTGGGGAACCAGATTTAGTTTTTTCCAACTGCTTGAGAGATGTGGCCAAGTCAAAGGTGCTAAATTCAGACCATGTTGTTGTAGGGAGGGGGCAAGGCAACGGCATGACAGGCGAGTCCTTCACAGGAAAGGTTGCATAGATGTCTTGAATCTTCTCCTGGAAGAAAGCCGAGAGATTTTCACAAAGTGTGGCAGAGGGGACGATGTTACTTTTCAGTGCCTCTGGTTTGAGAAAACACTGAACAATTTTGAAAATTTCTTTAGAGGAATTGTCCGCCGATTTTATTTGATTAGTGATATAATCTTTAATCACATTACGTTTTAATTTGTGAAATTGTTTTATTGCCTTTCTATATATGTTCTTAGCTACAGGGTCGTAGGCTCGACGCCATATCCGTTCAAGCTTTTTACATCGGCTCTTTTCAGCTTGGAGTGCAGGTGTGAACCAAGGGGCCGACGGTGCGTTTCTAGCCCGTTTCATTGTTGTCATGGGAGTTATTTGGTCTAGAGCCGCTGTCACCCATTGATTAAAACTTACTGCGTCCATGTTCGGGTCTCCAGTGGAAAGCAGGGGAGTGTTTATTAATATAGGACCTAATACTTCAGGGGTGACTTTCCTCCAATTCCTATTTGTATCGTGTTCAAGTTTATTAGCATTGTGGTTAATGGAGGTGGTAAGATAGAATGGAATAAGACAGTGGTCTGACCATAGGAGGGGGATGGGATCTTCGGTTGTTAAGTTGGGGATATTAGTGCAAATAAGGTCCAAGATGTGACCAGCCTTGTGTGTGGGCTTAAGGACTAGTTGTTTAAGGTTCAGACCGATTAGCGTCTCTGTTAGTTGGGTAGCTATGGGACATATATCATTGTCCATATGGACATTGAAATCCCCTAGTACTAAGAAGTTAGTATATTTTAATGAGAGGTCAATGATCTGCTCGCAGATTTCCCATAGCTCGGCGGGCTTGGAAGTAGGTGGCCTGTAAATCAACAATCCCGCAATGGAAAGGTTAGGGAGATTGTGATATTGAAGGATAGTGCTTCTATCAGATCAGTATGTTCGACCCTTCTATGTAAGATCTCCCAGTCCTTCCTGATAATGACCGCAAGACCACCTCCCATTCTGTCACCTTTCCGATTTTCTAATGCTATTCTGTAGTTTTCTGGGATCGCCTTTGAAATGTCAGGGGTAGAACTCTCTTTCATCCATGTTTCTGTGAGAAAGATGAGATCCCAGGAATTAGAGTCAAGTAGTAGCCAGATGTCATCTACATGTTTAGGGAGGGATCTACAATTAATTAGACAGGCTCTTATTT
The DNA here is from genome assembly GCA_963921515.1 of Calotriton arnoldi. NCBI lineage: Eukaryota > Metazoa > Chordata > Amphibia > Caudata > Salamandridae > Calotriton > Calotriton arnoldi. The sequence goes on along the minus strand of CAWUFW010006381.1, from coordinate 247,971 downwards.
TAAGGGTTGAGCTATAGCCCGGGATGAGAGGCTCTGAGGATGTAGCTTTTGTAAGGACTTTGCACGGACTTCCCAGTACTTCTTTATCCAATTTAAAGGAACAGGACTTACAATTGAGTTCCATCTCACGGAGCTCATAGTCTAGTGTACAGGGGTCAAAGCATGTTGGCCTATGGCAAGTAGTTAAGTTGAGCTCAAGAATTTAAGCTTTGGGGGTAGCATGATACGCGAATCTGATTGAAAATGGGCAGCGTGACTGGCGCTGATCGCGGGCCGATCGTGGACGGGCGCAGACGGGCTTGCCTTAGGCGTGCCTTCGGCACGCCCGTGACGCGCCCGCTGCGCGTCAGAGCCAGCCTGCCTTAAAGTACTGTTAGCGGGAGGAAAGCCCGCCTCTGCCGTCCCCGGAAGTGCGTTCCTCACAGGGGATGTCCAGCTATTGGTCAGGGAAAGCCCTCCACAACAATCGGCACAAGCCGTGGTGGACCGGGGCAATGACCAGCTGGGCATACGACATGGTAGCGCTGAGCGTGAGCTTCCAGCAATTGGGTGAGTCGAGAACGTAGTGCAAGTTAAAAGTGCAAGCACGCAGTAATCTTATTTCAAATGACAAACTGTGCAAGGTAAAAACAGAGAACACTGACAGTGTAACTAGCGCCCCACCATCAGCGCGCGTGTATATATACACAAAAGAATCGACTGCCATGTGTTCTATTAATCGTGATGTCTGAAGTAATGAAACAGCTTTAGTTTCGTCCATGAAACCTACTTGTGATTATGAATAAACAGGCCTTTTCTTCTTTTCGTTCAGTTTTAAAGGCAAACCAAACTTGAGAAGGTTGAGATGGCAGAGAAGTGAAATAATCATGGCTTTATCAGACGTGTCCTAATTGCATAAGCATTTTACAGCCTTTTCATTTCATAGAACACTTTGGCCTGTGCAAAAATAATTCAAATTTGTTTGTGGCTACTGTTTTTCAAAAGCTATAGTGAGGCATGTATTTGTCAGTGAGCTTTAAGAATAAAGCAAACTGAAATCCTAAATATGCTCAACAAGTCCACAACGCTAAGCAAGGTGAGGAATGTTACAAGCTACAAGGAAGACATTTTTAAATGAGTTAACAAAAGCATGAATGCTACATTGAAATTTCACAAATCTAAGTTATAGTTTTAGCAAAAGCACTGAGTCCTATTGTCAAAGGAAATAGAACATCTAAGTGAGTAGAAATACGCCTAATGTGGACTTAAATTTATACATTTCATGCAAATTAAACAAGCACTTGCAATGCAATAGGTCTCGCATTTGCGAGAGTTTAAGCTATTAGTATTGTAAATGATAATGCCTTTGTTTTAAAACCCAAAACATAAATAAAAGGCATTGTAGTTTACATGCCAATAGCTCAAACTCACGTAAATGTGAGACCTATTGCATTGCAAATACTTGTTTTCCATGTGTCGAAGTTGTAACGATTGGCATTTACCATCCTACTAAGTTAACAAGGTCTGGCGTTCTGCACTAGAGAGCTATTGGCTTTGCCAATGCTTACATTCTTGCAGCCATCTTCCATTGCGTTTTCCTGTTGTTTATTATTAATTTGACGTGTCGTGTGACATAGAATCACTCTTACAGTGCATGCATACCAGGTGGTTCTCCCAAAACCAGTAGTGGTACAGAGTGCACATGGGTACACAAGATAATTGTTTCTCAAACATGCCATGGTTATGCAGATTAGCTGTTGCAAAAGGTCCTCTGTACATGGTTTCAAACCAGATTTCTGCAGCATAAAGTAACCAAGGTGAAGGAAGAGAAGAGTGGAGTGGAAAATAGCACCACATTTGAAAGGGTAAACTGGGATCAAAGACCTGCTAAAGGAATTCACGGAGTGGAGAAGCAGGTTCCATGCTACACCGTTGTATGGAAAGGATACCTGCAAAGGTACACACCTGTAAGAGGGGTAGGGTTGTTACAGTATGTGACACATGCCCTCATTCATGGGGATACAGTGCACCAAAGCTCTTATTAAATAGCATTACAAGCATCTGTGTTCAACTCTCTGGCACCCACAGGCTGAGAATGGTAACTAACTTAGACCTAGGAAAAAGCCACTCTGGGCACAGTACTGAATTAAAAACATACAATCAACAGACCAATAATATAGAGTATGTTCTTTAAATATATGAAAAAAGTCAAACACAAAGAGTTTCTTCGAATATTAAATACATTTTTGAAAACGTGGTGCTATGTGCAAAAAACGTAGATGGTTTGCTGCTAGAATAGGCAGTAAATCCTCGAACCTTCAAAGAATCCAGCAAAACTACCTACAGTTATTATACCAGACATATAATTATATCACATGTATATATTATGTAATAAATGTTAATGCAAGAGAAAGAGAGAAAATACCTCAAACTCAAAGCACTGTGATATTTAGAAGTGGTTCGTTGTGTGGTCGATAATTTTCAATAAAATTGTTTTAGAAAAATAAGAATAATCAAGATTGCTGCCTATTCTCTTTGAGTTAATGTATTTTACCATATAACATGTGCAGTAGATCCAAGTAAAGAACCTATGTTAGAAGCCTGTTTTGTTGTTTCGTGACTGCAACATCCAGCCTGCACTGGGGCAGGGAGGTGGAGCCTCCACGCATATGTACCTGCAGCAGTAGATTCATAAAACGCACCTTGGCACACTGCTGCACGGTGTGTGCCAGGGCGAAGTACGGGCCAAGAATGGGCCAACCAGTGCCTGTTACAGCCATGGACACATCTCACTCATCCGTGCAAAATAGTATGATGTACTATGGGTAAGCGTAAATGGCCTCCACTACCTGCTCTTCCACTAGAAATAAAACCTACAAGAGCTTGTCTATTACTTTTTTGGAGACTTCAGCAGTGGGGGCCTTGACTACGGAAATAACCTCGGTAGTAGAGGAACTTGGTATTAATGCCACCCCCCTAAAGAAAGACACTTGTTTGCAAAAAGGGTTTGTAGAAAAAGCAGAAGTTAGATACGGCACCTCACAGAGCCACAGACACAAGTATCTTAACTGTAGCGGCAGAGGTGTCCTAAAGAAACCCCGAATTCTCACCGGAAACTGAGCCGCCTGTGAGCAAAACAAACTAGAGAGCCCATGGACAGTCGAAAGGCGGTGCTCATCATTGATATCAGAGGGCGTGGCAAGAACCCCCCTCGTCGGGCCTGAAAGAAAGGTGATGGAGTTCGGTGCTCGTAAAACGGACCCCACAAGCAGTACATAAATAATAAAATGAAAATGCTGCATTTTACCGTAACAGTGAGGCCGAGGGAACCAGGAAATGACGCCACACACTGCACACCACCACAGCCTACGGAGTTGTGTAGTTTCTAAAGTGATTCAGGCGAGCGTCGCATACAGAAAGGGGCGTTGCCGCCTTTGTGCGGCGTGGGGGCGCTTTAGCAAAACAAAAACCAATGCTGTGTTAAAGTAACTACGGCGAGCCACTATAAAGAAAAGCACGTCCGCCATTGAAATTAAAGTGCGACATGGGGGCGCATGAACAACAAACAAAAAATACTTTGTTAATGTAAATACATTGAGTGTGCGTCGCCACCATTAAATTGAAAGCGCAGCTTAGGCACACTTTAAAACAAGCAGCGACGAGTGGAATGCTGTCCGTTCACAAGCTGGTAAATGGAAGCAGCTGACGTAAGCGCGCCGTGCCCGCACACCATACGCGTGCACATCTGCTGTCCGGGCGCGTGCACATCACCTGTCCCCCTTCGGAAGAAAAATCGACGACAATAGATCTCGCCAAGCGAGCAGCGCATGCGCTGCGTCGCTAGGCGAGACCTAAAAACAACGAGTTTTAACAGGTCCTGGAAATCTAGGCTTCTTTTGGAATTCCAACAGTACACCCAGAAACCTCAATCATATGGAAGGTGTGTGTTCTGCCATGGGAAATCTGCCGGTTTACAGTGCGGAGGAACAATTAACTTGCACTGTATTTGCCCTTTTTGTCTTCAAAGGGAAATCTGTGTGGGTGTGAGTTCTTCCTCGTTCTCAGCCTCGAATACTACCTGCACATCTTTTGTAAAGCCCAAAAATTTAACACTAGGTGCGAGTTCCCTAATGTTTGGATAGACGCCTACTTCCCCACCCTTTCCCATTTCCTGAGCTTATTCAAATGAAAAAGTCCGCTAGGCAGGCATGGTCTACTGTGAATCAAAATATCGATACCATGTGGAAAAAGCAACTTTTTATCCAGGAGATAAAGTCTACTGAGGTAAAGAAATTTGAGAATATGTTCTAAGTTTCTGAAATCTAACCAATTGTGGTACATTATCCCTGACAGTGAATCAAAAGAATGTAAAAGAATGGGATTTAGGACCAAGCCTCTTTAACAGTTCACTAGTTTTTTCACTGCCTCTAAAATGTATTTCAGCTTGCCAGGATCCTGTGCCTGTTTAGCCAGTTTATAACCCAAATCATCGCCCTGGATTCTAGGAGGAGCTGAGCTTCCAACCAAAACGTGTGAGAAAGATTTTCTTGAAATCCAAACAAACAAAATCTGCTAGTTTCCATTCCTAGTCGCTTGTCACAGTGAAGCAATGGACTTGAGCAGACTTAAGATGTTTCACTTTTGAACAATGTGCCAAAAACAAGGAATATCAGCTTGATTCCCCTTCAAGTGCATTAGACTGCACAACTAGCTCAAGCAAAAAAGATTCATTTAAATTATAGCCATCAAGTTGTGGGGAAAAGAACTGTCACATGGTTAAAACATTACTGGAATACAACTTCAAAACAAAATGTGAACACAACCAAGACAGACCTATAGGCGCATAACTGCTGCACCATCTGCAGTATACAGTGCGTGTGAGCGCTTTACTCGCAAATCGTTCAGGTGTCTTAGGCCTTTAAGAAATATACGAAATAAAAAACGAGATGAGCATATATGAAAATCAGTCTAATATAAGACATAAAAGTCTGCCTTCTGACCCAGCAAATGTGAGATACAGTGGAGCTGTATAATGATGGCCCTTGTAATGTATATTCTTAGATCGCAGTGAAGAACTCAGACTAAAGTAAGACAAAGATAAGTGCTCTACCAGCAGGACACTTAGAGAAAAATGAGCAGTTCATCAAAGAAATTGATAGACTGGATCCCTGATATAGGGTTATCTTCAAAGAATTCTCAACTCCATCAGTGTATGAATCCTGCACACCAGAAGAAAAAAATGCTAGCTAATTCTTGCTTTTACAAGAAGATCCTACAGCTGCCAACCCATGATAACTGTGAACATGACATCAATAGAACAGGTCCAAGGTTAGATATTTTCCCACCGAGCTTGGATCACACTCCCTCCAAGTACAGGAATACTACTAAGTATGAATGCAAGTTACCGGCTTTGAAAACAATTTCTTACGGCCATCATTATTCTTTCGAACCGGACTTTAATTACTGTATGATTTCACTCAAACAATATAACATTATAACCAAGTTATATTTCTGGTTCAGTGTTTGGAAAAAAACAATCATATGCCCTTTTGATTCTACGTCAGTTCTAAAAGAATCTGCAGTATATTGCCATTTTAAAATGCTCATGTTTAGCCTATGGTACTGTGTAATAGCATTTTATGTGTTTCTGCACATATTTAGAGTTCACACAATATAGAAAAATTCAGCCACCTGAAAATCTCGAATTTGTTTTGTTCCTCCATTTAACATTACAGATAAATGTCAACCTGATTCTCTCAAAATAGCAGAGGTAGCAAGCATGTCCCATAGTGAGTAAGTAACTAACTTTAGAACAAGGGGTCATGAGTTACATTTTGCCGAGGAAGCTTACAAGAAATGAGAGGATCTTCATCACCGAAAAAGGCACCATCCACAACTAGGGGTGTAGGCAGAGATTTACAATTCTAGCTGAGAGCCTTGTATTTGTGCAATAATCATAAAAACGAACAACTCCAAAGAAGACTGGCTGCACTGATTACGTTGAGAACAAGCATTCGTAAAGCCAAAATGTCCTGCATGTGGTACCTATTGGCTTTGCCAATGCTTTTTGGCGATGCTATGCAACATCTGAAAAAACATAAAATAAAATTACGTACACGTCAAAAAACTACTAGCGCCCGCATCATTCATTACACATGCACATGCATGAAGACATACTCATGCACATGCGTGAAGACCTGCTCATGCACATGCCACCATGAATTCGAGCACATACTGAATGACGTGAGGTTTTTTTTTTTTATTCACCAATTCAAGATAGGACGCCACTTGCTGAATTGAATACAAAAATACAGTTTCAATGATGCTAAAGTGCATTTCAGCAAGTGGAGAGGCTCAACAGCATATGGGAGTTGCCAGGCCCACCCAGAAATGTAAACACTGTTTAAAAAATGTATAAGAAAGGTATAATAAAGCGGAGTGGGGGAAAAGAGATAAAGGAGGGGAAAATCAGCACATGAGGAAGAGAGCAACACGGCGCACAGGGGGGATGCATTTGCGGGGGAGAGCTGGAAAACATGCACTTTCATGGAGTGCTTAACAAGAAAGAAAGAAATAGTATCCTACTGAGTTGTGAAAGGACACAAGTAAGCCAATCAAAAGGACTGTAAACAGAATATGCTCCAGGGAAGGGACAAACATATAAAGAGGAAGGCAAGTCATCGAATAAGAAGCAAGCAAATGAGAATGACTATAAACAAATCAATGATAAGCAATGGGTGAGCTCTATGGCCACAGAGGGTTTTCGGTATGGATCACAAGAGGCTATGTAGGAAAGGGCCCCTTTTTTGACATGGTCACCCCCACATTTTGTCTGGTATTGAAGTGCTTGTGACTGGCAGTGCACTGGGTTCCTGCTAACCAGGTCACCAGTGCCAGATCTCTTTCCAAAACTGTACAATTGTTCCATCCAACTGGCAATATCTTTAGCATCTTCTGTAAGTCCCTAGTAAATGGTACCCCTGGTACCAAGGGCCTGAGGTACTAAAGAGAGTCCCTGAGGGCTGCAACATGAATTGTGCAACCCTGAGGGACCCCTCACCAACCACATGCAAGGCTGCCATTGCAGACTGTGTGTGTTGGTGCAGATAAAAGTGAAAACACAACATGTCACACATCCCTGTGTGACATGTCCCCTAACACTGCATGCAGTATTTGTAAGTCACCCCTACAGCAGGCCTTACAGGCCTAAGACAGGGTGCATAATATTACATGTGAGGGCATACCTGCATGAACAGATATGCCCCTGTGCTAGCCAGTTCTATTACTGACAGTGCAAGTGACCAGGGAAGCCATCTTAAACCATGTACTGGACACTGGTGAAAACGAGTTCCCAGCTACATGATGGCTTCACTGAAGATAGGGATGTTTGGTATCAAACATCTCATATTAATAAACCCACAATGATTCCAGTGTTGGATTTATTAATACATGCAGCCAGAGGGCACCATAGATGTGCCCCCTGAAACCCTACCAGCCTCTGGAGTGTTAAGTGACTGGTCTCTGCCAGCCTGCCACTCGAGACACGTTTCTACCTCCTAGGGTGAGAGCTTTGTGCTCTCAGGAGTTCAGGAACAAAGCCTGCCCGGGAAGGGGGTGTCACACCCCTCCCACAGGATGACCGGCTGAAAAGCACTCCTAGCTTCAAAGAGCTGCTACCTTTGAAATGTGAGTCTGGCCCCCCTCACAGGAGAGGAAGCCAAACCCCCCCTGTCCAGACCCTCTTTGGCACCTGGACAGGCGGGAAAATTAGCTAGGGGGTGGGTACGCCTACCTGACCGGTTAGTACCACTCCTAAGGTGGGCTACCTGAAGTGGACACGACTTTTCAGAGGTGGCCATCTTTGTGATGGCAACCCTAGGAACTCTAGGACAGGGTTAAGCCCACTTCCAACAGGAAGTGGTCATATAGGGGACGTAGTGACCCCAAGGGTCAATAGCCCATTGGCTACTACCTTAAACTTCCCTAACACCTCTAAATTCAGCATTTAGGGGAGCCCCTGGCAGCAGAAAATTAGATCCTGCTGACCTGAAAGAAGACGACAGACGTGAAGAGTCACACCTATGAGAACAGTAGACCCAGCAACTGACTTGGCATTTCACCCAGGAACCAAGGCCTCCTGAGAAGTAGCAGACCTGCTTCCGTGCATCCTGCAGGCACCCAAAGACTCCTGAGAGGACTTTGTGTCTGCAGAAACCGGACGCCTCAGGACACCAATGCACCCATCTCTCCAAGCCAGAGTTGAAATGGGCCAACTGTGTTAACCTGGTCCCCCAGAGACCGAGTCCACTGTGGTTTCGCCTCCAGTGAACTTTCCAATGACGTCTGCAGCCTCTGCATGACTGCTCCGATAAGAAAAACCAGACGACTAAAGACACCTCTGCACCCATCACCCCTAAGCCGTGGAGAAGAGGACCAAAGGTGTCTCCTTGTACTCTAGCATCGTGAGGTCTGAGCCCCCTGTTGGTTCAGCCCGACTAGCCCCTCAGCCAGAGCCTGCAGTCTCTTTTCGCAGAGACCGATTCCCATACAGTAACATTGGGCAGCCGATGCTGTTTGTACCCCTGCATCCGGCCGCCCTAGTGCCGCAGGTGGTGATCTGCTAGCGCTGCCTTTGACCTTGCCCACCAATCACCTCAACTCCTGGATTGATTCTGTAGGTAGCTGTACTGTTCTTCCTTCCATAGGATAACATTGCAGCTTCCTAATATTGAGTGTTGACTTTTTATGAACTCAAATGTATTTCTCTTTAAAAACATACTTATCTGAACTAACTGATTCTGGTGACTAAATATATATAAAGATACTTGCAATTTCATAATTTGGTGTGGATCTCCTTCTTGAGTCATGTATATCATTTATTGACTATTGTGTGTATTTGCAGCTGTCTTGCACTCCACAAATAAGCCTAAGGTTGCTCGACCACACTACCCCCTAGAAGAGCACCTTGGGGTTGCAAGCGAAAGTCCTTGTCCACTCACAAGGGAACACCTGGACTCTTTGCACAATAGATCTCATTCTGATATATCATATAAAGAGCTAGCTTCCTACAGGCTATCACTAACTGTAGATGAGAACTAAAAATGTTACACTCTTCCAGTGCATAGTGTGAAATCACTTGAAAGCAAACGAGCAATTCATAATTTCCCAGATCAGAAATTATAAATGCACCATATGCATGCATTTCTGTCATTGCCAAAATTCAAAAACAATTTCAGCAGTACTCCTGGAAAACGACAACTATTCTGCACTTAGAATGATTTCCTTCTCTACACAGACACGATTTTCCACATCAAGAAACACTTCCCACGCACACAGTAACTTAAAGGGTGCTTCCTCCTATTTCCACCCTTGATCGGGACTTGCAAACACTTCTTTGACAGGAGTAAATGTCTGAACATCTCTAATGAGAGTATGCCTACCATACATTTATGAATATCAACAACTTGCAAGTCTGATGGTATGTGTACACTTTGGCAGACAAACTGACCCTGGAACACCCACAATTTGGACATTTGAGAACATTTACTCACAGACAGTAGTCTGCCTTATAGGCAGAATATAGTTGTGGCTAAATCAATGTGTATGTGAAAATTTATGTTTTGTGACTCAATGAAGTGAATTTTCCTATTTTTGTGCCACATAATGTTGCAAACGCATTTGTGAGCTGGAACCCACCTGGCCAATATGTATAATGTTTGTCAGAGTCTTGAGTGTATTCACAATGGTGGCACATTTTAAAGTACTAAAATAGATTTTTTTCTACAAAAATTTGCAGTTTCATAAGCAAATAAGGCTTTATTTCAAACCAAAAAGAGTTGACTTTGATTTGAGGATAGGAAAAGCAAACTTTCGACCCAAAGATGGACCACAAATGGTTTGCAAAGACACACAAACATCTGATCATTTTGGATGGACAGTGTGGATGATCGCAAGGTCAATTGTTGAAACACACTTCTCTTGCTCTTAAGGGAAATATTTTATTGTATGGTATGGTAATTCACCATGTCAATAAAATATAAACAGCCTAAATTCCATACTTTCTGCCTATAGTTAAGAGAGCGGAACAGGAAAGCATGTCGAACAGCAAAATACCACTTACCTTTATGTTTGGCTCCTTTTCACTTTCTTCCAAATATAAGTCATACAGCTTTTGAAAGACAGATTTCCTGAAAAATAGGATTTTAAGTTTAAATTAACAAAAAGAGTGCTTTTTTTTTTGTTTACGGAGTTTTACATAGCGCGAACTTGACCCGGTATCGGGTATCAGAGCGCTTTACATAGCACAAGTTACGTTACATGAGGACTCATTCATTTTTGTTAGGCACGGGGAGATTTAGTGATTTGCCCAGAATCACAGGATGTTCAGCGTCATTGCCGAGACTCGAACCCGGTTCCCCAGATTCGAGGTCGACCGCCCTAGCCCTTAGGCCAACACCTCTCTGCTTAATTTCACTAATGGGCTGTTATAGCAAACAATTACTTTCCTTACCAGCCAGGCACCACAACAATTCAACTTCACAAAACTAGGAATGTTACATCACAATAAAGGATCACATTTTCTCTACCTTCCGCCAGATGAATGTTTTCTCTTTGGAGGTCTCTGACGGGCACTTTCAATGACATACTAAATAAATGAAAGACAAAAATAGTTTCAATAAAGATGCTTAAAAATATAGCTTAAGTCAGCTTAACCTGCTGCATATCTAGCATAGCTTAGAATGCAAACTAAAATATACAACCAAGATTGCATTGCCTTCGCAACAGTGGGCATGTATCAATGAAACAGGAGTGCTTAAATATTATCAGGACCACTTTGCATCTTTTGTCACTAGCAGTCAGCAAAACGAATGTTTTGAAATAAATAATCTATGTGGTTTAGAGGAGGGTTTGGAGGCATCTCGCCTAATAATCTCATGAAAACTGAACCGTATCAGAAATAGAACTCCACTGAAACATTATGTGTGTAGAGTTTGATAGTATATGGTGTTGAAGACTTGCATTCAGCAAGGTAATGGAGGATTCCCTGAAAAGATTTGGCTGACATGCTACATCTGTTCATGGCCATCTGCCTGAGACCATAAAGAGTGATGCAGTCCATCAGTGTGGAGTTTTAGCTGGAACTCCAGCTGCCTCTTATTCACAAACCGGCTTATCTTGTGCTCCGGTCACCTAGTAGCAGCAGTTGAATGCACTGGACAGCAGTATAACACTACCTTGCGGGCAGGAGGTGGAATGGCATACAGGTTATCACGGTTAGTTCATGGCTCGGAAAGTGCTGGGACTTTCTACCACCCCAGGACAATACTATATAATAGAAAAGGCTTGAGAGAAACGATGTGGGGAATTAGGACAGGAGGAAATGATGTGCATGGGTGCTTATTATCAAAGGAGTTTTAAAGGTGTTATTCTTTGCACTGTGGGTGCTGTCATCCACAAGGCACAGTAGCATCATGAAGATAAAGTGCAAGCATTTGACTCCTTTGATTGCACCGTAGAGTAAGAAACACATGAGGGATATGGCTGCTGACCAGAGGTACCCCTGGAAATTAAAGACGCACATTCTCTGCCTAGGACCAAATAACTACATCACAGTGATGTAGAGGTGGGTGTAGTCCTGACTCTCATGCCTCTTGATACCTTTGCGAAAACCAAGATAAAAAATCTGCTCAATCCAAATAGTGCTTTTGTCCTTCTCAGACTGAAAAAGAAACCCTTTCTCTTTGGGACTGAAGTTTAGGACTTCAACACTTTTTTTCATTCCCATGCCTCTTGTAGTGTCTTGGTATGTCAGTGTAAGTAGGGGCTATGCTGGGATGTTGTCGAATGGTTACAGTGGTTGGAGTCTGTCATATTGTACTTAGCCAGTCTCAGCTAGGCTGAGACTGCTGTGACAGATGAGCATTCTATAAATGACATGTTAACTTTCCAGGATTTGAATAAGGCGACTGTTTGTTAAAGCTGTATGAGCTTCCCATCTGAAAACAATGTACACAACACAGTTCAACAAACACCTGACCCTGCGAAAAATAGAACACCTCCCTTCATTGCAGGAATGTAATAGGAGAAAGGGTAACATTGCACTCCTGAGAATGTTACATATACACATAGGCCAAAACATTACTTTACACATGTGAGTACATAGGGAGGCTTAGAGATTCATCAACAGCATTGTTAAAAAACAAGAATACCGCAGTATCCCCTCAACCTTTATTATCTTTGCAATTGCTTAGCATAATTTCTCGATATTTAACTGGATGAACATTCTACTGGAACATTTCTCAATCATAGTTTCCTAATACGTTCTGTCCCTCTTCACATTTATACACAGGTTTATTCAGGCTTTTATTCAAATAAGAGTACTTATGGCTACCCCCTCATCAACTGTTAACATTATGCCATTCATTCCACACATACTTTAAGATTTTCTATTAACAAATTAAAATCTAGTACAATTACAAGAAGAAAACACTTCAGTGTAACCGTCGCTATAGAATTCAATAATAAGGTATACCTAACAAGTACTCAATTAAGCAGGTTAAGATCACTGTAGATGTTTATGACATCATCACATCACAGAAAGCATTTGTCTATTGTGACGTTACTTTACTTCTGAGTCCTTTTCAGTAACTTCCTCATCCAGATTTGTCATCGCAATGTATTTAAGTAATTATTAAACATGATCAAAGATTTTGTTGTTATAATGCCTCGATGGGTGAGCTACAGCTGGTGATTTATTGGAGCAGCTACGCTTGTCACCTAGATTTAGGATTCTACACTGGCCGTAGCGGCCCTGCCACCCTGGAACTAGAGTGCCAATTTCTTAACAGCCATTGCGAGCCCGTCGCTCAAAATCAGATGTTTCGGGTGTAGGAAGCTGGCTCTGTATATACTATACCAAAGTAAGGTATAGTGTGCACAGAGTCAAGTGGAACCCAAAAGGTAGGCAGAGGTAAAGTAGAAAGCACCTCACTCTCTATTTGTGGTAGTGTGGTCGAGCAGTGAGGCTTTATCAGAGGACAGTGTTAAGCATTTGTTGTACCCACTCAGTCAGCAAATGAATTCACACACTCAAAGACTGACCTTCAGACCAACTGTTTTTGTATAAAAATATTCTTTTAGTTATTTTATTTTCTAGAACCAAGCAAGCCTGGCACAGGTAAGCAATAAATACTTTACAGTAATAATGCAGTTTGTAAATAGTTGGAATTGCAATTGTAAATGTACTTTGATTTGATTACAGTAGTGTTACTGATAACGCAATGCTTTTCAGAATACAGTACATATACTTTGTACTTTTGAGATTACTTTTCTTTCACAGTGTAGTATACCTGGATACTACACTGGGACATTTCCTGTAAGCAGGTAAGTAAAATCGTTTTTGTTAGTACAATTTTAAGGAATTTCCTTGGTTTTCCAACTCCACACTTAAAAAACATTTCACAGAAAAACGGTAAATGTTATCCTCTAGAGGAAAATAGTGTTATCGGTTTAAAGGTAAGTACTTTGTTGTGGGAGTTGGTATTCTGGGGTTAGACTCAGGGGTCCCCCAGGGTCAAGGATGCACTCTAGTTACACCCTCAGCGGCACTAGGGCGGCCGGTGCAGAGTGCTGAGGCCCAATGTTATCCAATGGGGGATAGGGGGCCTCCGGTTGGTGGCTGCTGACGAGCAGGCCACTGGGTTGTGGGAGCAAAGCTCCTGGACTTAAGCTCAGGGCAAATGGGGGTTTAGGCCAGCACAAAAGATACACCCTCAGTGGCACTGGGGCGGCCGGGTGCAGAGTGCTGTTTTGGCGTCGGAAGCCCTGTAGTTTTCAATGGGGAGTCTCCGGTTTGCAAAAGCACTGCAGGCTCGGGGACGAAGGTCTTCTGGGTGCGACCACCACTTCGAGAGGTAAGTTGGGATCTTGGGGGTTGGTTAGGCACCCTCGGTTGGGCCACCCAAGGCCGTGGGGCGTCGGGTGCAGGGGTGCCTTTTAGGGTCGGATCTTCTTACCAGCTCCTGGTCGCGGTTGGGGGGACCTTCCGGTTTGAGGCTGCAGGCGTCGGCTGGAGGCTTAAGGCAGGTCAGGGGTCGCCGGATCTTGGGTCAGGATCGCCGAGGGGACCTCCTCTTGGTGTTGGGCCACTCGAAATCGGGCCGTGGGCGTCGGGTGCAGAGTGGTACAGACCCGCGGATCCTTGCAGAACTGGAGTCTGTTGTTTGAACAAATCCGGTGTTCACAGGAGACAGAGTCTTTGGGATTGAACGCAGGCAGGTCCTCCGCGTTTCTTGAGGTTGCTGGCTGCAGGACACACCGGGATTTCGCTGGAGCAGGTTCGAGGTGGGGACAGGCCGGTAGGGCTGGGGCCAAGTCAGTGGGCGTCCTCCTCTAGTTAGCTTCGGCACAGCTGTTCGGTCCTTCTTCTTTTCTTTTTGCAGGTTCTTGTGTGAGGAAACAAGGTTCAGGGGTGCTCCTAGGGGCGTTACAGGTAGGTAAAAAGGTTGGGACCAATGGGTCCCTGCCCTGGGGTGGGTACACCCCCTATTATGCCACCCTCCAGTGGGAGGGGGGCATAAGCCTTTCCCTGGTTGGCTGAGTCCCCCCATCTGCAAGATGGCGGGGACTGAGAGTTGTGCTTCACCTCGCCTCCCCCACCTGAGGGGTAGAGTTGGCAGAGGTGGGCACACCTCTCTTCCTCACTTATTTTTCCCGCGGGTTCTCCCGCCCAAAGTGGGGGTCAGAGCCAGTGGGGACCAGTTGCTGAAAGCAGCAAGTGGCCTGGGGAACCTCACAAAGGCGGCAAGCCTTTGAAGCTTCCCCTTCGTGGACCCTGCCCATCCTGGGGGAGGAGGCTTGGCACCTCGTCCCAGGATGTGCATTGTTTCAGGCCCCCGAGAGCAGCAGGCTCTCGACCCAGGGGTCCAGAAACATGTCTGGTGGTGGCAGCTGAAAGCAGCCACTCAGCCTGGACACTAGTGGTAGGTCGTTTTTCAGGGGGCATCCCTAAGATGCCCTCTGTGTGCATTTTTCATTAAATCCCACACTGGCATCAGTGTGGGTTTAATGTGCCGAGAGGTTTGATACCAAACGTCTCAGTTTTCAGTGTAGCCATTATGGTGCTGTGGAGTTTGTAATGACAAACTCCCAGCACCATATACTCTTAATGGCAGCACTGCACTTACAATGTCTAAGAATGTCCTTAGACACTGTATGGGTACAGGGCTCATGCACCTGTACCCTCACCACTGGTATAGTGTACCCAGCTAGAGGGGTGACTGATCTATGCCAGGGCAGTGGGTTGTAGGCATGGCACACAGGGAGGTGTGCCATGGCGACTCTTCACTTTTTCTGCACCAAGACGAGCAGCCTGCAAAGGCAGTGTGTGTGTGTGTGTGTAATGGTACAGGGCCTCTAAGGGTGGCACAATAAGTGCTGCAGCCCTTAGAGGTCTTCCCTGGTCACAGTGCCCTGACGTGGGTCCCTTGCTCACTTTGCCACTGGATTCAAGCTAGCCTGGCTGATGAGGGCTGTTAGCCCGAAACCGGTCCCAGGATGCTTGTTTCCGGTCCAGGGAAGACATGGCTTGGCAGTTCGGGCTGGACTGTTCCCATGAGGCACAGGGTCAAGACTGATTTGCATATAGCAGTGTCTGAACTGGGGTGGCGAAGTGAGCTAAAGAATGATGATGGATTCAACCCAGATCTGTGACTGGGGGTGAGTGTCTGAAAAGTTTCAGCGCTCAGTCCATCATCTCCTTGTGTTTGCACAGTGCCCTGGGTACCCGTGGTACCATTTACCAGGGGCTGACCTGTGGCCAGAGATGCCAATTGGGTTTGGGTTAGTTTTGGGGAAAGAACACAGGCCCTGGGAACCTGATTGGCAGGGACCCAGGGCACATCAAGTCAAAAGTGCATCAGTAGTCTGGCAAAAGTGGGGGGTTACTGCAACAGAAACCCAGCTTCTCACACAAGACCCCCCCAGCCCAAAGGCCAGGAGACTCAGCCAAACCTGGGAGAGTCTTCCTAGTCTTTCAGGCGAGGAAGAGTAGAGGAAGTGGGTTGAAAGTTGCAGGGCCTACTCTGCCTTACATCCTTCTGTCCAGGTCAGTTCCTTTGGGGAGTTGGCCTACCTCAACAGTTTCAGGACCTGATTCCCAATGCTCCTTTCCTAGCTTTTTAGTGTCTTCACCCCACCTTTTTAGTTTGGGTTCAGAGGTGCCTACCTCTGCAAATTATCACTTAGCTAGGGCAAAGCCCAGCTTACCCACAGAGGTTACCCACAGCTTGAGCAACCCCACCATGACCAATATGGTCAGGGGGCCTAACTTGCTATTTCGCAGGGGGCTAGGCCACCATGCCAAGGTCAGTGCTGCCATGAAGGCTAACACCCAGCAGAGGCTACTAACAGCTGTCAGTGCCCGGAACCCCACCTTTAGCTCTTCCCTGGCAGGTGAAGGGGCTAACGTACAGGCTTCTTTGGGTTCTGGGGGCCTATCTGCTGTTTTAGGGTAGGGGGTCACTGCACTTGGTATTGAACACCCTTCTTCCACCTTCTGTTCTGCCAGCTGAGGAGCCACCAACTCAGGCTGGACAGTTGCCGGACTAGTCAGGTCTTTTTGTTGGCTAGGGGGGACTTCACCCGTGCCAATTTTGGAGTTCTCCCTTACTGGGATAGAATTTCCCTGGCCCACTGGAACTGTGGCTAACAGTTGTCCACGTTTCCTATACTGTCTCTTCTTTTTCTTTTGGGGCTTAGCTGCACTAACTGCAGGTTGAGCCCCCCCCCCAGGTTTCTTGGGTGAGGTTTGGCATTGGATCAGTACCTCTCTTTGGCTCAGACCAACCACTGGGTGGTCATTCCCAAGGAGACAATGAAGGGGGAGGTCTTTACTGACTACCACCTTTCTCCATCTAAGGGACCCAGCTATTTCTAGGGAGCACTATAGCCACAGGCCTAACAGTGACACCCCCTGGGACAGCCCTTACTCTTTTTGTTTCCCCTGGGACATACTGGTTTGAGAGAACCAACCTGTCATGCACCACAGTGTGACTGGCACAGGTATCTCTCAGGGCAGTGGCTGGGATTCCATTCACCAGTAGGTGGTGGAAGTGTCTAGTCCCCTCTGGAATCTGCAACTCACCTTTTGGGCCCAGTTTCCAGTTGAAGGCTAGGAGGACTTCTCATCTGAGGAATCACCCTCCAAAGCTACACTGGCAACCCCTGGAGCTACACTAGGGGCTTTGTTTTTAGGACAGCTAGGGTCCTTGGTGTGGTGTCCTGCCTTTTGACAGTTGTGACACCATACCTTGTTGGGATCCCAATTCTTACCTTGGTACCCAGTTTTGGTTTGTGAGGTGTCTTTGGGCCCACCTTCCTGGACAGGTTTTTGGGGGGGCTACCTGGGACTCCTTACTTTTATCTTTAAGAGGCTCACTGTCTTTCCTCAGGGGAGGTTTTGTAACCCCTTTCTTTTGGTCACCCCCAGTGGACGTCCTAGTTACCCTTGTCTTCACCCAATGGTCCGCCTTCTTTCCCAATTCTAGGGGAGAAACTGGACCTAGGTCTACCAGATACTGATGCAACTTTTCATCAATGCAATTACTTAATATGTGTTCTTTCATAAACAAATTATAAAGACCATCATAATCTTGCACTTTGCTTCCAGTCAACCAGCCATCTAGTGTCTTAACTGAGTAGTCTACAAATTCCACCCAGGGCTGACTCTGGGTTTTCTGAGCTCCCTTTGAATCTAATTCTATACTCCTCAGTTGTGAGTCCAAATCCCTCAATCAGAGTTCTCTTCGTGAGGTCATAAGACACAGCATCTGCCCCACTATGGGTCAGAAGTCTGTCTCTGCACTTACCAGAGAACAGTTCCCAAAGGAGTGCCCCCCAGTGAGTTTTCTTCACCCTTCTGGCTTCACAAGCCCTTTCAAAGGCTGTGAACCATTTGGTGGTATCATCACCCTCCTCAAATTTAGGGACAATCCCTTTGGGGATCTTGGGATCATAGGATCCTTCTTTTTCTATATTTTTTAGATTGCTGCCACCATTGATGGGTCCTAGGCCCATCTCTGCTCTTTCTTTTTCTAGAGCCAGGAGTCTGGTCTCTAGGTCTAATCTTTTGGTCAGCCTGGCTAGCAGGACGTCCTCCTCATTGAGGCTTTCCTCAATGTCCTCAGTAGTGCCTGACCCACCTGTGTGGGATCTAGGTACTGAGAGGTTGATTCTTGGAGTCAGGGCCACTGGGGCCCTTTTCTCCCTATGAAGTGGGGGAGGTTGATCTACCTGGTCATCCTCTCCCTCCTCATATGACTGGTCTTCACCATTTTCAGATGGGTGGTCCTTAGCATACCCAGCCAACAGCTCCTGGAGCTTTTGTTTGGTGGAATGGGACCCCATGGTTATGTTTTTAATTTTGCATAGGGACCTTGCCTCCTTGAAAGACAAGTGAAGGTAAGGGGTGAGGTCGAGCTCCTCAACCAAGTCCTCTTTGTTATTGTGGTTATTTTCACTAACAGCTGGGTTCTTGTTTTGAGACATAGTTTAAAAAAACTTCTAACCCCTCTAACCCTAGCTACAGTAACTTTTTATTTTTCTAAAATTCTACAGGGACTTAACCAAGGCCCTAGCAAGACTTTTAGTAATTTTGCAAAAAAATGCCAATTTGAAAAATCAGAATTCTACAGGCAATTTAAGAGTTCTGTTGTGTGATCAGGTGGTAACCAAGAAGTCCAACAAATGCAAAGTTGTATATCCCACCGCTGATCCACCAATGTAGGAAGCTGGCTCTGTATATACTATACCAAAGTGAGGTGTAGTGTGCACAGAGTCCAGTGGAACCCCAAAGGTAGGCAGAGGTAAAGTTAGATAGCACCTCACTCTCTATTTGTGGTAGTGTGGTCGAGCAGTAAGGCAGTATCAGAGGACAGTGTTAAGCATTTGTTGTACACACTCAGTCAGCAAATGAATTCACACACTCAAAGAGTGAACTTCAGACCAATTGTTTTTGTATAAAAATATTCTTTTTATTTTATTTCCTAGAACCAAGCAAGCCTGGCACAGGTAAGTGTTCAGTACTTTGCAGTAAATATACAGTTTGTAACACAGTTTGGATTGGAATTGTAAATGCACTTGGTTTTGACTTACAGTATTGTTTCTGAGAAATGCAATGCTTTGTAAATACAGTACATATACTTTGTATGGGATTTTCAGTAAGATTACAGGTAAGTTACTTTTGAGATTACTTTTCTTACACTGAGTAGTATACCTGGATACTACTTTGGGACATTTCCTGTAAACAGGTAAGTAAAATCGTTTTTGTTAAATAGTACAATTTTAAAGAATTTCTTTAGGTTTTCAAACCCCACACTTAGAAACTTTTCCCAAAAAACCAGTCAATGTTATCCTATGGAGGAAAATAGTGTTATCAGTTTTAAGGTAAGTATTTGGTAGTGGGAGTTGAGGTTCTGGGGGTAGACTCAGGGGTTCCCCAGGGTCAGGGATGCACTCTCGTTACACCCTCAGCGGCACTAGGGCGGCCGGGTGCAGAGTGCTGAGGCCCAATGTTATCCAATGGGGGATAGGGGGCCTCCGGTTGGTGGCTGCTGACGAGCAGGCCACGTGGTTGTGGGAGCAAAGCTCTTGGACTTTAGCTCAGGGCAAATGGGGAAACAAAGCAGCACCAACGTTGCACCCTCAGCGGCACTAGGGCCGCCAGGTGCAGGGTGCTGTTTCGACATCGGGCGCATTGTAGTTAGCAATGGGGAACCTCTGGTTTGCAAAGGCACTGCAGGCTTGGGGACGAAGGTCTTCTGGGTGCGACCACCACTTCGAGAGGTAAGTTGGGATCTTGGGGGTTGGTTAGACACCGTCGGTTTGGCCACACAAGGCCGTGGGGCGTTGGGTGCAGGGGTGCCTTTTAGGGTCGGATCTTCTTACCAGCTCCTGGTCACGGTTGAGGGGACCTTCCGGATTTAGGCTGCAGGCATCGGCTGGAGGTTTGAGGCAGGTCAGGGGTCGCCGGATCTCGGGTCAGGATCTCCGGGGGGGGGGACCTCCTCATGGTTTTTGCCCACTTGAGCTCGGGCCGTGGACGGCGGGTGCAGATTTGCGGTGTCCGCCCGGAGCCAAAGGTTGGAGATGAACAAATCCGGTGTTCACGGGAGACACAGTCTTTGTGGTTGAAGGCAGGCAGATCCTCCGGGGTTTTCAAGGTTGCTGGCTGCAGGACACACCGGGATTTCGCAGGAGCAGGTTCGAGGTGGAGACAGGCCGGCAGGGCTGGGGCCAAGTCAGTGGGCGTTTTCCTCTTGTTAGCTTCGGCACGGCTGTTCGGTCGTCCTTCTTCTTTTCTTGTAGTTTCTTCTGGTCTGAGGAAGCAAGGTTCAGGGTGGCCCCTAAATACTAGATTTAGGGGCGTTACAAGTAGGAAAAAAGGTTGGGACCAATGGGTCCCTTCCCTGGGGTGGGTACACCCCCTATTATGCCACCCTCCAGTGGGAGGGGGGCATAAGCCTTTCCCTGGTTGGCTGAGTCCCCCCATCTGCAAGATGGCGGGGACTGAGAGTTGTGCTTCACCTCGCTTCCCCCACCTGAGGGGTGGAGTTGGCAGAGGTGGGCATACCTCTCTTCCTCACCAGTTCCTCTTCCTCAGCCAGTTCTCCCGCCCAAAGTGGGGGTCAGAACCAGTGGGGACCAGTTGCTGAAAGCAGCAAGTGGCTTGGGGAAGCTCACAAAGGCGGCAAGCCTTTGAAGCTTCCCCTTCATGAACCCTGCCCATCCTGGGGGAGGAGGCTTGGCACCTCGTCCCAGGATGTGCATTGTTTCAGGCCCCAGAGAGCAGCAGGCTCTCAACCCAGGGGTCCAGAAACATGTCTAGTGGTGGCAGCTGAAAGCAGTCACTCAGCCTGGACACTAGTGGTAGGTCGTTTTTCAGGGGGCATCTCGAAGATGCCCTCTGTGTGCATTTTTCATTAAATCCCACACTGGCATCAGTGTGGGTTTAATGTGCTGAGAAGTTTGATACCAAACTTCTCAGTTTTCAGTGTAGCCATTATGGTGCTGTGGAGTTCGTAATGACAAACTCCCAGCACCATGTACTCTTAAAGGCAGCACTGTAGTTACAATGTCTAAGAATGGACTTAGACACTGCAGGTGTACAAGGCTCATGCACATGTACCATCACCACTGGTATAGTGCACCCAGCTAGAGGGGTGACTGATCTATGCCAGGGCAGTGGGTTGTAGGCATGGCACACAGGGAGGTGTGCCATGTCGACTCTTCACTTTGTTCTGCACCAAGACACGCAGCCTGCAAAGGCAGTGTGTGTGTGTAATGGTACAGGGCCTCCAAGGGTGGCACAATAAGTGCTGTAGCCCTTAGAGGTCTTCCCTGGTCACAGTGCCCTGGGTATCTGTGGTACCATTTACCAGGGGCTGACCTGTGGCCAGAGATGCCAATTGGGTTTGGGCTAGTTTTGGGGAAAGAACACAGGCCCTGGGAACCTGATTGGCAGGGATTCAGGGAGGGCACATCAAGTCAAAAGTGCATCAGTAGTCTGGCAAAAAGTGGGGGGGTTACTGCAACAGAAACCCAGCTTTTCACACTCCTGGAAAGCACCCTCTCCACTGCTATTAGGGGTTTGGAAGCTCATGGGGTTGGAAGAACCAGTCTTCAAGGCCTGGGGTTGTCCTCAGAAACACATACGTAAATGGCAGCGCTGGGCAGACTATAGAGGAATTTTATTGACCCCACCGACTCCACCACCTACTTTACTAAATTTAGAGGTGCTGCCCCATACATAACTTTGTTTCCATATGTACTGTCACCGAATTACTGATTGGGTTGGTAAGCCGAGACAACATCCAGGGACTAGATCATTTCGCAATGATATTATTCCATTCTACTTTGATCGCAGCTGGTTGTGTTTTCTTTTTGATTTTGGTTACATTGTTAAATTATGCAAGTGCAATCCTTGCTTATACATGTCAGCATTATTTCTGGTCGATATACGTATAATGTGGCTCTTGGAGCATGATGTTGGCAAACAAAATTCAATAAAGTATGTTTATAAAAAAAAAAGGTAAGTACGTTTTTCAGGAAAAATACTTTAGTCTTTTAAAAGTCGACACGGTGCACTTTTCAAATAGTTCAATGTTATCCTATGGAGGAAAACAACAATGCAATTTTACCGGTGTAGGAAGCTGGCTCTGTATATAGTGTTACCACTAGGTGGTTATACCGTGCACAGAGTCCAGGTGTTCCCCAAAAGTGTATAGGGATCAATGTAAAACTCAAAGTGCTCTATTAGTGTTAGTGTGGGCGAGCAGCCTTAGGCCTAACAGAGGAGTGTAAGACATTTATTGCACAACGTTGACCAATAATAGATACACGACTCAAAAAGGAGATCCACACCAATTTTAGAAAAATAAGCTTTGTTTGTATTTTATTATAAGACCAAGATCTTCCCATTAAGGTAAGTAATTTTTTAATATAAACACTTTTCACTTTCAAACTCGACACTTAGAACAATTTCTGCACAGTCCAATGTTATCCTATGGGGATAACAATATTGCGGTTAAACAAGTCCAGTCCAGATGAGTACCAAAACTGCATCACCAGCGGCACAGGGGTGATTGGGTGCAGAGGTCAAATTCGGAGTTTGGCCCAATGCATTTCAATGGAGACAGGGGGTGCTCGGAGCCACGCTGCTTGCAGGTAGGTAAATCGGTTGCAGGGGCCAAGCTTTGGGGGTTAGGACCAGCACAGGGGGAGGGTGGGGGGGGGGTTCACAAAGAAGCACTAAACATACACTTCCAGCAGCACAGGGGTAGCCAGGTGCAGGGTGAAAATTCAGCATCCGGCACCCAATGCTTTTCAAGGAGGATTCTGTTTTCAACAAACAGGCTGCAGGCGTTGTCCCAGAGTTTTCAGGATGGAGACCAACGACAGCAGAGGTAAGTAGGGATGAAGAGGTTCATAGGGGCACTGTCGGTTCAGCTCACCAAGGCCCAGGGGCTTTGGGTGCAGGGGTGCATTTCGACGTCGGAGTCTTCTTACCAGAGCAGGTCAAGGTCAGGGGGAGCCTCTGGATTCACTCTGCAGGGGTCCTCTTGGAGTCCAGGAGACGTCAGCCAATGCTGAATTTGAGGTCCGGATGGCTGGGGAGACTTCACTGCACAGGTGAGCCACTCAGACTCTGGCCATGGGCATCGGGTGCAGAGTGGGTAGGAGACGCGGATCCGGAGTCCTTGGAGTTCGGTTCTTAGGGGACAGGTCCGCTGTCCACGGGAGACTGGAGTCTTTTTTAAAAGGAAGCAGTCCTCCCAGGGTTTTCACAGGTCGCTGACTGCAGGACAGGTCGTAGGTTCATTGAAACTGGAGACAGACCGGTAGGGCTGTGGCAGAGGCGGTCGTCATCTTCAGGCTTCTGTGCAGGGATGTCTTCTTTCTTCTTAGTTCATCGCAGATCTGATTTCCAGGTCTGGGGAGCCACCTAAATACTGAAATTAGGTGTGTTTTAGGGGTGTAGCAGGTATGGCCAATGGGCACCTTATCTGGGGTGACTACACCCTCACTTATGCCACCCTCCTGTGGGAGGGGTCTCCCCATCTTCAAGATGGCGTGGACTGAAAGATGTGCTTCACCTCGCCTCCCCCACCTTAGGGATGGAGTTGACAGAGGTGGGCACACTTCTTATTCTCATAAGTTTTCCCGCCCAAAGTGGGGGTGTAAACCAGTGACTGCCAGCTGCTGCTAGCAGCTGAGGCTGGGGGTCACATTACAAAGGCGACAGGCCTTTGAAGCTTCACCTTCCAGCCCTGGCCAATCCTGGAGGAGGAAGTGTGACACCTCTGCCCAGGATGGGCATTGTTTCTGGTCTCAGAGATTAGAGGCTCTCGACCCAGGGGTCCAGAAACCTGTCTGTGTGTGGCAGGCTACCTTAAGCCAGTCCAAGACCACACCAGGGTTGGTAGGTTTTCAGGGGGCACATGTGAGGTACCCTCTGGGTACATGGTGTACTAAATACCACACTGGCATCAGTGTGGGTTTATTGAGAAGAGTAGTTTGGTACCAAACACACGTGGTTTCAGAAAAGCCATCATGGTGCTGGGGAACTCGAGTTGTCGAGTTTCCAGACAATTTATTCTCTATGGCTTCCCTGGCACTTACAATATTTAAGAATTGACTGAAACATTGCAGGGGCATATCTGCTCATGCAGATGTGCCCACACCTGTGGTATAGTGCACCCTGCCTTAGGGCTGTAAGGCCTGCTAGAGGGGTGACTTACCTATACCTTAGGCTGTACTAGTTGGCATGGCACACAGGTAGTGTGCCATGTCGACTTTGTTGTTTTGTCTGCACCAGGCCAGGCAGGCTGCAGTGGCAGTCTGCTTGGCCTAGGTGAGTGGTCCCTAGGGGACCCTCTTCAGTCCCAATGCCCTAAGTACCCAGGAACCATTTAGTAGGGACTTACTGGGGGCCTGAAGGGCCAATTATGGAATAATTTTAGGGAAGAAGCACTGGCACAGGGGACCTGGTTGGCAGGTACCCTGTGCACTACAATTGAAACCACATCAAATACCAGGCAAAAAGTGGGGGCTAACCATGTCAAAAGAGGCACTTTCTCACACCCTGTATGAATGGCCACAAAACTGTGGATATAAAATGGGAAAGTACAGAAGAACATACAAATGGAAAATTGGATTGGCCTAGTAGAGGCTAATGAAAGCAATATAATTGAGGTAAAACACTCACTAATGAAAATCCCACTAAGATATTTGATTAATCAAAAAACAAAAGCTAATACATTGCATATGTTTTCCCAGAATGCGCAGCCATATCTAGCTATAGGGGTGTTGGGTTTTCTGCCTTCTGAGAATGCTGGTCACTGGTCCATACTTAGTAAAGGCATTACTGACGTAAAGGAGGTCATAAGCAATTCAACAAGGGAAACAGGAGAGTCTCTCTACATCTCACTCTGAAACATTCAGATCTGGCAATCTACACCATGCTTCCAAGACTGATCAACCCTACAACTATGGTGTGTGTGCACTGAGCATATCATCCTTGTCCCCTGGGAGACAGGTTCAAGAGTGCATGGAAAATGCACTGGTGCCATATTCAGGCAACCGTAGCATTCTCTGGGGACAGCGCAACACTGATATAGACGGAGGCATATGCTTACTATTAGTTATATTAATGTGGTGTTAATTTACAGAACTGGTCCAGGATCAGGGCACGGATCAATAGACTTCAAAACAATTTAATCAGAGATGAGGCATCCCCTCACAATGATGCAGCAGCAATGAAGAAGCACATTTCTTTTTAGCTCTGGTGTTGGACAACGCAGGTGTCAAACAGACCTACTGTAAACAATGTACATATTGCGGAATTTGGGTCCATCCCTTTCAACCATTGCTTTTCTCTGACCAGCCTCTTTGAGCCATTGTCTTCAGACTTTGTCAGTCACGTATTGGCTCCAACAAGTCCATTAATCATCTCTCACCAATATTGGTTCTCCACGTGTATCCTTGCATCTCCATTTGAATGCTTGCACTGAACTGTATGAAGGTCTACTCTACAGCTTGAGCCTTCTAGGTCTGCTCCTGCTGGCTCCCGATGTATTCTTTAGCACATTAAACGCAAACCTTTTGGTTTTGCCAATACATGTTAAACCTTCTAGTGCGTTTTTGTTTTGGTCTACCAGTTGGCATGAGCATACAGGAAGACACCACACAGTTTCAAATAAGGGACACAATTTCTCTTGCTCAAAGAGAGGGCACCAGGGAACAAGTAACACCACAGCAGTTAGGAAGAGCTGGAGTTAACAGGCAAAATGACTGAAGGCTATGGAGAAGAAGCAAGCAAGGTACAATTGAATTTATGACAGAGAGGGTGTGGAATGTACATTAATTGTTTGGGGTGCATCACTCAAGACTGATGTAGAAAAGGAATTCATCGCCAGGCTACACATAAATACAAACACACACAATACATATGAAGCAATACTACGTGGCACAACATTAGCAATACTAGAGCACAGCCATCATAATCAGAGTACAGCACTTAGGCTCATTTTCCTTTAATCACATTTCACACTATCTTTTCTCTCTTCAATGATGTCCAATTTCCCAATGCAAAATTTTTCAACCATTTTCAAAGCTCATGGTTTAGTTCACTGCTTCATCCACTTGCTAGCCCTTCCCCCATCTTCAGTCCACTACCCCTAATCTCACTCTCTCCGATCTTCTACTCTGCGCCTTATTCCTTACCCAAGATCAGCCTCATTGCGCTGAAGACCGCTCTTCCTCATTTCTCACTGTAAGGCACTAAATTTCTCTCCTTGTCTTGATATGCTTATATCCTTTCGGAATGCCCTTAAAATGCTCCTTTTTTCTACCTACGTTTACTTAGCACAACTCGTTTTATTCCCGCTCTCAACCAATCCTGTAGTGCTAGGGTGATAGTGCACTTTACAAGTAGAATAGGTTAGCACAGCAGCACATTTACACCATCAACAAATTTACAACACAAAAATCTACTCAAAATTAACTCACCTCTGCACGTTCCAGGGCAAGTTCCAAAACTTGTTGCTAAAAGATAAAGCAAGAACATTCTTCAACACAAAGAAGGCATTATAAGGGAAGTCCTTGCGAGAAAGAAACACTTTTCAGCATTACAACAGGTGACACCCCACAGATGACTTAAAAGGTCTGCGTCCTACATGCTAGCTCTTATTTATTAAATCTTGTTGAACCAGACTAAGGTGCTGCCAAAGTCGCTCAACACCCAGGGGTGTAAGCTTAGAATAATGGTTGAATATTAAGAGAAAGACAATCATTTAGAAAGTCGACAGCTTTTGCTTTGGTATATTCAATCCACAATATGGCATAACAGGATACATTCACATCATATATTTTTTAAGACGAAGCAGCACACATGCACACCAACGTACAAGGATGAAAATAAACATACAGATGCACTTGAACACAAAGTCATCCATATTCATAAAGACACATACAGGCACACAATGCAAATACAGGTATACATTCAGCCAGATAACACGCATACACTTACATGTGGACAAATGGGTGCATGATTATTGTAGGAAAGTGCCCCGTTTGACATGGTCACCCCCACTTTTTGCCTGGTATTCGATGCCATTTTGACTGGAAGAGCACTGGGTTCCTGCTAACCAGGACCCCAGCGCCAGACCTCTTTCCCTAAAAAACTGTGCAATTGTGACTTAACTGGTAAGTCCCTAGTAAATGGTACCCCTGGTATGTAGGGCATGGGGTGCTAAAGAGGGTTCCTAAGGGCTGCAGCATGAATTGTGCCACCCTAAGGGACCCCTCACCAAGCACAGGCAGACTGCCATTGCAGGCTGCGTGTCTTGGTGAAGACAAAAGTGAAAACACGACATGACACACCCAGGCTGCAGTTCTACTCAGGACTATGAGCCTCATTTAAATGTAGGCAGCAAAAGCAAACTTATGGACATCCTACCTCTCAATTTCTTATTCTTATTTAGATATAGGGAAACTGCTTACTTCCTAACCATCCAGCCGCTGATGTTCCCCATCCGAAATAGCATGCCAATGGGCCAGCCACAGGACCGCCAATACCAGAGTAATGCAAGGCCACCCCAATCAGCCGCGGTCCGTGCAGGTAACAGCGGTGGGGAGGTGGGGCCGTGTGGGGGGCGGGGGGGGGAGGATTTCGAAGGACGATGTAGAGGGAAAATGTATTATTTATTTAATTTTCCATCGGCATCGTCGTCCCTCGAAATCACCCCCCCACGCGGCCCCACCGTTGTTACCTGCACGGACCGCAGCTGCCCCAATTAGGGTGAACATTCCAACGCTGTTTTGTCCTGCATCCTACTGGGACTGGAACAGCAGTCCAGGCAGGAAAAAAGGCACAATAGCTAGACATGCTAGGCAAAAAAAACCAGTATATCACGGATATTGTTTTTTTTTTTTAATGTTTTCACAAACAAATCCCAGACTCCACCGGCTGCTGCAAAGCTGGTGGAAACAGTGCTTCTGCTGCCCCAACAATCCCTCAAGCCTAGTCCTAGCAAAACAACACTTGGAAACTTTGAGTTATTTTTAACCACCATATTTTTTTTTAGAGAGCCCTTGTAATAAACTCCCATTATTGGACCCTTAATCAAAGGCCTATTGAACGGTCAACTCGAATTTTAGCTCAGTTGCTCTCATTTTTAGCATTGAACCTTTAGTGGTATTCAATGAATGCATTATTGCCATTTTATTATTTTCCATTGTTTGCAATATTAGTGACCTTCTTTGTTTTGCTTGGAGCATGTTGATTCTTCCATCCTTCAGCGCCTCTTTTAGGCTTAGGTACTGAGCCTGAATGAGTAACCAAAAGGAGCCACAGGATACCTTAGAGAGGCTTAGACTAATCTTGGTCTTTGACTTGTTGGATATGTTTGCAGTGGAAAGGCCATTTAAATATCTTTTCTGCCAGGGGCTTCCTCATTAAGGGAATCTCACATATGATGGCAACTTATTGGAGTGAGTGAGATTTGTAGAGGCGCAGAATGAGCAACATTTAGCTGGCTTTGAAAGTGGTAAATCAAGTTTGTTATTTCGATTTTCTCTAAATTTCAGATGGTTTGCTTTGGAGCAGATGCCAGACAGAAACTTCCAGCTCACAGATATAGTTCACAACTTTGCACAACTAAGGGACGCAAGCTTCTCCCAGGCAAGTACTATGGTTAGTTTTATTAAATTCAGCCCCAGGCAGCACTGTATTGTTAAGAGAGTTTGAAACTTGGAATCTTCTTCACATATGCTTATCAAAAACAAATAGAATGATCGTACACAACAGCACAATAGACAACAGAAACAACTCTGAATGCTAATGACTGAGCTCCAAACAGAATTTGGAATAGATATCCCTCATAAATATGTACATACACACAAATACTTTAACTGTGTTCAGCTAGAAAGGGGGGACTGATTGCTTTCTGCCAAATCTTAATCTAATTTATAAACAGATGTCACTCCAGACCACAGATAAAGGCTAATAAACATTTTTATTTTTTTTCCATAACACGCTTAATTTATCCAGCTGGCAGCCCTGAAGGAACAATGTCATACAGAGACCCCATTAAAGATCGCATTGGTATCTATAAAGGCAGGAGTAATGTGGGATGGAGGTAGTTAAAACAATATTCTCTACAGGGTTTGGATTAGAATGTCCTGCGATCTGTACGATCTATTAAACTTCTCCAGTTAACCATTCTCAGTTTAGCATCTGGTGGGAGGAAGTGCTTTGTCAGGAGTAGCCCACAGAATATACTTTGAGAATCATATGCTCGGGCAGACGATGCAAGATCCCTCCCACTCACTTTTCTGCATTGCCACTTTTAAATAAGGTGTGTTTTTGCTTATGTCTGTGTGTTATGCTTTACAGAAACACACAACTTGTTGTTTCTTACCATTGTGTAAAGACGCCAGACAGGATGTCCAATTGGCTGTCACTTGCTAAGCAGCAGATAGGCAATCATAGTTGTTTGTTGAGGTTTACAGTACTGTGTGGTGAAAAATAAAACACCAATTAAGCATTCAGAGGACATGAAGCAACAAGCAGTATATAATGCTGGGTCATACCGCTGCAGGAGCTCTTAGAACTTTATATTGCGATCTGCCGTAATCCCGGCACCCTACCATTCATGAGACTACCATGTTCCCAGTAGGGGAAGTCTCCTATATTTGCCAACAGGATGCTGGTAGTTTACGTGGAAAGCATGGATCCCTTCAAACCGAAGCAGATCACAACTATTGATCTACTACAAGTAAATTGAAGACAATCGCAAATCAGAAGAAGAGAAAACAGTTTGGCTTTGCATAGGTTTTATTGCCTGTAGGACATGGAAAGAAAGGGGCATTTTCAAGGTCAGGTGATGGCCACTTACCTCATCCCAGGCCCCTGCTCTACATGATACTGAAGGGCGCAAGCACACCTACGCTGGTGGGAGGGGAGAGCCGACCAGTGTAGGACTTAGGACAGAGAGCTGGTGCTAGGAAAGGAATAGCCAATGAAGAGAGCATGACAGAGGAACAGGAAAGATAGAGGAATGGAATTACAAGAAAAGTGGTAAAGAAATGGATATCATGCTTTGTTATGATCTTTTTATATAGCACGTCCTTACTTGACCTTTACTTGCAGACGTGTGTGTCTGTTTGTTCATCTATTGATGATCATCCACGAGGCTATCTGTGGATTGACCAAGCCTAATGTATTGAGATGTATGTTGTGCTGGTTATTTGGATAACAGAGGGAGGGTCAGTGCGACATGCCAGGAAAAAAAACATTTCAGACTGAGGTGTTTTAGGATTGGTTCTTCAGAGTAGGTATGCGGGCCACTTGAACATCTGACTAACCTGTGTCAGCTGTTTTAGTTATTTCTCCTACTTTGGGTCTTGAAAAACTACCTGTTGTGTAGATACAACTGTGCTATCTTAGTTTTAAGAGTTCCCTGTGTGTGGTTGGGTTTATCATTGTTTCATGCTTAAACTGATTTTAATGTCAAGCTGCTGCATTAGTGGTCTGTGTAAACCAAAAGTATGTGTTGTCTAGGTCAGGGAAGTATGTAAATCTTTCAGAAGTAGAAATTTGCTAAGTCTAGTACTGTCCTGGTAAAATACCTTGCCCTGTGTCCCCTGTTCCCTTGCTTCACTATCCCACTATCTCTGTCTTGATATCCAGGGTCTCTCTTCGTAAGAGCATGTGGGTTTCCTAAGCAGCTTTATTTCATGTTGGTTTAGTGAGTCCCTTCTTTGTTTTTAATGCATGGCCACAGTTGACAGCTTTCCAATTCAAAACTGGCGTGGTCCTTCATTCCTCTTTTCGGATGGTCAAGGTTGGGGCTTTCCAGCGTGACCTCTATTGTATACTTGACAGTAATGTAAAATTGGAATGTTGCATTCAAGAGGGTGTGTGGCATCAGGTAGTTTCTTATGTAGCTATCCATTATTCTGCAAAGGGATGGTGGTGGGGACGTTAACAGACTGCTGAGGTATGGAGGGTGAGGTGTGGTGGAGGTAGTGAAATAAGAATCTGAGGGGGTGAAGGTTGTGTGATAAAAAGATTGGG
The DNA here is from genome assembly GCA_963921515.1 of Calotriton arnoldi. Taxonomy (NCBI): domain Eukaryota; kingdom Metazoa; phylum Chordata; class Amphibia; order Caudata; family Salamandridae; genus Calotriton; species Calotriton arnoldi. Next base: position 216,857 of record CAWUFW010006381.1, on the reverse strand, counting down.
GGGGGAAAGGGAAAGGGTTCATAGATGGAATTGGTGATAAGAGGTAGATAGTGTTTCGGAGAGGGGGGAGATGGGAGGCGTTACTAAGAAAAGATGAGAAAGAGCTTAGTAAAGGCATATTAGAGTTTAATGAAGAAAGGTTGTCCAAGGGTGGAGAAGTGCTTGGTGGAAGAGTTTAGGGAAGAGGTGGTGGAGGAGGGAAGGTCGGGAGGGTGAGGATAGAGCTTGTAGTTTAAGGGGCCAATGGAGAGGATGTGGTGGGAAAGGAGGGTAGGACTGTTCTTAAGTGCTGTTACATTGGTCATTTGGTGAGGTTTGTATATTCTTAGGAGGTTGTATATCTAGAATATTGTATGCGATTGGAGAACGGCGAGCTTACAAAAACAGAGGAAGCAAGTAAGAGAAAATTAATGCCAAAAAGGGAGAGAAAATGTCTATGGTAAGAAAGACAGCAAGAAATGGCATTACAGAAACGGAGAAACAAGGTTAAGTGTGTATCCAGACATGGGGAAAGGTAGAGCAAGAAAACCAAAAGAGGAAAGACATAGAAAGGTAAAGGAAACTCCTAGAAAAGACAAAGAAGACACACAGAAAGTTATGGAACTAAAGTCCCACAAAATAAGATAAATAAGAGAAACTCACAAAAAGGTAAAGAATTAAAAGGGAAGTAGGAGCTCGGAGGAAGGTATGAACCAGAAAAAGAGAAACAGTAAAAGAGACTTGCAGAAAGAGAAACCCACAGAAAGGATAGCAGCGAGACTCATAAAAATGGATATGAAAAAACTATCTCAGAAAGAGGTAAAGCAAGACGCGTTAACAAAAATAAGACAAAAAAAAAAAAAAAAAAGATATAAAACGTTTCCTAAAGGTTAAATGAGTGATTCATAGAAAAAGGAATACAAAAGAAAGGCCATTAGAAATAGAAAGGTTAACGTACGAAATAAAAAATAATTCAGACGAGATCAAAAGAAAAGGTAAAAGAGACCTACCGAGACCCAGATTGAGATAAAATACACCATTGTAAAAAGATAAAGGATAAATGGACCCTGTGGAAGGGTGACCCGATGAACTGTAAGAGAGGCTCCCAGTAAGGTGGTAAAAGAGGGATAGACAAAGACAAAAAGAAAGAGACTCACCCGTAAAGTTAAAATATATTAACAGAAGTGATAAAACAGTGCTTCAACACAAAGAGAAGGTAAAAGAAACATGTAGGAAGGGAGACGTTGTTGCAGGAGCTAATGGGGCACCCAAGAGTGAGACATGATCCCCAAAGATCCACGCCACCACCTTTGAGCAAAGCCTGGTACCATACCTTGAAACATTGTTTCCCACAGCCTCCCCTCACCCAATATGACTGACAAAAGGAAAGAGAACTGTGGCGAGCACCACAGATCGAATGTAAAGTGAGAAAGAACTGAGTCTGACCTTCACTAAGGAATAAAGAGAGAAAAAAGAATGATCAAACTTGCCATTAATCACATTGCTGGCCAATGAACAGGCTGCACAGATTTCTGACCAAGCAAATACCCTACCCACCTTTCAGGGCTTCAATATTGGAAAACAGTTCTCTTTGAGGGCTTCAGAGAGGCATGCTCTCAGTACAGCAGGCATCTCCTGGAATACAAAAACAAGAACTAATAATTATAAATGGCAAATCAATTTCACAACTCGGTGGATGGATAATTAACTAGATAAAACCTACATTGATGAAACAGAGACAAAGACTTGCATTGATATGCATCCTCTGGATGTTATTGAACCTCCCAACAAATTAATGTTATGATGAAGTAAGAGCGGTCTGATTAAATCAATTAAATTAAAGGATGATTTAAAAAAAAAATATATATATATATAAAAAAGATGGCCAAACTATCAAGATAAACTTGTACAGGCTTTGGTCTGTAATTCTCCATAGACAAGAAAATACAAATTTGAAAACAGATACAAACAATGGTCTAACTGATCTGCTCCCCACGTCTCTGGCTGCACACACAAAAGTTCCACACTGAATACCAGGAAATGTGAAATCAAGAGGGATCTGTGTTATTTGATATCTTCCACCCCTCAACCATCAGCATGAAAAAACAATGATATTTTTCTAATATCCTCACTCCAAAAATGAAAAACATTGCAGCTGAATATTAGCATTGTGCTCACTAAGAAGATTTCATACCCAACTTCATCTTCATCCCAAATATACTGCTTTTACTGGATGTATTAATACATGCACCTAGAGGGCACCTCTACAAACTATTAGTGTACTGACTGACGGGTCTTAGCCAGCCTGCCACAACAGACAAGTTTCTGACCCCCAGGGGTGAGGGTCTTTGCTCTCAGGAGGTCAAGAACAAAGACTGCTCAGGCAGAGGGTGGTTAAACACCCTCCCACAGGATGACCTGCGAATTAGCATTCCAAGGCAAGGGGCTTGAAAGAGCCTGCTGCCTTTTGATATACGAATCTGGCTTCCCTCACAGGAGAGGATGCCGATCCCCTTTTGCCCAGAGCCCCTTTGGCACCTGGGCAGGTGGAAAAATTAGTAGTCAGATAGTTGTGCCCACCATCAGGCTAGTACCACCCCTCAGGTGAGCTACCTGAAGTGGATACGACTTTTCAAAGTCTGCCATCTTGGTGATGGCAAACTTAGAAACTCTAGGACAGGGTTATGCCCACTTCCCCCAGGGAGTGGTCATTTAGGGGGTATAGTGACCCCAGCGGTAAGTAGCCCATTGGCTACTACCTCAACACCTCTAAATCTAGTATTTAGGGGAGTCCCTGGTACCAGGAAATCAGATCCTGCCAACCAAAAGAAGAAGGACCGAAGAGGCGCAAAAAGCAAGAACTGTGGAAGAAGCAACTGACTTGGCGCCAACGCTGCTGGCCTGTCTGCTGTTCCCAACGATTGTGTCATAGTCGATTCACCCTGCAAACTGCTGTACCTCCAAAAACCTGGGAGGACTGCCAGCACTTCTGCCAAGACTTGGGGACTCCTGTGGGGAAGCGGAGCTGTTCCCCTGCATTTTGCAGTTACCATAGAAGACCGGTGAGGACTCCAAGACCGCGTAAACCCAATACTGGCCAGCACCACTGCACCAATCGCTCCAAGCCCCACCTGAAGTGGACCAATGGTGCCAGCGTGGTCCTCCTGCGAAGAAGCCCACCTTGGGTTTGTGAGAAGGGGACCCCTCTATGCCACCTGCAGCCTCTTTGTGTGCCCCCCTGACAGCGAGTGCGCCCGGTGACAAACACCAGACGCCTCAGGACACCTCAGGACCAGTCGTCCCCGGCCTGGCGAGAAGAAGAAAAGGTGTCCCCAAGCATCCTGAGGCCTGAGCACCATTTTTGGTTCAGCCCAAATGTCCTTTCAATCCAAGCCTGCAGCCTCTTTTCAAGAAGACCGATCCCCATTGACTAACATTGGGCAGCGGACGCTGTATTGCACCTCTGCACCCGGCCGTCCCAGTGCCGCTCGGTGGGACCTCTTGGTGCTGCCTTGGGCCTTGCCCTATATTCACCTTAAGTCCAGGAAATTGGTCTTGTAAGTCGCTGTACTCTGCCTGTATGCCGTATTCCTCCACAGGATAACATTGCAGCCTCTGAAAATTGCACTAAGTGTCGACATTTGAAACATAAAAGTATTTCTATCTCGAAACAGACTTACCTGATTGTAATGATTCTGGTGCCTACATATATATATAAATACATGTTATTTTTATAAATTGGTGTGGATATCCTTATTGAGTCGTGTGCATCATTTATTGACTCTTTGTGTATTTGCAGATGTCTAACACTCTTCTCTGATATGTCCAAGGCTGTTCCACCAAACTACCTCCTAGAAGAGCACCTTGGGATTGCTAGAGCAAGCCCTGTCCACTCATAAGGGAATACCTGGACTCTTTGCACAGTATACCTCATTTTGGTATACTATATAAAGAGCCAGTTTCCTACACACGACACAAAGAAAATCCGACATGATTTTATAAAATCTACCACAGGGTTCCGGAGATATAAATTAGTAAGCAAATAATAAATCACTGCTTTTCATTGAAATCACAAGCAAGCATTGGCAACCATCACAGTTAGCGGTTATTTGGAAAAAATGTGACAACTTTTGTAAAGCTGGGGGGGGCGCTAGAGGGCGCACAACAAGATGGCAGCTCACTAGAGCAGCTCCGTCAGTCGAGCCCATTATTCATCAAAATTTTGCAGTCCTACCAAAGAAAACGGCCTCAAACTAAGTAATCCGGGTGTCGGAGGTTCGTGGGCACTTGGTGATTGAGAAAGATTTGCTGCACGGGCTGCTTCGGCGACGGCTGCACCGGGCGAGCATCCAGGCCTGTGTCACCGCGTTGGCGGGCTGCGCCCCGTTCTGAGAGCAACGCTGGACTGTGCGACGTGTGTGCTCCCCCTGCGATTGATACACAGGGCGGGAGCCCGGATCCAGCCTGACACTAACTGCGATAACGCTGCAGCACGGAGCGAGGTGCGTGGACCCGACCGTGCGTGGCCCTTGCGGCGTGGTGGGCCTGGGCGGCGATTGGTGGTCGCTCGGGGAACCGGTGCAGCTGGCTCCGGCCCGAAAACCCTCTGCGGCCTACATCAAGACAGATGCCCCGAGCGGGCGCCCGGCATCATTGTTCCCCACGCCATCGGCACATATGAACTAAGGTACGCTGCATTATAAACGCGCTGTTTTTCCAGCGCGGTAGGCCCGATATTTGCAGAAGGCATCTGGGGAGCCTCGGTGGCACGAATTCTACTCACACATATCGGCCTGCCTCGGAGCGGGACGGATCCATTGAATGTATGCTGCGGTGCGGTGACAGCAGCTACGCACTCCCATCGGGCTGCTTCCCGCAGTGGGACTAACCACATCGCCGTCCATAGACGAGGCACTGGCCCCAGCTTCTACAACGATCATTGACAGGCCCGACGCGACCAGCTGACCAACTGCGGTTTGGACAACTAACGCCGCCCTGACCGGCGGGTGCGGGGGGACGCCTCCGCGCCGGCGGTGACCCACCTCGTGGACGGCCTATCTACTTCAGTGGGTGCTGCGGCGCGGTCCGGCGCGCTCCTATTGGATCGCTCTTCGCGCCGAGTCCGCCTGCATCAGTGGCCACGGACGGGGCGTTCCAATTGCGGCCTAGTCCCAGCTGAGTGCCGGCGCGAACCCTTACTAGGTCGCATTGGTTCATTAGCTGCAACTCCGGGCCAGTGACTGAGTTAACTCCCCTTGTGGCTTTCTGCTGGCTCCCTGCTGTTATTGCCCGGACCGCCTCTCTGTACAGCGTCCAATCTTCAATCTTCCGGGCCCTACCTGGCGGCACCCCACGTCTCTCATATATGCCCCTGCGTACAGCGCTGGATTAAGACCGCTGCAGGCCCAGCATTGTCACAACTTACCCTGTACCACCCTGGAGGCGCTGCCTAAGAGCCGCGAAGACCAGTATTCGTCCAGCAACACACAGTGATTGCACGGGAGATCTACTCTAGCTGCTTGGACTCTTGGTTGTATCATACTACTTCACTCTGTGCTCAGTGGCAAGAAAGACCATATAGTTGACCCTTTCGCTGTACAGCCCTCATCGGCCCTGCTGCCTGCTGGAACAGTGCACACTTCACCCTGATCCACGCGTAAAGTGACATCATCGTTGGGAACGGATTCTGCCGGGTGCGACTGGGTCCAACTTCTATTCCAGGCCACTTGTACGGCTGACCTGTACCGTTGTATTTGTTTTTATTTCCTTTCTTTAGGAAATTAATTATTCTTTTACAGGGGTACAGTGGTGTACAGGGTCAGAGTGGTATGGCATAGAGTTTCATAGAGTGGGACGGCATAGAGTGGTGTGGTGTAGAATGGAGCAGAGTGAAAGAGTGTGGCATGCAGTATAGTGGAGTGGCGCAGAGCATAGTAAAGTGGTGTGGAATGGCGTAGAGGGAGTAGCATAGAGTGGCGTGGAGTGGCATGGAGTAGAGTGTTTTAGAGTGGAGTATTTGTGTGGGGTGTCGTAGAGTGGCCTAGAGTGAAGTGGCGCAGAGTGGTGTGGCGCAGAGTGGGTAAAAAAATGGGGTTTCCCTAGATGGCCGCCAAGCCTGGTACCAAAAACTCATGTGACCCCCCCTTGCAAAACCAGGTCATTTTCGGATACATAGGGGGCATCTGTGTTTTTGGTCCCGTGGTCGGCAGCCATCTAGGGAAACCTACCAAACCCACACATTTCTGAAAACTAGACACCCCGGGGAGTCCAGGAAGGTATGGCTTGCGTGGGTCCCCCAACGTTTTCCTACCCAGAATCCCCTGCAAACCTCAAATTTAGCTGACAAAAAAAAACCACTTTTTTCTCAAATTTCTGTCTGGGAAAGTTCTGGAATCTACGTGGATCCACAAACTTCCTACCACCCAGCGTTCCCCCAGGTCTCCGGATAATAATAATACCTCACTCGCATGGGTGGGTCAAGTACCCGCGACAGTCAAGGGCCCAAAACGTATTGAGGAGACATCAAAATGACCTATCACAAAACAACCTGGTTTTGCAAGGGGGGTCACCTGAGTTTTTGGCCCCGGGCTCGGCGGCCATCTTGGGAAACTACCAAACCCACACATTTCTGAAAACTAGACACCCGGGGGAGTCCAGCGAGGTATGGCTTGCGTGGGCCCCCCAACGTTTTCCTACCCAGAATCCCCTGCAAACCTCAAATTTAGCTGAAAAAACACATTTTCCACATATTTTTGGGTGGAATCACCGTGCCGGCACAAATGTCCTACCCCACAGCGTTCCTCTCAGTCTCCCGAGTAAAATGATACCTCACTTGTGTGGGTGGGGCAAGGGCCTGTGACTGGGAAGATCCCAAAACATAGAGATTTAGGGAATAGCACCGACAATTCTAAGCGCTACATTTTTTTAAAAATACGTTTTTAGCCAATTCTGCATTGGACACCCACACAAGTGAGGTATCATTTTACTCGGGACACTAAGGAGAATGCTGTGGGGTAGGACATTTGTGCTGGCACGGTGATTCCACACAAAAATATGTGGAAAATGTTGTTTTTCCAGCTAAATTTGAGGTTTGCAGGGGATTCTGGGTAGGGAAACGTTGGGGGATCCAAGCAAACCATACCTCATTGGACTCCCCCGGGTGTCTAGTTTTCAGAAATGTGTGGGTTTGGTAGTTTTCCCTAGATGGCGGCGAGCCCGGGGCCAAAAAACCAGGTGCCCCCCCCCAAACCAGGTAGTTTTGTTATAGGTAATTTTGAAGTCTCCACAGTACGATTTGGGCCATTTTCTGTTGCAGCCACTATGCCTACCCACACATGTGAGGTACCATTTTTATCGGGAGACCTGGAGGAACACTGGGTAGTAGGAAATTTGTGTCAGCCTGGTGATCCTACAACTTTCTCACACAGAAATGTGAGAAAAAAATTGATTTTTTCAACAAAATTTGAGGTTTGCAGGGGATTCTGGGTAGGGAAATGTTGGGGGACCCACGCAAGCCATACCTTGCTGGACTCCGAGTATCTAGTTTTCAGAAATGTGTGGCTTTGGTAGGTTTCCCAAGATGGCCGCCGAGCCCAGGGCCAAAAACTCATGGGACCCCCCCTTGCAAAACCAGGTTGTTTTGTGATAGGTCATTTTGAAGTCGCCTCAATAGGTTTTGGGCCCTTGCCTGTCGCGGGTACTTGACCCACCCACGCGAGTGAGGTACCATTTTTATCAGGAGACCTGGGGGAACGCTGGGTGGTAGGAAATTTGTGGATCCACGCAGATTCCAGAACTTTCCCACACAGAAATTTGAGAAAAAAGTGATTTTTTTCAGCTAAATGAGGTTTGCAAGGGATTCTGGGTAGGGAAATAGTGGGGGACCCACGCAAGCCATACCTTGCTGGACTCCCCCGGGTGTCTAGTTTTCAGAAATATGTGGGTTTGGTAGGTTTCCCTAGATGGCCGCTGACCCCGGGGCCAAAAACTCATGGGACCCCCCCTTGCAAAACCAGGTTGTTTTGTGATAGGTAATTTTGATGTCGCCTCAATAGGTTTTGGGCCCTTGCCTGTCACGGGTACTTGACCCACCCACACAAGTGAGGTACCATTTTTCTCGGAAGACTGTGGGGAATGCGGGGTGGGTGGAATTTTGTGGATCCACACAGATTCCAGAACTTTCCACCACAGAAATGTGAGGAAAATGTGTTTTTTTTACTTTACAAATTTTGAGGTTTGCAAGGGATTCTGATTAACAGAACCTGGTGAGAGCCAAACAAGTCACCCCATCCTGGATTCCCCTGGGTGTCTAGTTTTCAAAAATGTATAGGTTTGCTGGGTTTCCCTAGGTGCCGGCAGAGCTAGGGTTCAAAATCTACAGCTAGGCACTCTGCAAAAAAAGGGTCAGTTTTCACTGTGAAAATGTGGTGTCCACGTTCCGTGGTGAGTTACATGTGTTCTCCTTTTACCATGGTGGTTTAGCCACCCCGCCTGCCTCTGCCCTTAGATGTGCCACCATCGTGTCACATCTCTTCCTCTTCACTGCGCCGATCACTTTTTTCTCCTACTAACAGCTTGACTTTATTTATTGCATGCTGATTTTAATGATCTCTAATGAGCTTTACCATTATGTTTCCCTAGGTCGGTCTATAAACAAGGTACATCACAGTTAGGTTGTTTGTGTGTTTGGTTCACCCTGGATACTAATTAAGGAAACCAACCACTGTGAAGATAGTTATTTTATACATTTTTGGTCCTGATGAATTACCAATAGATCCGGTGACAACCCAGGCAAGAAACATGTTGACATCTAGACTATAGCCACCGCTGAACATTACATCAGTAGTGTGCCACTATTGTTTATTAGTGGACTCACTGATTAAAATTAATTTTGAGTACCACTATATCCCATTTTATAAATCCCTTCCACTTTGCACCCACACTTTTGACACTCCTCTACACCACAAGGCCCTATACTTGCACCGCACCTTAAGGCGTTGGGAATAAAAGATCCCCGACAAAGTGCCCCTCATAGGGTGCCAGTCAGGCATTGCAGCGCCGGCCTGACGAGGAGCACGCCCTATGATGAAGCAGGACACCCAGCCGGGTGTGTGAGGGCCCTAGTTCCTAAAGTGGTAGTGAAATGCCATTACAGACAACACATTTTCAATTGAAATGATTATTACATTTGCACAGACATACAGTTTTAATGATAAAACTATACAGTGCACAAATGATAATGTGTGGAAGTGACATCACCCAGTGTATTGATTTGTTTTGCACATACAAACAAAATGTGCTTCATTTGTGCTTTCCTAATTCTGATACATTTTGAAATATTTCCACTGTTCATTTACATACATTTGAATTTTGTTGTGTGCTAGAAAAAAGCCTTTAGTAGTAAGTAAGTAGTAAAGTGGAGTATTGTAGAAAGGAGAAGAGTGGCCTAGAGTAAAGTGGCGTAGAGTGTCATTAAGTGGAGTGGCGGAGAGTGGTGTGGAGTAGAGTGGCGCAGGGTGGCATGGAGTAAAGTGGATTGGGATAGAGTGGAGTGTCATAGATTGGCGAATGCATTGTATGGTAGTGCACTACCATTACATACAACACATTTTCAATTGAAACAACCATTACATTTGCACATACAGTTTTACTGATAAAGCTATACAGTGCACAAAAGATGTGTGGTAATGGCATCCCTTAGTGTATTGATCTATTCAAATATTTGTTTCAGCACACTTTAGAATTACAAACACATGTGCTTCATTTGTGCTTTCCTAATTCTGATATATTCTGAAATATTTGCAGTTCATTTTAAGACATTTAAATGTTGTGTGTTGGAAAAAAGCATTTCCTCTCATACCCCCAAATTGTCATATAAATCCTCTCACTTTGAAGTCAGAGAAAGAAAAGTGCACACCAAGCTCCCTCCGAAGACAGCATTTGACCTCTGTCTTTGAATGCACAGAAAATGTGACAAGGTAAGAACAACATTTATAGGCCAGTTTACAGAAAGAGAGCACTTGTGGAAAAATACAGTGAACAGGCTATGCTCTATGGTAGGGACTAACTCAAGCTGAACAGCCTAAAATAAATAAAGCCAGTATAAGAAAGTGCCCTCTTTTTGCATGGTTGCCCCCACTTTTTGCCAAACTGTTGATGTACTTTGACTGAATGTGTCCTGGGTTCCTGCCAACCAGGTACCCAGGGCCTATGTTCTTTCCCTAAAACTGCATTAAGACAAAACCCAATCGGCACTCTTTGGCCACATGTCTGTCTCTTGTAAATGGTACCATAGGTACCAAGGGCACTGTGGCCAAGGAAGGCCTGCAGCACTTATTGTGCCACCCTTAGAGGCCCTTTACCTTTACACACACACACTGCCATTGCAGGCTGCGTGTTGTGGTGCAGAACAAAGTGAAGAGTCATCATGGCACACATCCCTGCGTGCCATGCCTACAACCCACTGCCCTGGCATAGGTCCGCCATCCCTATAGCTGGTTGCACTATACCAGTGGTGAGGGTACAGGTGCATGAGCCTTGCACCCCTACAGTGCCTAAGCCAATTCTTAGACATTGTAAGTGCAGTAATGCCATTAAGAGATTTACTGAAAACTGGGAAGTTTGCTATCAAACTTCTCACCACATTAAACCCACACTGATGCCAGTGTGGGATTTAATTAAAAAATGCACTCAGAGGGCATCTTAGAGATGCCCCCTGAAAAATGACCTAACACTAGTGTCCTGGCTGAGTGGCTGCTCGCCAGCTGCCACCACCAGACATTTTCTGGACTCCTGGGTCGAGAGCCTGCTGCTCTCGGGGGTCTGAAACAATGCACATCCTGGGACGAGGTGCCAAGCCTCCTCCCCCAGGATGGGCAGGGTCCACGAAGGGAAAGCTTCAAAGGCTTGCCACCTTTGTAAGCTACCCAAGCCATTTGCTGCTTCCAGCAACTGGCCCCCACCGGTTCTGACCCCCACTTTGGGCGGGAGAATCGGCGCGAAAACCAAGTGAGGAAGGGAGGTGTGCCCTCCTTTGCCAACCCCACCCCTCAGGTGGGGGAGGCGAGGTCAAGCACAACTCTCAGTCCCTGCCATCTTGCAGATGGGGGGACCCAGCCAACCAGAGAGGCATATGCCCCCCTCCCACTGGAGGGTGGCATAATAGGGGGTGTACCCACCCCAAGGAAGGGACCCATTGGTCCCGACCTTTACTTACCTGTAACGCCCCTAAATCTAGTATTTAGGGACAACCCAGAACCTTGCCTCCTCAGACAAGAACCGACCAGAAGAAGAGAAGAAGGACCAAAGAAGCCGTGCTGAACTAAGAAGAGGAGGACGCCCACTGACTTGGCCCCAGCCCTACCGGCCTGTCCGCACCTCGAACCTGCTCCAGCGAAATCCCGGTGTGTACTGCAGCCAGCAGCCCTTAAGAACCCGAAGGACCTCGCCCTGCCTTCCAAACCCAAGACTTTGTCTCCCGTGAGCACCGGATTTGCTCACCAACAGACTCTGGCTCTGGATCTGGCCAAACCTGCGAGTCTGCACCCGACGCCCACGGCCCGAGTTCGAGTGGCCCAACACCACGAGGTCTCCTCGGCGATCCGGACCTGAGGGGTGACTTATAAGTACTAAAAAGGGAGGTTTAGGCCTGGCTAAAGATTTATTTTTCAGGGTTGATATGGCAGTTCAAAACTGCACTATAGGCTGCAGTGGCAGGCATGAGACATGTTTTACACTGCTAATTTAGTGGGTGGCACAAAATGTACTGCAGCCTAATTGTAGCACGCAATTTGCAGGCCCTAGTTACCCACAGTACTATACAGTAGAGACTTATAGCTAGATTACATATGTTGATTAGATGTATGCCAATTTTACCTTGTTTAAGAAGGAAGCACAAGTACTTTACCACTCGTTAGCAGGAGTAAAGTGTGCAGAGTCAAATGGTAAACAAAAACGAGTTCAGTTAAGAAGGCAAAAATCTGGGGGAATACCACAAAAAAAGATGGTAATTTCCAACATATGTTTCCCCCCCACCTTGAACAGAAAGCAGGGAGAACTACCCACCATCATGGGAGTTCTCATTACTAAGGAGATAAAACATGGAAAGACCAGTCTTTGGCGGGGTCAGTCCCAGGGTGATGTTCCATCTTAAAGTCCATTCCATGTAAGGAGATAGGCCGCATCAACAGTTTTAGATTCTCACCCGAATATGCATCATCCATCTGAGGGGTCTGTCAGAACCCGGAAGCGAGTCCCAAACAGGAATGGACTCAACTTCTTCAGTTCAGACCTTTGATAATACTTCCCTCTCAATTGTAAACCACCTCTATTCCCTGGGAAGTAGCCTCCTACTGATGAAGGCTACAGATTGGTCTAAGCCCTCACGGTTCAGCTGTGATAAGACAGCCCCCGTGCCATATCTGAAGCGTATGTCTGAACCAGAAATTCGGGTGCCTTGAACACTAGTGCTGCAAGCATGGCCTCCGTCAGAGCATCAAACGCTTTCGGGCACACTGTAAGGAAGTGGGTTTCTGTTGCAGTAACCCCCCCACTTTTTGCCAGACCACTGATGCACTTTGACTTGATGTGCCCTGGGACCCTGCCAATCAGGTTCCCAGGGCCTGTGTTCCTTCCCCAAAACTGTACCCAATTGGCATCTCTGGCCACAGGTCAGCCCCTGGTAAATGGTACCACAGGTACCCAGGGCACTGTGACCAGGGAAGACCTCTAAGGGCTGCAGCACTTATTGTGCCACCCTTAGAGGCCCTGTACCCTGACACACACACACTGCCTTTGCAGGCTGCGTGTCTTGGTGCAGAACAAAGTGAAGAGTCGACATGGCACACATCCCTGTGTGCCATGCCCACAAACACACTGCCCTGGCATACCTCAGTCACCCCTCTAGCTGGGTGCACTATGCCAGTGGTGAGGGTACAGGTGCATGAGCCCTGTACTCCTACAGTACCCAGGTCCATTCCTGGGCACTGTAAGTGCAGTGCTGCCATTAAGAGTATATGGTGCTGGGAGGTCGTCATCACAAACTCCACAGCACCATGATGGCTACACTGAAGACTGAGAAGTTTGGTATCAAGCTTCTCAGCACATTAAACCCACACTGATGCCAGTGTGGGATTTAATGTAAGATGCACGACAGAGGGCAACTTAGAGTTGCCCCCTGAACCTAACCCACAATCCACGTCTTGCCTGAGAGGCTGCCTAGGCTGCCACCCAGCAGACATGTTGCTGGACCCCTGGGTAGAGAGCCATCCGCTCTCCTGGGCCTGCAACAATGCACGTCCTGGGCGAGGTGCTAGGTCTCCTCCCCAGGATGGGCAGGGGAAGCTTCAAAGGCATGCCGCCTTTGTGAGCCTCCCCAGACCACTTGCTGTACTCAGCAACTGGTCCCCACCGGTTCTAGCCCCCACTCTGGCGGGAAGACTGGCGGGAAACCCCAAGTGAGGAAAGGGGGTGTGCCAGCCTCTGCCAACCCCACCCCTCAGGTGGGGAGGCGAGGTGAAGCACATCTCCGGGCTCTCGCCATCTTGAAGATGGGGAGCCCTGCCCAATCAGGACTAGGCTCCTGCCCCCTCCCACTGGAGAGTGGCAGGATAGGGGTGTACCCACCCCAGGAAGGGACCCATTGGTCCCTGCCCTTTACCTACCTGTAACGCCCCTAAATTTAGTATTTAGGGGCACCCTGAACCTTCCTTCCTCAGATCCAGTAACGACAACAAGAAAAGAAGAACAAGGACCAAACAGCCGTGCAGCCTGCTAACAAGAGGAAGACAACAACTGACTTGGCCCCAGCCCTACCGGCCTGTCTCCCCTCGAACCTGCTTTCTGCGAAATCCCGGTGTGTCCTGCAGCCAGCAACCTCACAAACCCCGGAGGACCTGCCTGCCTTCACTTGAACCGCCTGCTTCTCCCATGAACACCGGATTTGTTCAAAACCAGCACCCCTGGCACCAGCCCGGGATCGCGAATCCAGCCCACTCTGCACCCGCCGAACCCGGCTCGAGTAAAAAAAACACCAAGAGGAGCTCTCCCGGCGATCCTGACCTGGAATCCGGTGACTCCTGACCTGCCTCAAGCCTCCAGACGAAGCCTGCAGCCTCAGTCCAGAGGGTCCCCCCTACCACGACCAGAGCGGGTAAGAAAAACCCGACACTAAAAGGCACCCCTGCACCCGACGCCCCACGGCCTTGTGTGCCCAAACCCAGGGTGCCTACCTAAGCCAAGACATCTCAATTTACCCCTCAAAGTGTTGGTAGATCCCAGGAGACTCGTTTCCAAGCCTGCAGTGTTTGTCCAGTCCGGAGAATCTCCATAGACTTCAACAGGGAACCCGATGCCATAATAGCCCCCTGCACCCAGCCGCCCGAGTGCCGCTGTGGGTGCGCTTTTGGTGCTCACTTGCTTCCCCCATTGTGCCAAGTCTACAGCCAGGAGCTTTGCTCCCACAACCCAGTGGCCTGCTAGCCAGCAGCCACCAACCGAAGGCCCCCTATACCCCCATAGGATAACATTGGGGCCTCAACACTCTACATCCGGCCGCCCTAGTGCCACTGTGGGTGCAACAAGAGTGCATCACTGACCCTGGGGGACCCCCGAGTCTAACCCCAGAACCTGGACTCCCACAGTCAAAAACTTACCTGCAAACCGATAACTTGTTTTCCCTCCATAGGATAACATTGGGTATTTTTCTCTGAAAAAACGACATAGTGTGGAGTTTCAAAAACTAAAAATATTGCTTAAAAATTGTGTGTTTGACCAAAACGACTTTACTCACCTGTTTGCAGGAAATGTCCCAGGACTGAATCTAGGACCCAGTCCTGAGGTTAGAAAAATAGCAGCGATAATTACCTACCTGCATATTACAGTAAAAGTCAATGCATTTCAATGGACTGTTCGAAAAAGTTTCTAAGTGTCAACTTTTGAAATCTTGAAATATTCACTAAAAATCGTCCGAATATCAAAAACGAAATTACTCACCTGTTCTCAGGAGAGATGCCAGTGCTGGATCTAGGTACCCAGCACTGATTAGAAAAAGTGACCACAACTGTGATTTTCCGATAACTTGATTTTCCTCCATAGGATAACATTGCCTGGTTTTTGCCAGAATTTCTTCTGTCGAGTTTTGAAACTTTAAAATATTCACTAAAAATCGCCCGACCAACGAAAACAAAATGACTCACCTGTTATCAGGAGAGATCCCAGTGCTGGATCTTGGTGCCCAGCACTGACCCTGAAAAGCAATTAGAACTGTACTTACCGATAACTTGATTTTCCTCCATAGGATAACATTGCCTGGTTTTCTCCAGAAATTCTTCTAAGTGTCAATTTTTGAAACAAACAAATATTCCTTAAAAATCGCCAGTGTAACAAAAACGATTTCTTCCAACTGTTTACAGGAAATGCACCAGGGCTGAATCCAGGATCCAGCCCCGAGTAAGAAAATCATACTTAAAGTAATTGATATTGCATTTACTTAAAATTCCCCATTGAGCTCAATGTTATAATTGTGTTTGAATTGTGTTGCCTATTGCAACAACTGTAGCTATTGCATTTAAAAGTCTATTGTGTATTGAAAGTATATAACTAAAGCATCTCATTCTGAGAAAGTATTTTTATACCTACTTGTGGTTCTAAAATAAAACAACAATATTTTTTATATACAAAACAATTGGCCTAGAGTTCAGTTCTTGAGTGTGTGAGACCATTTGCTGACTGAGTGTGCACAACAAATGCTTTACACTGTCCTCTGATACTGCCTTACTGCTCGACCAAGCTACCACTTTAGAGAGTAAGGTTATATCTAACTTTAGCCTCTGCCAAACCTCTGGGGACTGTGGACTCTGTGCACACTGAACTTTACTTTGGTTCAGTATATACAGAGCCACTTTCTTACACACACCTCCATCCAGGTCAACTTCTTGGGCTGCTTTATGAACATCAGCTCAGTTAAAGGTGGAATATGGTGCCATATCCCTTACCAAGTCTCCTGTAGTACCTAGTGAGGGCAAAGGCAGCTCTCAGATCTGTCTCGGTCTTGGGAGGTTCCTAAGCCATAATGATCTATATCTTGGGTTGGAGAGGCTAAAACCTTGCCTCCGCCAACTTGGTAGCCCAAGTACACAACTGAACCCAGCCCTATCTGGCAGGTACTGGCCTTAATAGTCAGACTAGACCTCTGCAGAGCCTGAGCACTTCCCAGAGCTGGTGCATGGGGCCATCTCAGCTGAAGCAGAATTAGAAATGTCATTTAAGTAGGCCACACTAACGTTTTCCAACCCGGCCAGGACCCAGATGACCAACCTCTAGAAAGAGGCAAGGGCATTCTCTGAGTTGCCAATACCATGATTTCAAGTCAAAGATAATGACAAACTTTCAGCCCCCAACCATCAATGATCTTATCAGCTCGGAAGATAGGGTAAGCATCAGTCTTTGTGACTGATTTGAAGCCCCAGTAATCCACAGAGAACCTTAATTCTGGGGTGGTGTTGGGTGGGGCAGCCTTGGGTACCAGCGCCGATGGACTGAACAGGGACTACAGGAGGGCTCAATCACCCCTAAATCTAACATCTTGGATATATCATGCTTGATGCTGGCTCTCAATTTGTCAGCCAGCCTTTAGATTTTATTCTTGACAGACCTGCTGACCTCCATGTCTATATCGTGGGTACACCAGTCAGTGAGCCCTGGGCTAAGTGAGAACAGGAAGGTAAACGGCCCCAACAAGTCCCCCTGTTGCTCTGGACTCAGTGTAGGGAAGATGACAACTCCTACCATTGACCCTTCTTGCTCTTTGGAAGACAGGAGGTCTGGAAGGGGTTCACTCTCCTCCTCCTCATCATAATCATAATCATTCACCAAGAGCATAGTCACTTCAGACCTCTCAAAGTGCAGGAAATTTAAGGGGTTCCTTGATGTCTGGAGGCCCACCAGGTAGGTGACCTCCCCTTTTCCTTCCTCACCTCATAGGGCCCTGTCCACTGGTTCTTCAAGGCATGAGGGTCCACAGGCTCCATCATCCACACCTACTGGCCACGCTGATACTCCACTAAAGTGGCCATTTGTTCGTACCATTGTTTCATGACTTCCTGGCTGGCCTCCAGGTTCTTCTGCACAAGAGTGGCCTCGTTCCTTAACCATGCCGGCTTAACTGTGAGGAATCATTTATTCACAATTCACAGGGCTTACCTAACCCCACAAAGGCTATCAAGGATGACGACAGGACCTCCTGTCAGATGCAAGAAATGTGGCCTGGAGAGAGCATCGGATATACACATGTTTTAGGAATGCCCGGCTATCCTTGATTTTTGGGTTAAAGTTGGTGAAACCATCTCGGTCATCTTTGGTGTCCAAATCAAGTTAAGACTCTCCATGATAATTTTTGGAATCTCCAATAAAGTCACAGGCCCAGCAAGGGCCTTCCTCTTATATGCCATACTTTTAGCCAGGAGGGAAATATGCAGAAAATGGGTGGAATGCTCGTCTCCCCTACACTCTGATTTTCTGGCCTCGGTCATCTTGGCGTCTAAGTTAGATTTGAGAGGGACCCAGAGTAAGAGGAATAAAGCCCATTGGAACTTTTTATTAAGATGGTTGAACGCAGAGGCAAGTCAAAACTGATAAGATCCCCGATTTTGTGCTCGTTTCTATAATGATTTGTCCTATGATTATACCTCTCTGGACTGCATTGGGCCTCTCCCGCTCCCTCGCTGCCATTATTAGCAGTCGCCGGTGTATACCGGACCATATGTGAGAGTGACCTTACCCGTTTGGGACTGTACCTTTCCAGTGCGCAGATGTACATGCAGGGGGGGGCGAAATCCCACGCCTGCTCCCAAGACATGTCAGGTACAGGCGGCTGGCGAGTCTTTTACTCCGGACTGCAGAGACCATGATTACCGTTTCCTGACAACGAAGCAAGTTTTCTACAGTTTGAACTGATCTATCAGGATTTACCCAGGACCGTATTTCGACCTTTAACCAGTATATACTGAGTCCTACAGAATTCCAAAGAGCCTTGAGGAAACCCCTGCCACACAGGCCTGCATGTGTTGGCTGCTAGTACTTAGTATTAAAGAAAATGCAGGACAGTCTGCAAATACTATGTATATAATAAAAGGACATTAACATAAGCATCTGTATGGAAGTGATTTTCCTTTCTGTTTGGATTCTCAAAATATTATTAGGACCATGAAAATATTTACCAAGATATCAGTCCACTCAGCACAATAAAAGTTTACTTATGAGAAGGAGTTGGCCCAACCCCTGAAGAGTGTCAAAGAGTTTTCCAACAGATCACAAGGAACAATCTTAAAAGCGTTGTGGATAAGGAGGGAGAAGGTCGGTCCTGCAAGTCTGCACTCATCACAACCTCAGGGGTATGGCCTCAGAGTAGTGTGTGGCATGGTCCACCAAGACCAGGATGAACCTGTTGCCTAAAGCAGTCTTAGGGTCCAGAGGCCCAACAATATCAATGCCCGCTCAAAGCATGGTCCTACTACAATGAATGGAAGCAGGGGGGCATTGTGCTTTGCTTCTGACTTACCACTGGACTGGGAGGTCATGCATGATTTGCAGAAGGAACCAGACTGTATCCGCATCTGAGGCCAATAGAAGTGAGTGACTAGTTGGTCGGATGTCCTGCCGGTGGGATAGCATGAGCCAACTCCAGTACAAAGGCTAGGTAGCACTGAGGAACCACCACAACATAGGTTGACACAGGCTCCAGGACCTTAGGCTCACTATACAGGAGACCATTCCCCCAATAAATGAGGTGATCACCAGAGGTGTCACCAGCTGCCTCGGCCTGCCCTCCTAGGTCCTCAAGAGTAGGGCTCCCCTCCCTCTAAGCTTTGCAGAACTCTGTATGAGACGCTCCCTCCCCTTCAATTTGCCACCTGGCTACCTCAGGTAGGTTCCCTAGGCAGCAATGTCTTCCCCTGCAGGTTCTGGGGATCAGGTTCTGGGGATCGGATCCACAGCTACTTTCAAGGAACCTGGGACTCCTCACCTCCATTCAAAGGGAACTAGAGCCACTGGACAGTAGCTCACCTGGTTGTCTGCGGTCACAACTTGGTGGCCTACATCAGGGGCTACCTGCTCAAAGGACACCAGATAAAACAGTAGTTATACTGGCTTCTATGTCTCTCAGAGTCTCCACCGTCTGCCCATTGATAGTGACCCACTGCCTATATTTTTTTAATTGTCAGGCCCGTGAGCTTTTGGCACCATCTCCTTGTCTCCCAGGGACACTAGGGTAACCTCTGCACTCCCAAAGTTAAATGAGGCAACCTCCTCCCACAGCACTACAGTGGCCATTCCTGGGGTAGACCCACCAGTGGGGGTTGCCTCCTGCGGGGGCAGATAGCATTCCCCTTTAAGTGTCCATGCTGATACCATTCATGGCACTGGGCTGGAGGTAGCTTGGGGGTTACTTTCTGTTAAAACAGCCCATTTTTCTGCTCAGGATTGGACTAGTGTTCCTCCTCATGGAAACTCTTCTGGGGCCTATAAAGAACTCCTTTGATTTCTCTTCATCTTTCCCCTCGTCCTGCTGGTGACCCTGTCCATCGTTCTGATGATCCCCCCTCTGGTACCTTTTTTGACACCCTGGTACTTATCAACTTCCTTCTCAAGCTCACAGGGCACAGTGAGCTTTAAATCAATCAGATGTCGAATCAGGTCTACCAAGGAAACATTGAACATGTGGTCTCTCGAAATAGAAACTGTACAGCCCATCATAAATAACCAGCTTTCCTGCCCTTCACCCATACTTCATGCTTTCCTAGAGTAATCCATGAAATCAACTCAAGACCGGTGAGACAGTTCTGGCTGTCCCTAAACTTTAAGCGGTTCTTCCTGGAATCATATTTAACAACAAGGACTTCCTCCATGAGTTTATACTTCATCCTGTTCCCCTTACCGATCGCTAGTAGGGTATCCCTCCCAGAAGTGGGCATACGCTTCCAGAGACTCACCCCCAATCCTCCTCAGAGACTCAGTGCTTTTCCAAGGCCACCACACAGACCTCGAGCCAATTGGCAATAGCATCCCGCACCACAAAGCTAAGCACCAGATCTTTCAGGGATGTGGGCTCTTTTACCTCCTCTAGGAACCAAAGTGTTGCAGCCACCAGCTCTACTGGACTCTGTGACTCTCCTGGCTTTCATGTCCAGTTCTTTGTGGCTAGTCTTGTGGGCTAGCAGAATTCACTTCTCCTCCAGAGCCAGCCACTTTTCCTCTAGGCACTCCCAGCCTCGGTGACTGCTTTCTTATTTTCTACAGCGAATTTTAGCTTGGTATGCTGCAGTTTAAGGTCCCTCGCTGCCTACCTGTGGTCCAACTGAGATTGGGTCAGACTAGCAGAGGAAACAAGGCTACTTTACACAGATAGTGCAGGGGACCACATTCCTGAGGGCACCTTGTCTTCCTTCTCTGGGTTTCGCTCTTGACCTACAGCCAGGACATTTTCCTCTTTTCCTCTTTTTTCTCCTATTCCTCATGCTCTACTTCACCCTCAGCCCCAGCATGCTCTTGTGTAGTGACTTGCATCATCCCTACTTCCTCTCAGGCTGAGAAGGCTATCAGATAGTCCATTTTGGTGGACCCTTCCTTCAAGGCTACCCCCCTTTACTTGCAGAGCTTCTTCAATTCTGCTACTTTATAGCTTTCAATGTTGCTAAGATCCATCACCATCCTTGCAAAAATCCCAGGTGCAAAAATAAGAGACAGGAATTTAATTTGGGAAAATCAGAAAAAAATGTAAAATGAAGGTACATTTTAAAAAACGATTTTAATGTCAAATTATAAAGAGATTTTTTGTTTTAGACAAATCGCTGAGTGGCACTGCAAAAACACAAGCACTGAATTCGTCTGGGCTATAAATGTGAGGCAACATAACTGCACAGTGCCATTCATACACCATTGGTCCATCCACTGTCTCATTCTTGCACTCAACCGTTTAACAATCCACAGTAAAACAAACTCAAAAGGTATATGAAAGATAAAAGAATAAATGTAGGAAAAAACTGATGCCACCTAAACTAGGTGAGTATGTGTTTAAAATACAAATTTAAACATAGCAGTGGATGGCTGTCTTGCAAACGTGTTGTGTATAGTGTATTTTGTTTAAAAGTCCCAACAATTCGGGTGTGGAGAAGGTAGTGCCCAACACCAGAGTTAAGTGGATTTCTGTGATGGACATAAATTCTTAATATCTAGCTTGTCCTACGGGCAACTAACAGAGCTTTGGCAGCCTGGTGCCCATAGTCAATAACATGGGGAATATGTGAAGGCCTGCGATTGGCCAGAAGTTCATGGTTGCTTTCAAGTTCAAGACTGGCTGGGTGGAAACTATATGCCCTACCCCAGATAAGGCATAATTCAATCTTGTTTGATCAAGATTTGGTTGGAGGCATCATATTTAGTCAAATTGCAGATGGCAACCTTTAAAGACAGTGTGACTACAAGGGACATCCAATGCCCCCACCTCCATAAGTATCTTTTAGCCGGGGACTCTAAACAAGAAGAACCACAGCGAGTACTATGTGCACATCACCAAGCATGGGTAAGATTCAACAGCGCCCCCCTTGGAGGAGTGGAAGCGCAGGTTGGAATGCTGTCTCAGTGTGGAACAGCCCATATTCATATCCAAGGGCTTCCCCACGAAACACAGGAAAGTCTGGAGTGACTGGGCAAGTTACATAGGGATCAATCTAGAGCAGTATTTCCCAAGCTGTGAGTAGCGAGCCCATTTTTTGGGTGGGCCGTGAAAGTCCAAGCAATAAATAAAGATGCCTTTAAAATGTATCTGGTCACATTTGCTGTGCTCTCCACATGTCAAATGTCAGGCCGTGTCTTCTGACAAATATTTGCTTATTTTTTTCTAACATATAATTGGTGTTTACACTCAGAGAAAGTAAAGTGAACTATGTGACAATCTTGCTGTGGCACACAGAATGTGAAAGGAAATGCTGTAGGATTTCATTTAGTGTAACGCACAACAAAATGTAAATATCTGTAAATGAAGAGTACACATTCAGCTGTTAGGAGAGGAAAAATGAAGCACTTTTTTGTAATTAGGAAGTGTAATGAAAGCAAAGAATTTAATAGGATCTAAACAAATCATGACACCTTACTTGATGATGCACAAATAATATTCACAGAACCCCAGATTTCCACACATCATTTGCGTGCAATATAGTTTTATCAGTAAAACTTTATTTCTGTGCAAATTTAATGGCCATTTCAATGGAAAAGTTGCTGTCTGTATAGGACAGTGCCCTGCCACAAGATGCTGAAACGCTGGTTGCCGGTTGATACGCGTTCCACTTCTAGGAACAGATCAACAAAATGCTTGCAGAGAGCCTGCCTCATTAGAATCTCACTGTCCCGTTCATTCTACCTGCCTCTACTTACCGGAGGTGCCTCGCTGTCTCCCCGGACTATATCTTGGATTGACTGGAATATAATCTTACCAGGCACACTGGAAGTAAAATCCTTCTGTTTCCAAATTAAGGAGATAGATATTCTATTGTGTTGACATCCCTATCACCATTTGAAATATCTGAACCCCATTGGACACAGTTTCAGATATTGTTCACTGAGACGGAATCCTGAAGAAGGCAATGCCGAAACGCGCGTAGTACTAACTTCCGCCAGTTTACATAATTTTATTATGCCACCTGTTCATATAAGATACATGAAAAGACTGTCTATAATGATTGACATGACTTTATGGATCTAAACAAATTAGAGTTCACAATTCAGGATATATATCAGATTTGTGTATTCATTGAATTACTGAGAACAGTCACAACAACGCCTGATGTATTCTTTGTGACACCTGTATTGTATATAATCCTTTTTATGCAAACAAGTACTATCGATAGAAAATCAATGTATTTTAAACAAATAAGAAAAAGTTTATATAATAATAAAAAAAAAAATGTAATACAATTTGTATACAATAAATCACACAATACTAAAAGTTTGTTGTATGTGTTGAATTTGGTGTTTTTCATCGCACTTTGTTTTTCTGCCCAAAGTAGCATATTTTTATCGCCTCGGCTTGTTTTCTTCAATGGTGTTTTTCCTTGTAACAGGCAAGTTTATCTTGTTTACAGGGGCCCCGTTGTTTCCCAAATTTACAAGATGCTTTAGTTACATTAAAAAATTACCTACCACATGCCCATAAAGATGGTCACGAAAGTTTGTTGCTCTAAAATGTGGGTCATGGTCCTAAAATGTTTGGGGAGCACTGAACGAGAGCAATTTGTGCGAAGACCATGGTCACTGGACATGGACATAAGAATGTTCGAGCCCCGAACAACTGGGGAGAGGAAACACTACGTGGAAAAGATCCAGTGTGGGGCGGCTTAACTGGGTTGTTTAAACACTTGGAAGTTGGGGCACTTGTTTGTACTACTACACTCATGATGTGGCCTAACTGCAGGGTTATACTGTATTACATGCAAACAAACAAAAAGTATTATAAAAGACTTCTGGGGTCAGTTGTCAGCAGTTGCTCTGGGAGGTTGACCAAGTCAGATGACTGAATGTATTAAGCTACAAAGGCGTTCATGTTTTTTTAAACTTTGGAGTCTCTCCTCTGCGCAAGAAACAGCTACTAACACTGGCAGCTGTTCACTTTGGCAACACTGTGAGATACTTACACTGCTTGCCACTACAAATGTAAATAGGAGTTTTACACTGGTAGCAAATCCCACTCTTCAGGACCAGCCAACCTTTAAAATATTCACACCTTGTGAGAGAAGGAGAAACATCCTTGGAAGATGGGGGCAAGAGGAGAAGGAGGAGTTCTGAGCTTATACTTGCCTCACCAGCCAAGGAAGTGCTTGGAGGGGAGGGACCAAGAAGTGTGGGAGGAGTATAGAGTCTGGCACTTACTTGAGCAGCATAAACCACAAAAAGAGAGAAAAAAAGGGCACGCCTTCCCTTACTCATAGAATCACAACACAAAAATTGGCACTGCACCATTTTTGCTTCAAACCGATTGTTCACAAGCATACATGGACTAATATTTTTCTAGCTACCTACTAATACTCTAACTCCCAGTAAGAGGGCAATTCCAAGAATTGGGCGAGGTAGGCTCACTCATGTAATGTGACATGCTTCATCATTTGCCACCTCGACCCACCCTGGTAATATGGTACTACCAGGGCAGACTCAGCCTCAGGAGGGGGCTGGCCTGAGGGAGTTCTAATAAAAAATTAATTATTTTTTCTGGATAAAAAACTTGGATCCAGTTCAAAGTAAGAAAAGGGTATTATCAGGAGACATATGCGGTTATAATGACCTATATGTGTCACTGAAATGGTAACACTATCATGCCAACATGTTTCTGCCTATAGTTTTTAGACAAACGGTCTAAGGCATTCATCAGGGCCAAATCTAGGTGTGCCCCTACACTGCAGTAGCATTAGTGCAGAGTCCCATAGAAGATATGTAGAGAGGACCTAACTCTCTTTTAGAAATTCCAGGTCTATTAACCTAAAGGAAACAAATAGAGAGGTAGCAAGCAGAGCTAATTATAGTAATGGAAGCAATTCTAAATTCATTGTGAGGCTCATAATGGTATTGTTTTAATTACTTTAACTTACTTGAGCAGACCTTCTTGACTTCCCAAAAAACTCTAACCAAGCTTGTAAAGCTGATACACATGTCCTGGGGATGCTGCAAACCCCCTGATGGGAGTCAGCCGAACAGAGCCTTCACACTCGAACCAGAAACCTTTTCTGTGCAAGGTTTCCAGCTCATCTTCTCTGTCATCAGCCAACTGTGTGAATAGTGCAGTGTCATATGACACACTGGCACAGTGTGTGTTAGCTGGTTTGTTCGTCGCACTGTCCAAAAAGGTCAACTCCTGACACTACCAAAAACGCTGCTCGCAAGTGCAGCTACTCACATTAACTACCAGTGCTCATTCCGCTTACTGCATGTTAATGTAAGATCTGCAATTTGCTTACATTGTACACCAGCGCAAGCTCCTCAAACTAACCTAGTGAAGCATCAACCTTTTTGTGAGGTGGATGAAGGTGCTTAGACCACATAATTACTCCGCTATTGGACTGCTCACTGCAGTGCCAACCAGATTGCTAACTGGTATTTCTTTAAGCAAAGGGTTACCTGTACTCCAATTCCTTGTCATTCCCTTTCCATACTATAATAATATTTCTCACAGGTTCTTGCTCCTCCTTTCTATTACATGATCCTCACTGCCCTTTCCAGTTCAACATTGTATTTCACCAAGCCATCATACTAGTTTTTCTTGACCTTTCGCTCTTTCTTTTACTTATTCCTTTGTGAAAGCTCCTGCTTTATTCTTCTGTCAACCCATTTTTTCTCTTTGCCCCTCTTCCTTGACATCACCTGCTAATCACTTCGCTTTCTACATCATTTCATTCAGAAGTTGCTCCATGTTCTGACCTTGCCTAAGCCTGGCTCCTAAGTAAAGGCATTACCAGTCAGAGCGCTGGTTACCATGAGACATAATCTGAGTGGGCTTCCAAGGGCCATGGCAAATCAAAATACACATCTTGCCAATGTATTCTACAGGATACACTATTTTAAAATGAAACTAAACACTACTGGCAGACTCTTTGTTCTTTCTTAGCTTTCAACACACAATCAATTAGGTTTTTAACTTATTTAAGCACAATTGCCGTTACAAAATTGACCACTTTTTTCTTACCAAATGTCCATCTAGCCAAGCCAATACTTTTTGATGCAAACTTTGAGATGGATCAGCATTTTATATTCAGGAGATTCTCTTACTTTAATAACACAGTGCTCCTGGTGCTGGAGCTAAAGCAGTTAAGTGTACCGAAACCTTTCAATATACAAATGACAAGCTATGGGCTTTGTGAATGCTTATCGCATTGAGGACTTTGGCATATTTTTGATCCTAATAGTTAGGTGACAATAACGTTCTAAGTTAAATACCCCAAAATTTTAAAAATACCACTAGTCAGTTCTGGTGAAGCTTCAACAGGCATTCTAGGCCAGTTTTTACTAAATATAAATACATGTTCCCATGCAAAGGAATACATAGTTCGACAAAATACTTCCAAATGCCAATAGTTTAATCTATGGAATTGAATGTTTTAAAGGAGAATAAACTACAAAATACAAAGTATTTTGGGCAAATGAAAAGTCAACCGACTGTACCTGCGATCACAGACTGAAATGAAATTTATATTCATGTCTCTTTAATTATTTGAAGTTGGTACGCATTTCAACTGCTTCAAATAATCTCAGTGGGTAACCAAGTTGTGATTTACCTTTACACGCAGGGCTAAAATTTTAAAAGTTGTCTGAGAGAGAAAAATTGTTTGTAGCTTACGTATACAGTAGCCAAGGAGAAGTGGCAAAGACATGGAATGGATGTGCAACGACAGTAAAGAAGATAGCCATGTCAATAGAGAGAAGGGCAATTACAAGCGGTTGAGACAGAGGGGCAGCAAAAGCAAGTAAAAATGTTACACTGAAAAGAAAGCGATGATCACGGATTATAGAGGCGATGAAAGAAGAGAGAAGGGCAGTGACAGGAGACAATGTGGTGATGGGAACCAACAGGATAACAATAAGAAAGAGAGGGTGGCTGCAAAGGACGAAAGGGAGAGTTGCAGAAGCAAAAGAGGGCCAGCAACGGGAAGAACAGGGCAGCAGGTATGGTGGTGAAGCAAACAGGGAGGTGTATTGAAAGGAGAGCAAAGTTCACAGGAGAGATAGGTGATCAAATGAGATAGGTGGACAGTGACAGGCAAGAAAATATGTGCGACAGGAGACATGGGTTGTGATAGAAGTGAGGAAGTAGTGACGGGAAAGAGTGGAGACAGCAGGAGCGCGGCAGCACTGTGAAGAAAAGGTAACTTCGAAAGGATTGAGGAATGGAAACAATGGGAAGGCAGATAGATGAGCAAGAGGGCGAAGCAGCACCAAATGAGACGATGGGCAAGAAGAGGAGGGCGATGACATGGCATCCAGGAGAGGGCAAAGTGGCTAATCATTTGGTTTTATTTGTATGTGGGTCTTTCCCACTTTTGGATTATAAGTCCCATGTCCTGCACCCAGCTGGAGCAGACGCCAAGTGTCCCGCTTTTTGCACAGATGCCAATAGGGACAAAATCCAGAGCTAGATTAATTTGCTGACAGCAGTTCCTCAAACGGGAGCATGTGAGCGAAATTGGCATAGTACCTCCAGTGGGCCTGGATGGACATACCTCCCACAATCCTACACATGGTTAAGGAGATGTATGAAGAGAAGCTATGGGGAACTGGTGGGTGGGGGGGGGGTTGGCTGTGTTTCTTTACTAGCCGAGAGAGAGGAGCTGTAGCACATAAGACATCCAGAAAAGAGCAGCTTTAGAAAGATGTTTACCTTTACAGGTGCTACTAGGGACAAATGTGAACACTTGCAGCTAAGATTGCTTAGAAATTGCAGAAATAGGGGTCCAACACTAATAAAGGACTACCTTAAAGCCTCAACATTACCTAGATTGAGATCATGGCAAGTCATCCCCTGGGTAAAGAAAACTACACCTTTGCGACTGTTGGGGAAACAATTTTCTTGGAAGTTTGATATTTCTGCACATCTTTATTGTAACTATAAAGAAAGAGCAAAAACACCACTCGAAATTAAATAGCACACTTCGGTGTTTCATTAAGAAGAGCCAATGTTAGTCATTATTATCAACAATACTTATCTGGCCATATAAATATAATGGCATAATAAAGAAAGAGTGAAAACCATGCCGGAGGGCTATCTGAGGAATTTAATAGCTTTAAATAGCGCACCTAGCACCACACAGTGTGCTAGGGTGCTTCCAGGTCTTGGTGGTCATTTCCTATTTTGTGCGTGGTTCAAAGTTCTCACATAACAGAAGATCAGGCAACAAAGACCTACACAGAATGTCATTGCGCAAGATAAAGTATATTGGCCAAGTATGTAAATCAGGATTGCTTGTTTCAAGGCCCACAACTTTTGCACCATCACAGATTTTAGTAAGTAGTCTGATCGCTGTCTACCACAATGAGACCAGAAAAAGAGAGGGGGCGTGGGGCTGCAAAAAGTGAGAGAAAGAGAAAAAACAAGCATTAAAAATGCAATAGGTCTCGCCTTTCATTAAGTTAAAGTTATTTGCTTTGCTATACAATACCATTAGCAAAGCAAATGGCTTTAACTTAATCAAAAGCGAGACCTATTGCATTTTCAACACCCCTCCCCCCCCAATCCCAAAAATAAAATCAGATACATGCCCCTACGTTGGACCTGGGGAACTTAGTTAAATGTACAAAGTGCTCTTCAGGTGGGAAAGTCCCTAAAATAAATGTAGAGACCTACTGATATTCAAATCGAAAAGACGGTATGGTTTGTTCAAATATCGTTAGGCCAGCGATGTACTCATTTGTTATGTGCAGCCCCTTTGTGCCCCCTGCCGTAAACAAGCCCCGATTTTTCTGCTGCTGAATAAACACACAGCATGCAGGGGAGTAGAGATAAACAGGGGGAGGGGTGGTGTAGAGGCCGCGGAGCACGAAGGTACGGGCTAAAAGAAAGGGAGGGTGAGCACAGGGAGAGGGGAGGAAACATACAAGGGGAGCCTAAACTTTCCCGTGGTCGGTTAATTAAAGAGTTTAAAAACCACAGAGTGCATTATGTATTATTACCAACAATTAGCATACTGCAAAAAGAATTCACACCTGCGGTTAGGCGTTTGTGTCCTAACAGTGACAATGTATTGTTACAAAACTGTGACCAAATAAAAAAAAAAAAAGGGAGGTCAGAGGGTGGATGGGAGGCCGGAAGCAGCGACGGTGAAAGCAACCAGGGAAACGTTCCACCACCCTCCCACACAAACGGAAGGGCGGACGATTTACAGCCATATCGCAAGAAGAAGCAGCAGCTAGAGGGTTAACAGAGTAACAAAAATAATATCCTAAGGAATGCGGCGCTAACAACGTTTTTTATTCACCAATTACAAAAAAAACATGAACCTCCTTGGAAAGCGCAGTTCCTTTGTTCCCAGCATGCTTAACAATACGTGTTTTGCCTTTTATAATTAAAATTGCGATACTCGCTTCTGTTTGCTTGGCCATTATTTAGCTGCGTCACATGTTTAGATTGAATATACAGACTCTCCCACTCGCTTCCACTAGCGCCGCCAGTTCCTAACATAATGGTCGCCTCTGCAAGTGTGAGAGCAAACTTGTGCTGAGGACTGAGGCCTCACTAGAGGCAGCTGTAAAGACTTACCGATGCGTGAGCTTCAATGCCTTTTCCATTGCGCCTAGAACACGCATATACTTTTATGCAGTCTTTTGTGAAGTACAAGCAGGCTCTGTTTCTGGCCCTCTTGGAGTTTGGTGCCTCCACGAACCAATACGCTAATGGGGGGAGGGGCATGGTACTCCTGGAGGAGCAGGGACACGCTTGGAGCTAAGCAGGTTGGAGAAGAAAGACGGCGTCTCTCGCTGACCTCTAGATGCTGGAGAGGCCAGGGCTTCCCTGGTGGGACGTCTATATTGATCTGCTCGGAGGAGACAGTTTATTACAGGCAGGCAAGGAGGGATCTCTTAAACTGGTGGACCTCAAACTGAAACAAATCCATAACTTCCGCCCCCTAGCACTGTGGTCCGCCTCATTGTTAACTTCCCTTCATGCGGACGCCCGAGCCACAGCCCTTGGTGCATCGCGGGCGGGAGAAGAACCGTGCATGCAAGCAGAGCTGCGGCGCTTTAAAAAAAAAATGTTTGTAACAAAGTAGCACTGTGGCCCGCCTCACTGTTAACTTCACTTCATGCGGACGCCCGCGCCACAGCCCTTGCTACATCACAGGCAGGAGAAGAACCGTGCGTGTAAGCACAGCTGCGGCGCTTTAAATAAAAAATAAATGCTTGTAACAAAGAAGCAAAAACACAGCTGCGGCGCTTTAAGCAAGCCGCCAGAGAAATGAAAGGCGCGTCAGCCAACTTCACTACATGCGGACGGCCGCGCCACAGCCCTTGGTGCATCACGGGCAGGAGAAGAACCGTGCGTGTAAGCACAGCTGCGGCGCTTTAAATAAAAAATAAATGCTTGTAACAAAGTAGCAAAAGCACAGCTGCGGCGCTTTAAACAAGCCGCACAGCTGCGGCGCTTTAAAAAACAAATGCTTGTAACAAAGTAGCAAAAGCACAGCTGCGGCGCTTTAAACAAGCCGCCAGAGAAATGAAAGGCGCGTCAGCCATTGTTGAACACAAACACGGTAATAGCAAAAAAAAGTGCTTAGCGGCAAATTAAGAGACACTGTCTCCCGCCGCAAGTAAAAGATCCAATCCCGGGGGGCGGGGCCAAAAGCGGACAGGGTGGCAACCAGGAGGGACTAAAAAACCTCCGGTGCAATTATCACACTACGTTCTGCATAATCTGTGACGCAAAATGACACGCACCAATCAAAAATGAAGGCGGAGCAGAGACACGACTTCTGGAACCGTATTGATTCCAAGAAGCCCTTGCATGGCGAGAGCAGCGCATGCGCGCTGCTAACGCCAGGCGAGACCTAAAAGGGAGGGGGGGGGCTGTGACAACAGAAAGGTGATAGATGGAGGCTGCGACTGCAGAGATTGGGATGGGGGTAGCGACCGCAGAGATTGAGAGGGGGCAGAAAAACCAGAGATCAAAGAAGGGGGCTCTCACTGCAAAGATCAAAGGAGCGTGGCTGCATCCACAGAGATCAGGTGGGGGCAGTGATGCAGATTGAGGGGATGGAGCTTTGACCGCAAAGATCATTGGGGGGGGACTGGGACCGCAAAAATGGAGAGGGGGCTGCGACCACAAAAATCAAGGAGGATTGTGACCACAAAAATCAAGGGGGGGGGGGGGAGATTATGACTACAAAGACTAAGAGGGGGGGACTGTGACGACAGAAATCGAGGGGGCAGAAGGGCTGAGACCACAAATCGAGGGGAGGCAGGGGACTGCGACCGCAAGGATCGAGGCAGGGGACTGCGACCGCAGGGATCGAGGCAGGGGACTGCGACCGCAGGGATCGAGGCAGGGGACTGCGACCGCAGGGATCGAGGCAGGGGACTGCGACCGCAGGGATCGAGGCAGGGGACTGCGACCGCAGGGATCGAGGCAGGGGACTGCGACCGCAGGGATCGAGGCAGGGGACTGCGACCGCAGGGATCGAGGCGGGGGCGCTGCGACTGCAGAGATCGGAGAGGGGGCGCTGCGACCGCAGAGATCGGAGAGGGGGCGCTGCGACCGCAGAGATCGGGAAGGGGGCGCTGCGACCGCAGAGATCGGGGAGGGCGCTGCGACAGCAGAGATCGGGGAGGGGCGCTGCGACAGCAGAGATCAGTGAGGGGGCGCTGCGACAGCAGAGATCAGGGAGGGGGCGCAGCGACCGCAGAGATCAGGGAGGGGGCGCTGCGACCGCAGAGATCAGGGAGGGGGGCGCTGCGACCGCAGAGATCAGGGAGGGGGGGCGCTGCGACCGCAGAGATCAGGGAGGGGGGCACTGCGACCGCAGAGATCAGGGAGGGGGGGCACTGCGACCGCAGAGATCAGGGAGGGGGGGGCACTGCGACCGCAGAGATCAGGGAGGGGGGGCGCTGCGACCGCAGAGATCGGGGAAGGGGTGCTGCGACTGCAGAGATCGGGGAAGGGGCGCTGCGACCGCAGAGATCGGGGAAGGGGCGCTGCGACCGCAGAGATCGGGGAAGGGGCGCTGCGACCGCAGAAATTTTTCCAGGGGGGGGGCTAGCCTGGCAAATGAAGGGGCGTGGCTATTGTTAATCAATAGGGGCGGGGCTAAAATGGCAGACAATCAGGATCGGGTAATGCTCAGGCCAAGCTGAGAAAAAAAAGTGGTGAATTCTGCATTTGAAACTGGACAACAATTAGAGCACACATGAACCCTAAAATTACCCCCCTAGCCCCTTAAAACTCATACATTCCCTGATCCCTAAAATTAGCCCCCTGGCACCCCAAAACCCATAACCCATACCCGCCCTGACCCCTAAAATTGTCCCCCTGGCACCCCAAAACCCATACCCACCCTGAACCCTAAGATTACCCCTGCCCCCCCAAAACTCATACCCGCCCTGAACCCTAGTTAGCCCCCTGGCCCGTTAAAACCCATACCCAACCTGAACCCTAAAATTACCCCCCTGGCACCCCAAAATCCATACCCACACTGAACCCTAAAATTATCCCCCTGGCACCCCAAAACCCATACCCACACTGAACCCTAAAATTAACCCCTGGCACACCAACACCCATACCCACCTGGAACCCCAAAATTACCCCCTGGCAGCTGGTACCCCAAAACCCATACCCACCCGGAACCCTAAAATTACCCCCTGGCACCCAATCACTAACCCACCCTGAACCCTAAAATTACCCCCTGGCACCCCAAAACCAATACCCACACTGAACCCTAAAATTACCCCCTGGCACACCAACACCCATACCCACCTGGAACCCTAAAATTACCCCCTGGCAGCTGGTACCCCAAAACCCACACCCAACCTGAACCCTAAAGTTACCCCTGGCACCCCAAAAGCTGAACACTACAAGCTCACATTACATTTGCATATTTGGAGGGGACTGTCCTCCTTGACATTTCCATGCATGTAAGTCTAGAACACTGTTCACTTAAGAGTAACCTAGATATGCAGCCAGTAGGTAATGCTGATGCTGTAGACTGCATTAAAGTTACTGGAACTTACTTAAAAACTGCTGCCTGCTCTTCTGATACTACACAGTGGAGTCGGGCTGATCAGCAGCACTGTCGTCCTGGCATCCAGCCCCTCCCGAAGGTCTCACTGTGTAGATCAGAGGTCTTCAAACTTTTTTAGGCCAAGCCACCCCTGACAATATATTTTAGGAGTGGAGGCCCCCCCCAATCACTTAAATTTCTGGAAGTTGGGATTTAGCATCTTTGGCAACCATTTTTACCCCGAGGTGTTATCTGACAACCAATTTTCACAATTTCGAAACAACATTATCAGTGTTTTGTAAATTTAAGATTTGTGAGTTGTAAATCTGGCCAAAAATCACAGAACTCATGCAACACCATTTGACGGAAACTTTCTTTTGAGTGAAAACTGCCACAAGGTCAGTGCATGCAACCCCAACTTTCAGGACCCCATCTAGTACTGTGCAGCCCGATCCAGCAAATAATCAGAATGTTGGCAGACTTGGCAACCACATCATTCTCTGGGCAAGGTCTCTGCTCTGAAGATACAACTCAATCTATGGAAATTCCCACTGCCATATATGTTTATTTTGTATTATCCCACTAAAGCAGTATAGATGCCTTGGGCCCTGGTGCAAGCAATGAAAATGGCCTTCTGGACTAAAGCTGGGATTATCAGGGTTTAATGGGTCGGATGTAGCCGCGGTCCGTGCAGGTAAAAGCGGTAGGGCCGGGTGGGGGGTATTTCGACAGATGATGAGAGAAAATTAAATAAATAATTAATTTTCACTCGTCATTGTCCATCAAAATCCCCCACCGCTCTTACCTGCACAGGCTGCGGCTGCCGGATATAAATTAAGGCTGTTGCAGGCAGTTACTTGACAGCACTATCACAAATGAACAGGAAGAAGTGCAAAAACTGCAACAAATGGCCTAAATTTGCCTTGTTATTATGGGAAATACTTTGACAAAAGATAAAATGTAATTTTGCCTAAAACTCTGAAATTGCCTGCATCACAGCAGATTTGCAGAATCCAAACTGCTGTTGGCTAAAACGCCAGGACTCACAGTGATAAGTCTCTCAACTGGGGCCTCTTGATAGCAAAGTGCAAGGACACTAGGTCATCAACATTTGCACAGCGCAATTATGCTGTATGTAAGACCCCATAGCGCCCTATCTTTTTCAGCTTGTTTTCAGTTAATGGTTCCTTTTTGTCTGATCATCAGGGTGTTGCTCTGCCTTTTAGAAACATTCTCAGGAAAGACAGCATCACCTGGACCATGAGCGGCAGAGGGGACTCAGAAGCATCTGTTTGTAAGTTAATAAAATGTCCTTGAGGAAAGAGAATGCAGGCACCTCCAGTATCTGCCACCATATAGTGGTTGTTTGCGTGATTTAACATCTATAAATAGATTTTGACTGGCTGATGCTACAAAAACCTGTTTAGCTAGCCCATCTACTGCTGCCTCTGCGACCAGCGTGACTAGTGCCATCCAGCCTGTAGTTCTACAGTGGACTTTGTGGCACATGGCCCAAGTGAGTGTCAACTTACCATAACTGCAGGACTGGAATCATCTGTAGTAACAGAGAACAGATCTAATTTTTCAACTGACAAGGGAGAGACAAAACCCAAAACGTATTGGAGGTTTAAGAGTTGAGGGGAGATCCCTCTCTGAATTCTAAGGAGGGGAGAAGTGTTGGGAGACTCAGTCAGTGTCAGACTGGAGTAGAAAAGGCCCGGATACCAAAATAAGAGGCCCCACTTATGAACTGGGTTCATGAAGCAGAGATGAAAAAGAATGGGCAAGACTCGGAGAAAGAGAGAGAAGTGTAAGGTGGTGAACAGAAGAGGCGTGAGCTGGAATCAAGAGTAAGCAGCCTTGGTATTTGGCCACCCTGGTGTTCAGCAGTGCTGCTGGCAGCTTCTAAGAAAAAAACATTGGGTCCCTAAGCCTATTTATTTACTTTTTTACAAATCAAGTCATGGAAATAGCACTGGAAACAGTACTATAAGAAGACCAAAAGAGAAATGAAGATTGGGAGAATCGGATAGAAACATATTCTTCCTGGTTTTATGTAGTTTGTGCACATTGTACAGTAATTAAGCCAGATCCAGTGCAAGGACTGAGAAAAGTACCCCCGAATGATCTGGAAAGTAGACACCCCTTCCTCACAATCAGACAGCAGCTGTAGTTTTTTGGCCCTCATGTCAGAACTCTGAGCAGTGGATTCAACAAAAAGAGAACACCCACTCTATCAGAAAGCTTCGGTACGAAATCATTGGCAATAGTAAGCAGTACACAAGATAGTTAGTTAGTCTCAGATCATCGTGAAATGTCTGAGTACATCCACTCGGCCTCTCAAGTAATGTTACTTGTAATCACAGTCATACTCATAGCCGGTTAGCCTCACATAAAAATTCCAGTGATCCGTGGTGTACAACGCAGCCACTCTCTGGCCTGGTAGAAGCATCGGATGTAGCTTCAGTTTCGGAGCACAGAAGAAGGGGTGGTGAAAATATATTTAGTCCCAGACCAGAGGCGCAACTAGAGCCCAAATTTCGGGGGGGGGGGGGGGGGCTAATTCTTCCAGCAATAGGCACAGTGGAGATGAAGGGGTGAAAAAACAACAAAGCCTCACAAAAAGCCTCGTTAACACGTAAATGGTCTTTTAAAGACCGGTGAAGTACTCGGGTGCAGCTGCAAACAAGACGGTCGCCAGCCCGAGAAGCTGTCTCAGCCCCGGCTGACACACACGAGGGGGGGGCAAGGAGGGGCGCTCCAGGGGGGGGGCAAGCGCCCCTCCTTGCCCCTACCTGCGGACGCAGAGATCGGGGGAAGGGGCGCGACTGACGAGGGAGGACAGCTACAATTAGAGAGAGAAAGAGAAAAGGCAGAAGAGAATAGGGAAGTGAGAGTAAAGAGATGGGAGAGTGTGCAACAGGCAGTGACAGGAGAGAGAGAGCGAGAGATTTGGATCAGTTACAAAAGAGATTGGCAGTGATCTCTTCATACGTTACCAAGCTAAGTATTGGTCTGTCTGACAAAGGGAAGTGAAGTCGTACTGGGCGTCAGATTAGGGAATTAACGGGGAAGGTGTACTACAGGCCTCCTAGTGTCAAGATGAAGCAACTGATGCGATGGATCTTCTCTAGGGTAGTGGTTGAAACAAATACACAAAAGATTGACTTGCCTATTAAGCAGCATCAAACCAAGCCTGAAGACTGCACTTTGGTTGGTAGTTATATAGCAGCAAATTAGATTAAAGCCGATATTTCCATCAGACAGGGTAGGTCCACCCTAGAAAATGCTATCTAGTGACTTCTGCACGGAGACTAAGAGAGCAGGATATGAGACTTTTCAGCATTCCAAGAATAAGAAAAAATATATTTTGCCAGTGGAGGGTGAAGAAAATTTCCCACGAGGAGCGAGGCTGACGTTAGAGATTTTATTACTAAAATCGACTGTCCCGACTAGCTGTTCGTGAGATCAGAGCACAATCTCAACTGATACAGCCTCCAAAGATTCCAAGTGACATCACTACACTAGAGCGAAAATAAACATTCCATACTATGATACAAGTTGAATAAAGGGCCTACGAAAGGCACTATTCAGGTCTTTTTCAGAAGTTGCTTTCAGGGTGCGACTTTGAGGCGCACGAAGATACACACAAGAAGCCATGTGACGGAGGGTACCGGTGAGATGTTCTCAAATCAAGCGAATGTTGTGCAGCCATTCTCGGGGAGCTTCTTAATTGGAGAGGCGACTTTAAGAATACAGCGCATCATTGGGACAAGTGGTGTCCTCCAATAATACTGTAAGTTTATAATATTGCAATGTATTATTTATATAGGTGTCTCTTTCAAAGAAGATATAAGAAAGCGATAAAGGTTTGAGAAAAGAAAAAACAGAGTATAATGGAACAAAAAAAGGCATTAGAGAAGAAAGAAATCGGTAAAATGAAAAGGACGAGGGGATGGCGGGACAGAATAAAGTGAACCAATAAGTGAACAGAGGAAATAAAAGTGAATGGTGGAGTAGAGGGTACAGATGGAAACTCACGGCTTAATACAGCGTAAGTAGAACGAACATATATATGCAAGCTAGACTGTGAAAGCACGGGAGCAAAAGGTCACAGTACACACATTCCAGTGCCTTAGTAAAGGACCATACATTTTGTGCGACATCACCAGAATGCATCATAATGACTGCAATAAAAAAGCACCAGAATCAGGCGAAAAAGTCCCCGAACACAGAACCTACCTCTGGGACTCCCTACGAAGGGTCTCATAAATTCGATTGCATCTTCTTTACAGTGTTTCCAGATCCAAAAGTGAAAAACAAGCGCAATGCCCCATCAAAACAAACACAAAACAAGCACAATTCTCAGCAAAAAAACACCTAAACACGCCCAGCCCTGCACAAAACGAACACAGATTACAAAATTAAGCACGAGCATAAAACTCAGATGACTCACCGTGATCAAACAGTGTTCTTAACTTTGAGCAAATTTAATTACTGAAACTTTATGGAAAACGGCGTAATGTGATTATCATCAGACACAAAAGCAGGACTACGCTTTGTAAGCGTCCACAGACACAGAATAGGAATAGGCATTGAATGCGATCGAAGCTATTCAACAGCCGAAATAGAAGAAGGAGGCGGAGGTTACAGCGGAGCCGGCTTCAAGTGCAGAACTAGAGTGTGAGAGAATATAGGTTGAGTCAATTATGGACGCCATGCTGCTCGATGTAAGCGGTTTGAAATGTTTTACTTTGTAATGTAATGCAGAAATACTAGACGTAACTATGCACATTCATATAATTTCACTCTGATATACTGGAATGTATTGTTCCTATTCCTATTTATATCTCATTATTATCTGATGGTTCTTGCTAGAAATGGGTGAGCACAGGTTGTCTTTGGTGTGTAACTTACTCTAACTAGAGTGAGTTCCCTACTTGGACACGGTAAATACCCCTGCCTGCCATATAGCTCTTTCTCCATGCTCATGATAGGTAAGGAGGAAAAAGTCTGCATTTTTTATATCCGACCCTGCAGCAGCACACTTTCAAGTCCCATACATGACAATCCACCCGATTCAGGCTTCAATAGAAGTCAATGGGAGAAAAGCAATCTCTTTATTATATTTCTAAAATCTGCCACGTTCCTCTTCTTAAATGTTGGCATGTGTGACACACACACAGTAACCCAGTGAAAACACCACAAGAGTACTCCACACCAGTTTAGAACAAGCATTGGCATAGCCAAAAGGTCTCACCTTCGGGACCATTTGTGTTTAGCCAGAGCAATTGGCTTTGGCAATGTTTTGAAGCAATGTCATATATATGCCTAAGTAGAAAAGAGAGCGTTTGATGTACCCAACGATTGAAGATCTTGTTAGTGTGGATTAAAACAATGCAGAGGCCCTAATGTTTTAATAAAATGTGTGCTATTTTCAATATATCAACTTTAGAAGGCTGAGGGACAGAGATGTAAGAGCAATGTACACAAAGTTTGGCTGTAGCAGAGTACTGTGTTTTCCTTGTGTAGTTTTTAATATTTTTAATAACTGCTCATTACCAGCACCAGTGTGCATTGTGTCTGTTTTAACATATTGTGTTAGCATAAACTTGTGTTTGCTCAGGTCCTCCAATGCACACTAGTGGGCATTTTGCAAAAGCATGTTGTTGCTGAAAACGTGAAGTTTAAAACGTATTACTGCTGGCAAGCAGGGTAGGGAGGGACAGACGGGACAGAGAGAAGTGCGCACAGAGAGTGAGAGGGAGCGAGAGAGAGAGGGAGGGTTTGGGAGAGTCATGTATTTATACAAAAGCCAAGAGAGTTATTACTTTCTGTCTGAGGATGCAAGAGTCACAGCTGTGAGCCCAGGGTAACAGAGTTAATAGCAGGAAGAGCGCTGTGACCCCACCCTTCTAGTAAGGCTGTACTGCAGTGATCAGATTGGGGTTAAAGGAAAAAGGAAGGACACCGTTTATACTTTTATCCCATGAAGGTACAAAGAGAAAGAAAACCCTTAGATAGACAGTCTAAGCATATTGTGTGCAGCTCTTTTGGGGCATGAGAGAAGAGTACTCCTTGGGATTGTGTGTCTGGGCTATTGTGTTCCCACCAATGGGAGTAAGGAGTCAAATACAGTGGACAATGTAGATTTTCCTAGTACATTATGACGGAAAGTCTTAATTTTATTAAAGACACGGAGGCGAGTATTATGCTTACTTTCTTGCATTTATTATTATAGCAGCCAAGCTAAGTAAAACTACAGTTCCCAGAGGGCCAAGCGACCGCTGGCCAATGGGAACAGAGAAAAAACGTAACACCTAACCAATGAGCAGGCAGCCACCAATATTACGTCACAATCTGACTGCGAACAGTCCTCTTTTCGCTGACGAGCAGCTCAGATAGAGTCCAAAAACAGAGGAACAACAGATAAAATAATAGAAACAGCCAAAGTCCAGGAAAAGATGTCTCGACCAAAATCCAACCAGGATACTCGAAGATCAGGAATCACTGTGGCAGAATCCGAATTAGCAGAAGGATCATCACCAGGAAGGGAAGAATACTGTTGAAAAACTTGAATCCCCTCAGGAAGATGCGGGAGGCAACGCTGGAGTCGCTGTAGGGAGGGAGAAACACACATATTAGAAGTGTTGAGGCGGGATAATACTCGCCTCCGTGTCTTTAATAAAATTAAGACCTTCCGTCATAATGTACTAGGAAAATCTACATTTTATGGCAAGACCGGAGGCTCCTATTATGCTTGTTCAAAGCATATCAACAACCATAGAAACAGCATTAACAATCGGTTTGCAATAAAACGTTCGAAAAACATTGTCATTTGACCAATCCGCAGATCTCAGAATGTCCTCTAAACGAGAGCCTGCCCAAAAAGCTTTGGAGGCCATGGCTCCCCTGGTGGAATGGGCTCCGAACGCGGAGACATCTATGCCCGCGAGGGACATGACCCAACGAACCCAACGGGCCAGGGTAGCAGAGGTAACAGGGAGATAGGGTTTACGAAAGGAAATGAGAAGTTGAGAATGAGAGGACTTTCTGAGATCAGAGGTTCTTCGTTCATATACTTTGAGACATTGGCCTACACATAACTTAGGATGGGAAGGAAAATAAGGGTAGAAAACAGTGTTCAAATTCGTTTTTGTACGTTTGTTAACCTGAAACAATACCCCTGTAGGAGAAAACTGACAAGAGGAAATATCCAAAGCTTTGACATCAGAGACACGTTTGATAGAAATAAGACACAGTAACATAGTAAGTTTAGCAGAGAGCATTTTTAGAGAAAGAGCAGAGTTATCTGGCCAATCAGAAAACAGCTTAAGAACCAAATTAACGTCCCATAAATTAGAATACTTAGCCAACGGAGGTTTGGAAAATCTTACTCCTCGAAGAAGACGGCAAATGAGGGGATGGACGCCGACCGTCTTGCCATCAATGGGGCAATGATTGAGGGAAATGGCAGATCCATACAAGTTTACCGTTCTATAGGACTTACCTGCACTGGCTTCGGAAGCTAGAAAATTAACCACAAAATTTAGAGGGGCTGAAAAGGGATCGATACGTTTCTCCAGACACCAGCTTGACCATAAAGACCAGGCAGACTTGTAGGCTTTGGAGGTACCTGGGGCCCAGGCCTTACTGATAAAGAGAGAAGCCTCTTGTGAAATTAGGAGGTCAGAAGGGATAGACTGGAGACTTTCCATGCAGACAGAACCAAGGAGTTGTCCAGGATGAGACTGTGCGGATGACCTAGCGGACTGAGCAGGAGGTCGTTGCAAGAGGGGAGGAGAACCGGAAAGTCAACCGCCATCTCCAGAAGAGATTGAAACCAAATCTGTGATTGCCAGAAGGTGACTACTATGACCAGGGAAGTCGACTGACGTCGAACTTGAGAAAGGACTCTGTTGATCATAAGAAAAGGAGGAAAGGCATAGTTGAAATGCCGAGACCAGTCCTGCAGAAAAGCATCCATTGCTAATGCCAGGGGGTCCGGGCGCCAGCTGAAAAAGCAAGGCAACTGGGCGTTGAGGCGAGAGGCAAAGAGATCTACTGAGAAAGGGCCCCATTTTTGAGAAAGAGATAGGAAAACAGATGGCAGAAGCTTCCAGTCGCTGGAATCTCGAAGATAACGGGAGTGCCAATCTGCGACAGAGTTGAGATCTCCCGGCAGATATTCCGCTTTCAGTGAAAGTTTGTTTAATAGACAATACTCCCAAAGACTTTTTGCTAACTCCGCCAGAGGTTTGGACTTGGTGCCACTGAGATGGTTGATGTAGCGGACCGCAGAAACATTGTCCATGCGAAGAAGAATGGAACAACGGACTTTGTGTTTTGTGAGGCTTTGGATCGCAAAGGAGCCTGCCAGCATCTGTAAACAATTGATGTGCAATTTCGACTCCTCGCGAGACCATGTACCGCCAGTCGATATTGGACCACAACGGGCGCCCCATCCCGATAGGCTTGCATCGGATTCTAATACAAGATCTGGGGCCGAAGCGAAGATAGTTCGCCCGTTCCAAGCCTCTAAATGGTCGATCCACCACTGAAGCTCGACTCGAGATTCTTGATCGAGATCGATGAAGTCGGAGTAGGCCAGCCCTTGGCGGAGATGTCGAATCTTTAGACGCTGGAGGGCACGATAGTGAAGAGGCCCTGGAAAGATGGCTTGGATGGAAGCAGAGAGAAGGCCGACTATCCGGGCCAGAGATCTGAGAGATATTAGAGAGGAATGAAGGACCTGAGAGATTTCTGATTTTATGGTGGAGATTTTTGCCTGTGGAAGAAGAAGAGATGCCGTGGAAGAGTCCACGAGAAAGCCCAAGAACTCGACGCGCTGAGATGGAATGAGCATCAATTTTTCTATGTTGAGAAGGAACCCTAGATCGAGAAGTAAAGAACAAGTGGTGTTTAGGTCAGACAGGAGACAAAGCTTGCCCATATTCATGAGAAGAATGTCGTCTAAGTAGATGATGAGCCAGATCCCTAGGGATCGGAGGAATGACACCACCGGTTTCATGATCTTTGTGAAGCACCATGGTGCTGATGATAGGCCGAAAGGAAGGGAGCAAAAGCGATAGGTCACGCCTAACCATTGGAACTGAAGAAACTTGGAGTGAGAAGCGTGAATGGGGATGGTTAGATAAGCGTCTTGCAAATCTATCCGTACCATCCAATCGTTTGGACGAAGGGTATCTCGCAGATGAATGATAGTCTCCATTTTGAAGTGGCGATATACCACAAACTGGTTGGACCATTTCAGATTGATGACTGGACGCATCTTTTTGTTCTTTTTTCGGACAAGGAAAATGGAGCTGAGGAACCCAGAGGGGTCTAGAGGAGCTATCTGAATGGCTTGCTTTGAGAGTAGGTTTTGGATCTCTATGGAAATGAGATGAGACTTGTCTGCTGAGAAAACTAGAGGAGGAGGAAACACTGTCTGGAAAGGAGGCGCGTAAAGCTCTATAAGATAACCTTGGACTGAGTTGAGAACCCAAGGATCTGCAGTGAGAGTGTGCCATTTTTGAAAGAAAAGTTTTAGACGACCCCCGACTGGGGGAGGCAAAGTAGGACCTACCTTGCTGGATGTTGTTGTTGCGGAAATTCTTCTGTCCTCGGCCTCGGAACCCACGACCTCTTTGGGGGTAGAACTGAGGCTTGTACTCTTGATAACCTGAATTGAAGGATCCTCTGGAGCCTTGATTGGGGTATGAACGGCCGGAAGAGCGGCCCCTGCCTCTGCTGGCCCGTCCAAAAACCCGAGGGGAAAAAACTTTCTTGATGGATTGCTGAGCTTTATCCAACGAGGCAAAGGTAGTGACGAACCTGCTTAGGTCCTTAACCAGAGAGTCACCAAATAAAAGACCGTCCACCTTAATGCCGGGATCTAGAGGAGCCAGGTTAGCCAACTTAGGATCAAGTTTAATGAGCAACCCTTTACGGCGTTCATGTGTAATAGCCGCATTGGCATTACCTAGGAGACAGAAGGCTCATTGGACACACAAAGAAACATCTTCTGCACTTAAGTCATGTCCTTTCAAGCGAGCGGCTTCTGCAAGGTCGAAAATGCGAGCCAAAGGACCCACAACATCCAGGAGCTTGTCTTGGCAAGTGGACCAAGCTTTATCCACACCTTTGCGGGGGTCTTTACCAAACTTAGAGAAAAAGGTAAGGAGAGGTTGATCTATGGAAGGAGCCACTGTGATATTAGATGGCAGAGAAGGCTTGGGGCACTCGGATTTCAATTTAGCCCTGGCAGACTTGTCAAGGGGAAGACGCAGTCGGGCTGAAATATAGTCAACAACATGGAGTGCAGGGAACCATTCGGTGGAATTGGGATGGCGAATAGTAGAAGGATCAAACATGGGGACACCCTCTGAATCTAGGACGGGAGAAAAGGAAAAGGAGTCAGATTTGCTTTTCTTAAAAGGGGGAGAAGGGGGGTCTGCCACATCAAAAACATCAAATAAGGAATCATCAGCGTCACCCATATCGTCATCTGTGTCCAGAATGGTGGAAATCACCAGTTTTTTAGGTAGCTCTACATGTTTAGATTTAGATTTTCTTTTACCTTCAAGATTTGACAACGCCTCCTTAGAAGGAGGCCTGGGAGGTAGGTACAGAGTCCTCAGTCTGGAGCGAGGGAGGCTCGTTAATCAGGCGTGATGCACTTTTGGAAATATTTGTAGAGGGTACCAATTTTCTTTTTCTGCTATCCCCCGCAGAATGGGCCAAAGCTTTGGACAACAGACTGAGCATGGAGTTTTCCATGCCCTTTGAAAAGCGTTTCATAAATGCCTCCACGGCATTTTCAACAGAATTATTG
This sequence comes from Calotriton arnoldi, assembly GCA_963921515.1. Taxonomy (NCBI): domain Eukaryota; kingdom Metazoa; phylum Chordata; class Amphibia; order Caudata; family Salamandridae; genus Calotriton; species Calotriton arnoldi. Next base: position 173,303 of record CAWUFW010006381.1, on the reverse strand, counting down.
ATAAACACATTTAAATCAGATTTGAAGGCATCGCCTTCCTCATTTTGTAGGTCAGACCCTTGGGAACTGTTAATTTCCATGCTAAACAGCAGTATTAGCAGGCTGACTGGCCAGGAAAGGGTTAACCTAAGCCTGAGAGAAGCCGGAGGCCGGAGGAGGGCAAAACCAAAGCAAATAACTCCCACAGGGGCGGGCACCAAGAGCGAGAGATACGAGGCTGAGAGGAGCTCCGTGCAAGGAGAAGAATGCGCGCTGAAGAGAACAGCTGAGCAGGAGAAAATCCGCCGCTGCGCGCGTGGAGGACAGAACCGTAAACGCGAGCCGGCGGGGGGGGTAGGGGTGGGGCGGCCCACGAGTGAAAAGAAACGGGAGATAGCGCAGCACAAAGCGGTAAGGCAATAACAATTATGGCTAAATACCAGTAAACAATACAATGACAATGCCAAATGAATAATAATACAGTGAAATATATTTTTTAAACGGAGCAACGCAGAGAAGGCACTTATCTGACTGCGAGCAGCAAGAAAAGAGGACTGTTCGCAGTCAGATTGTGTCGTAATATTGGTGGCTGCCTGCTCATTTGTTAGGTGTTACGTTTTTTCTCTGTTCCCATTGGCCAGCGGTCGCTTGGCCCTCTGGGAACTGTAGTTTTACTTATCTTGGCTGCTATAATAATAAATGCAAGAAAGTAAGCATAATAGGAGCCTCCGGTCTTGCCATAACATTTAAAATTTAAGTGGAAGACAGTGACTTCAAGCTGGGAGATTGTGGAGTTTAGGTTGCCTCGTTTGTTTTCGAGGGTGTGCAGGGGTATGCCGGGAATGTTATGATGCTCGGTAAAGGTGGCGGGATCTGGGGAGGTTCTTCCTGAAATGCAGAGTAGGGGGGTGTCGGGAAGATTCTGGATGGGGACCCCGCAGAACCTGCCCCAACACTCCACACAACGCCTATGAGGGAAACCAGGAAAACAACTACAGGGTTAAAAATGTCCTCACGCCCTCTCCCTTACAGAGTGACGAGGAATCCACCTCCGCGGGGAACCAATCAGAGGCAGAGGCGGTGCAGAAAAGAAGACTCTCGCGGGAAGTAGAGGAAAACCCGGAAGAAGGAGACACGGACCAGGGAGACGCCGAGGAGCCGGAGCGGAGGGAATCCCCAAAGCCGAGAGAGCCTGAAGGATCCAAGCCGGAGACTGAGAGGAAGGAGGACGCTGCCACGGAGGACAACCTCGAGGCGTGGAGTGAGGACTGGTGGACACCCCCAGGAGACGCGTGTTTGCCGCCGTAACTCAGGAGAGTTGCGGCATCGGCGGTAAGTGAGCAGAGTGGGGAGAGGTGCACCAGGGGAGGGGTAGGACCAGGAGGGGGGGGGATATTCACAAAAGGAGAGCACACTGAGTAGTTCGGACTAAAAGTCCGGGAAGACATGCGAGATCCTATAGTATTTATGTCCTAGGACGCCTCACAAAACTGGGATCGTTTGGGGTGTTCGGAAGGCAACCAGGATCAGGGGTGCAAACAGAAACCCCTCTTTTTTTTTATTATTAGAAAGAGGAGAGTCTATCCTCTGTTGTTTTCTTTGTTCGCTTTAGCTCTGGCACCGGACTTTCCTCACTCCCCATCCTTCACAGAAAGCACCGCTCGAACAGCAGCAGTTGAGCACTATCTTCACTGGGTGTGGTGAAGGGTATAAAACAGTATAGGAACCGTAGTTCAGGTGACTGACCGCCACTCTCTTTTCTCTCTTTCCGAGTATCCTGGGGAGTGGCCATCCAGAGGGCGGAGCCAACGACAAGAAGGACGGAACCACCATCCTGTCATCCAGCACTTCTATCACCTAATACTAGCTCTACTACTGACGTTCAATAAAACAAATCCACCATTGATAAACCTATACGGCCTCCTAGCTTTCATTTCCGCCCATCCCTCCGACAAGTGGTGTCAGTAGTGGGGGCCCTGGAAATGGAGGCCGTTATAAAGAAGATGGCAGAGAACCAGGAAAAACTGGGCCAAGTGATGGAGAAGTTCCTTGCAGTGGCCGAGGAGGATCGCGAGAAGCTCCACAGGTCTCTCACAGAGCAAAGCCAAGCACAGGAAACCATGATAGGCAGACTGGCTGAGACACTGACCCAACAACGAGGACATATTACTCTTCCCTCAGTTGTCATGCAGAAGTACGTCAGCGGAGAAGACCCTGACTTCTTCTTCGCTAACTTTGAGAGGATGGCCAGAGCAGCTGCATGGCCAGCTGATAAGTGGGGCCAATATCTAGGACCACTCCTCTCCGGGGATCTCCAAGCCGCCTATCAGGCCGCCAATCCGCTTGGGGTTACCCCTTACGATGACGTGAAGAAAAGCATCCTAGAACGTATGGGAATAGACGAGGAGACATATAGAATCCGCCTCCGCCAAATCCGAGAGGGGCCCCAGGAAACTCCCCGGGCTCTATACTATAGAGTAAGGGACATGACGGACCGATGGCTAAAACCAATAATTGCCACTAAGGAAGAAATCATGGGGAAAATATACCTGGAACAGTATCTGTTGTCCCTCCATCCACCTATCCAGCGGTGGGTTCGGCAGCATACCGAGCTCACCTTGGAGAGAGCAGCAGAGATAACAAGCGCCTACAACCGTGCACAAGAAACTCAAAAGGGGAGGGACGACTCACACTGGAGATCAGGGGGTCGGGCCCCCAACACTAGACCCCCTAGACCCCCTCCCCTGAGAAAACCTGAGACAGTAACATTACTTCCTGGGCCTCCCACCCCTTCCTTTTGACAACTGGCTCCCCTTGGTCCCCAATGCTTCCACTGTGGTGGGCACGGCCATATAGCGCAAGTATGTCCACAAAGGGAAGAACCCATGGACATAAGTCTCACCCGGTCCCTCGTCTGTAACCCTGTCCCCTCCGAGTCATTCCCTTACCACAGACGGGTGATGGTAAACGGAGAACAGAGGGAGGCGCTGATAGACACAGGGTGTCTCCAAAGCGTCATACGACCCCAGGTCATACCAGGAGGAGTGGGAACAAACACAGGTACAGTGACAATCCAATGCGTACACGGTGACCAGAAACCGTACACCACCACTGAGGTTTACATACACCATGATCCATCAGCAGCCCCAGTACCCCTCAAGGTGGGGTTGATCCCGAAGTTGCCTGTACCCTTCGTGTTGGGGACAGACTACCCCCACATGAACCAGTTGATCCAGGAGACAGTGACGGAGGAAAATGAATGGAGACAGACAGCTCCCTTTTCACAACTGCAGGATCACAAACTGTCTCCAGGAAAATCCCGGAAGAGCAAGAGCCAAAGACGAAAAGAGAAGCAAAAAGGGGTTCCGGTTGCTCTGACCCAGTCTGCCACAACGGGGGTATGGGAAACCGACCAGGGTTTTCGCAGGGCTCAGAAGGAGGATCCCACGCTGCGCGAAGCTTGGAATCGTTCTGCAGCACAAGAAGACCCGAATCTAGTAGGTCCCCAATTCTTCATAGAAAAGGGTTTATTGTATAGGAAAGGAGGACAAGAGTTGAAACCCCAGTTATTGGTGCCCCAGCAATACCGCGAGAAAGTACTGTATCTGGCCCATAGTCACTTGTTAGGTGGGCATTTCGGGGGAGAGAAGACTGAGAAAACGATCCTGGAAAACTTTTATTGGCCAGGTATATATCATCAGGTCCGCAGGTATTGCAGGGAATGTGCCATCTGCCAGAAAAATAGCCAGGCTATGCTCCTAAGAGTTCCCCTACGTCCTCTCCCGGTGATAGAAGCCCTTTTCCAGGATAGGGATGGACATCATAGGTCCTCTTCTCCCCTCCTGTAGTGGGTGCAGATATGCGTGGGTAATAGTTGACTATGCAACCAGATTCCCGGAAGCTGTAGCATTAAGACAACCTAATTCTACCCAAATAGCCAGGGCCATGATTGATATTTTTTTCTCGGGTTGGTTTTCCTAAAGAAATTATAACTGACCAAGGCACGCCTTTCGTATCACGGCTAATAAAACAAGTCTGCCAACAGTTAAACATAAAACAAATTCGGACAGCCCCATACCACCCCCAGACAGATGGCCTTGTTGAAAGGTATAATGCCACCCTAAAGTCCACACTAAAAAAACTGTTGGAGCTAGAGACACGAAAGTGGGAAGAGATGTTGCCCGTAGCGCTCTTCGCCCTCCGCTGTAAACAGCAAAAGAGCACCGGATACTCCCCATTCGAATTGTTGTATGGGAGACAACCCGGTACTCTTTTAGACATGTTAAAAGAGGAATGGGAAGAAGAGCCTGAGGGGGCAAAGCCTCTCCCTGATTACGTGTTAGGACTAAAAACCAGATTGTATAAAATCCGAAACATAGTGAAGACACATCTAGAACAGGCACAAGAAGCACACAAAAAAGTACTATGATAAAAAGGCCAAAGAACGCAGTCTCAATATTGACGACCTAGTTCTGTTGATGAAATCCACCTCTGACCACAAAATGCTAGGACAATGGCAAGGCCCATACCGAGTGATTGAAAAAGTGACCCCGGTGACTTACCGTTTTGAATTAGATCCCCAGGAGAAGAGAAACACCCAAATATATCACATAAACCTCCTTAAAAAGTGGGAGGGACCCCGACCCGCCATAATGGGAAAGGTAGGGAGTGATGATCCCCTGTTCATACAAAGCATAGACCAAGACCTGTCACCCCCCAAACAACGAGAGCTGAGAGTCAAACTAATGCCTCTTCAGGAGGTATTCTCACTAACGCCAGGAAAAACCACCCTTATCCAACATGCTATCCATACCACTCCTGACAAAACCATTCGGTTACAACCCTACCGAATACCTGAAGCAAGAAGGGGGGCCATTGAGGCTGAGGTTCAACAAATGTTACACATGGGAATCATTGAACCTTCCAAGAGCGACTGGAATTCCCCGATAGTGATCGTTCCCAAACCGGATGGCTCCATCCGGTTTTGCATTGATTACCGGGAAGTCAATAAGATCTCTCGTTTTGACGCCTACGCATTACCCAGGGTGGACGAAATGATCGAGAAACTAGGGAAAGCACAGTATATCAGCACCCTTGACTTATGTAAGGGTTACTGGCAGGTGCCCCTAAGGGAATGTGACAAAGAGAAGACGGCCTTCTCCACCCCTGGGGGTTTGTTCCACTTCAAAATGTTGCCTTTCGGCTTGCACGGGGCCCCTGCCACATTCCAACGGCTCATGAATTTAGTCCTTAAACCCCATCAGGGCTTTGCCTCAGCATATATAGATGATATAGTCATCTATAGTGATACATGATACCTCCACCTAGACCATCTCAGGAAGACCATACAAGCCCTCAAGGAAGGAGGTCTCACAATAAACCCCGCCAAGAGTCATTTGACTGCTCGTTCCGTGAATTATCTAGGATACCTACTAGGGGATGGGTTTATAAAACCACAGGAGGAGAAGGTGGCAGTGATATCTCAATTACCGTTCCCCAAAACCCGTAGGGATCTCAGAGCCTTCCTGGGCATATTGGGGTATTATAGGAGATTCATTCCTGATTTCTCAGAAATAGCCACCCCCTTAACCAATCTTCTAAGAAAAGACGTACACCTAGAAAAAGACCTGAAGCAACCCTCTCCCCTTGTCAGACAAGCATTTGAACACTTGAAGAGACTCCTTACTACTAAACCGGTCCTCTTAAGCCCGGACTATAAAAAGCCCTTTATTCTACAAACCGACGCCTCGGATAATGGTCTAGGAGTGGTATTGTCGCAGATCGACACACAGGGACAGGAGAGACCCGTGATCTACATTAGCCAGAAGTTATACCCCAGAGAAAGCACGTACGCTGTCATCTAAAAGGAAACCCTGGCCATCAAGTGGGCCGTTGAATCCCTGAAGTACTATCTAGAGGGTAGAGAATTCATGTTGTTCACTGACCACGCCCCTTTGGAATGGCTTGCCAGAAATAAAGGACACAATGACCGCATCTTGCGCTGGTTCCTGGCTCTTCAGCCCTTTCACTTCACCACTCAGCAAAGAAAGGGAAAGGACCAGACGAATGCGGACTACCTCTCTAGATATCCCCTTGAGTTCTCTCTTGCAGGCAAGAAAGTTAGGGAAGGGGGATGTCGGGAAGAGCCCGGATGGGGACCCCGCAGAACCTGCCCCGACACTCCACACAACGCCTATGAGGGAAACCAGGAAAACAGCTATAGGGTTAAAAATGTCCTCATGCCCTCTCCCTTACAGAGTGACGAGGAATCCACCTCCGCGGGTAACCAATCAGAGGCAGAGGCGGTGCAGAAAAGAAGACTCTCGCGGGAAGTAGAGGAAAACCCGGAAGAAGGAGACACGGACCAGGGAGACGCCGAGGAGCCGGAGCGGAGGGAATCCCCAAAGCCGAGAGAGCCTGAAGGATCCAAGCCGGAGACTGAGAGGAAGGAGGACGCTGCCACGGAGGACGACCTCGAGGCGTGGAGTGAGGACTGGTGGACACCCCCAGGAGACGCGTGTTTGCCACAGTAACTCAGGAGAGTTGCAGCATCGGCGGTAAGTGAGCAGAGCGGGGAGAGGTGCACCAGGGGAGGGGTAGGACCAGGAGGGGGGGATATTCACAAAAAGAGAGCACACTGAGTAGTTCGGACTAAAAGTCCGGGAAGACATGCGAGATCCTATAGTATTTATGTCCTAGGACGCCTCACAAAACTGGGATCGTTTGGGGTGTTCGGAAGGCAACCAGGATCAGGGGTGCAAACAGAAACCCCTCTTTTTTTATTATTAGAAAGAGGAGAGTCTATCCTCTGTTGTTTTCTTTGTTCGCTTTAGCTCTCGCACCGTACTTTCCTCACTCCCCATCCTTCACAGAAAGCACCGCTCGAACAGCAGCAGTTGAGCACTATCTTCACTGGGTGTGGTGAAGGGTATAAAACAGTATAGGAACCGTAGTTCAGGTGACTGACCGCCACTCTCTTTTCTCTCTTTCCGAGTATCCTGGGGAGTGGCCATCCAGAGGGCGGAGCCAACGACAAGAGGGATGGAACCACCATCCTGTCATCCAGCTCTTCTATCACCTAATACTAGCTCTACTACTGACGTTCAATAAAACGAATCCACCATTGATAAACCTATACGGCCTCCTAGCTTTCATTTCCGCCCATCCCTCCGACGGGGCAAGGTGTTCGGAGGTATCAGATTGTGGGGTGGAGGGTGCAAAGGCAAATGGTGTTGGTTGGAGATAAGTGCAGATGATAATGTGGTGTTAATTAAACGTTCAGGGCATTCATTGAGAGAAACATACATATTGTGTAATGGTTGGGTCGGGTGGCTGCTGTTGTGGGTCAGAGGCATGTTGGCTGGATGGGTGAAATGGGAGTTGTAATGTGAAGATAATCCACAGAGACTCTCTTGAAGTTGAAGAGTTGTTTATTGGAGCATCCACCTCCTTAAGAGCAGCAGTGTAACTGAGCTAGAACTGCTCTTCAGAATGTGGAACGACAACAAGACATTCAAAAGATACAGACAGGGCATTGAAAATACAGCCATGATAATAGAATACAATAAAGAGAAACATTCTACTATCACATATCTTCCTTCCTTACAAAAGAAAGGAAAAGACAAAAATAAACAAGAGGATAAGATACCATTAATATAATACAAAATCTTCAAATTTTTAGGTAACAATTTCTGTCTCTTGGTGCCAGTCAACGTGGAAGAAGATGAACTGGAAAGAGAAATAAGATTATCAACATTTACTAAAGACTTAGAACATGTTGACTCTATTCCCTTTTCCAAAATAACAGAATCACTGGAGAAATGTGGATTGGAAGAACACAAAGATGTTTTGGCATTGGTTACATTAACTTTGGCAATTTTAGAAATGCTCCACCAAGAACCATTGTTTAAAAGAACAGATGTCTTACCAACCTTCTGAACAATAAAAACATCAGAAAAGTTTGATTGGCCTTTTTTTTATATGTACAGGTAATTTGATTTTAACTTTGTCACCTACTTGCAATAGGGGTTGTTTAGGATAAACAGAGTTTTTGGAGTTGTTACAATTCTGTTTTGCTAACTTATGTATTTTATCCATATCCAAGCAAGTTTCACAAGATTTAGCCCACGAAAGGGATAATTCTTGTCTGGGTTTCCTACGTTTTAATATAACAAAAGGTGAAAACTTAGTGGTACATGGTGGAGTGCACAGATAAGACCAAACCAAATCTGCTACATGAACTTTAACATCAACACGAGCTTTAATGGCCAATTAAATACCCTCCACTAAATTTTTGTTAAACCTTTCTACAAGGCCATTCATATTAGGAGAATAAAGAACAGTCTTAACATGGAAAATATTGGCATTTTTGAGAAAAGTAGTAAACACGTGAGGTGAATTGAGGTCCATTATCAGATACAATCATTGATGGTAAACCTTCTTTTTGGAAAATTTCTTGAAGAAATTTAATAATAGACAAGGGATCAGATTGGTTGACCCATTTGATTTCAACCCACTTAGAGAAATAATCAATAGCAACTAGAATATACAATTTCTCTGTCGAAATTCCTTCGTAAGGACCTAGGACATCAATTGCATTTTTTTCCCATGGATTGTCCGGAACTTGAACTTGCACCAAATCTGAGTGTTGTAACTTTAAAACTTTATCAGAATCAGCACACAGGGGACAATTGTTTTACAAAGTCAACCACACAGCTATCCATATAAGGCCACCAAAATAAGTCCCTAACTTTTTTAATAGTACTAGACTGACCTAAATGACCTCAATGAGCAATAGACATAATTTTCTTTCTTAAAGCTATGGGAGGTACAAAAGAGTCACCTTTTAAAATAAGACCTTCATTGATAGACAGCTCTTCTCTAACTTTCCAAAATACTGCAAGTTCTTTGGGTTAATTTCTTTCTAGTGGCCAACCTTCAACAATATATTTTTTAAAATGTTTAAGTTTTCATCCTCAGCCATGTCTTTTGACCATTCCTCTTTTGAGATAACATGAGACATTGAGAGGACCATATCAACAGATGCTACATTCTACTTGATTTGAGGTTTGAGAGTCTGATAACAACCTGGACAAACAATCAGCTCTCGTATTTTGAGAACCAGGAATGTAAATGACTTCAAAATTGTACTCATACAGTTTAGCCAGAATGCGAACTAATCTGGAAGATGCTTTCCCAACACCATTGTTAGAAAGTAGAGAGATTAAAGGTTTGTGGTCAGTTTTGAGTTTAAAGGACTTGCCCCACAAATAGGTTTTAAAATGTTCAACTGCCCAGGAGCAACCCAAGGCTTCTCTTTCAATGGTAGAATACTTTGATTCAGCAATAGACAACGGTATTGAAGCAAAAGCAATGGTGACTTCGTTACCAGCTTTAACTTGACTTAGAATGGCACCAAGACCGATGGCACTCGCATCAACCGTGACAACATTGGTAGCAGATGAAGAAAAGGGAGACCAGGGATTGCATCCAATAATGGCAGATTTTATAGCATTGACAGCTTGTGAATGATCCGGGGTCCAAATAAATTTACTGCCTTTTTTAAGCAACAATCTTAATGGAAGAACTATGTCAGAGAACTTAGGAACAAATCTTGAATAATATTCACATAATCCTAAGAAGGATTTAAGCTGTTCTTTGTCTTGAGGATCATTCATATTCTTAATAGAGATAAGGAGATCCTTCTTAGGAAAAATGCCATTACCATTAATTTGATGACCCAAATATTCAACTTCGGACGAGAAAAACTTACATTTATCTAGACGAATGGTCATACCTTTATCTTCTAGCACAGATAAAACTTTATCTACTGTTTTATGATGTTTCTCGATGGTGTCAGAAAATATCAGGATATTGTCCAAGAAAGGCCACCACTCCATCAGTGTCTCCAAACAAGCAATTCATAAGCCTCTGAAACACTGATGCAGCCGATGACAGGCCAAAGGGCATTCTAATATATCTGAAGGTTCCCTCATGTGTAATAAAAGTAGTGATGTCTCTTGAATCCTCTGTTCACTCTATTTGATGGTACGCTGATTTGAGATCGATGGTGGTAAAAATTTTTGCACCATCCAATTTAGCTAATAAGTCTTGTACCCTAGGTAAAGGGTGACATTCCATAACGATTTGTTTGTTTACCGATCTCAAATCAATGCACATTCTAAGTTCTCCATTCCGTTTCTTAACTAAAACAATTGGAGAAATCCATTCAGAAGCATTGACGGGTTCTATTATCCCATCAGCGCACAATTTTTGATCATGTCAGCCAATTCATTCCTCACAGACAAAGAAACATTTTTCAATTTGTGTTTAGAAGGAACAGCATTTTTTTAACACTATTTTGTGAGAAAATCCTTTAACTTTTCCTAAATCTTTTTAAAAAACATCTTTATGTTTGTTAAGAATAGCTTGAATAACTTTCTCATTGTCCTGAAGATCATCATGTACTACTTGTAGATCTTCCACCATACATACTTGTGTTTTGGCATTAGGACACAAAGTAATATTAAATCTTTAAATCTACCTTGGCGTTTCCACCCCAGCACCTGCAATCCATCAACAGCAACATAAACTTTTCCAACTATAGTTTTTTGTTTAAAGGAAATATCAGAAACAAAATACCCCAACATTTCAGTTTCTTTACCCCCAAAACCATAAACACGAATATCGTTAGGTTCAAGCTTGTTAAAAAAGGAATCAGAAATGATTGTATAGGGAGAACCAGTGTCTGTCATGACTTCCACCTTTTTGCCATCAATAGTAATGGTACACATGGGAGGAACATAAGGTTCCGAATCAATATCTTTATTTATATTGTAAGTGACTTGACCTAACTTGTGACACTGAGAATTATCTTCTGTTATACAAATAATAGTGTTTTCAAACGTTGGTTCATTATTCACTTCATCCACAACTTCCTCATCAGCAAGACTAGCAACTCTCCTGTTGGTTTGACATAGCGCTCCAAAATGACCTAGTTTTTTACATTTGTAACACTCTTTACCTCTAGCTGGGCAATGTCTAAACTGGAATGAATGAGATTTAGAACCACAACAAGTGCAAAATAGTTTACCTGCGTTTGAGAATTGTTTATTAATCGGGGTGTATAATGTAGTGGGTTTACTTCTAAAATTACCAGGTTTAACATTGGAATCTTTCAAACTAATAGCTGCTACACCTGTAGATAAACTGTCTACATTAATAGTATTGAAGGAGGAAATGGACCTTTCAACACTTTTGGCAATTTCAATTGCCTCTTGTAATGACGGATTGCGTTGCCTTAGAAGTTGCTCTTGAATTTTTTTATTAGAGCAACAAATGATTAGTTGGTCTCGAATATATTTATATACCTGAGCCCCAAAATCACATTCTGCCGCTAGCACTCTTAAACATTCAACATAAGCATCAACTGATTCATTAATCAATTGTTGTTGAGTATAGAAATAATATCTCTCCATGACAATATGCGGTTGTTCAGTAAATCTTTTTTTAAGTCTGTCTATTGCTTCTGTGAAGCAATCATAATCACCACTCTCCATTCCTACTGGTGTTGGAGAAGGAGGTAAATGTTCAAAAACATCTTCAGCATGACCTCCCAACATATTTAAAAGCAACGCTTTCTTTCTCGTCACATTGAAATTATCACCATTAATGGCTAATAAGTAATTATTAAACTGTCTATACCATTTCTCCCATTTCATACTTGGCTGATTGGGACCAGAATAAAAGGGAGGTGGAGGGTTCCCACAAACAGAGCTCATTGTACAGTAAGTATGAGTAATAAAAGAGACAACAGTTTTACCTCAAAATTGAGGAAAAGAATTAAAGTGATTAAAATATACTAAAAAGAAAGAAGCAGAAAGTTAAAATGAGGAATAAATAACAATAGGGTGTGCGTGTCACCGAGGCACGCAAAGCACAAAGAATTAACAAGGTGTGCATGTCACCGAGACATGCAGTATAGCATACGAACCAAAGCCCAATCGAAGATGGCGGAAACGTGATGATGTAGCACGTATGCATCGGTAGTCCTCAAGGCAGAGTCAGCGTGACGTGCATCGAATCGTGGAGACAAAGCAAAGTCAGTGTGACGTGTTTCTGGTACGAAGAGAATCGTGGAGACAGAACGTTGGAGATAGCGTTGAAAATAAACAGCGCAAGCTCTAAACGAGCCAAACTTGCGCGCGCGCAATTAGACGATGAGAGGAAGTACCAAATCTTCGGAAATGAAGAATAATAACCGCAGGTTTCAGGACGAAAAGCAACATTGCGCAACCAGAGTTACACGAAGGCAGGCGGCTCGGTAATCAGCAAAGACAGTAGGCCGCTCGGTAACCATAAGTTATGTAAGCGCACACTCTTGCTCAGAATAGATGAGCAAGAAATTTCCCAGTAATTCCTCCAATGACGACTCCTCGATACTGGCAAGACACACAGGGAGAGCCAGTAAGTCCAATGGCAATGAATCAAGGAAAGTCAGGAGCAGGAAAAGACAATCCAAATATAGGTGCACGTGTGGCTGCTCCAACGTCTTGAAGGAGGTATGAAAAATCCCAGATCTTCGCCACTATGTAATGTGAAGATAATCCACAGAGACACTCTTGAAGTTGAAGAGTAGTTTATTGGAGCATCCACCTCCTGAAGAGCAGCAGTGTAACTGAGCTAGAACTGCTCTTCAGAATGTGGAACGACAACAAGACATTTGATGGAGCAGGGTAAATATAAAAATTTTAACCTCCTAATATTTTCGTATATTAACAATAAACATGTTCGTTCAAGTAAATAACCAACAATGTATGTCTGGGGAAAGGATAACACGCAGTTTTTGTGCAAAGTAATGAACTAATAGTTGTTTACGTTTCTAATATAACATAATATTTTGCGTACTGAAATGATAATAAAATGCATGTTTTTTTGTGCTTTGAATAAAACGTGTGGTTGCAAAATAAAGCGATGGTAAGTAAGGGACAGCTTTATATGTTGCTTCTGCTGGGTAATACCTAATTGGGGTACGTAGAAAGACGGGAGGGAAACGAAAGGGTTTATATTTCAATGTTTTAATAACATTTTGTTTTCTTTAGAAATAGTGCGCTTAGGCCTGCCGAGCAGCAATATAAAATGGCCGCGAGTTATTAGAGTGCGCAGAAAGTGAATCAGAAATACAGATCACCTGAATGGTTGTATCGTGCTCTGACTAGCTACAAAGAAGAATTGAACACTCACGAGAACCCAGAACAAAGAAACTTGATGGGAGAAAGTGAAGTGCAACAAACCTGAAGCAACAAACCTGAAGTGGTTTCTGTAGATAGTTTACCGGATTTGACAAAACACTGGACTGACAACTATACCGGATGTGACAAAGAAAGAATTCTGAGAAAGAATTGAAGAAAGAACCAAGCAAAGACAACATTCTGAAAGTACAGAGTGGCAAGCAAGTCATTTCTGAGGTGTAGTGACACAATTTTCTAGAAAACAAGTACAAAATGGAGAATATTAGAGATAGAAAATGTAGATGTGAGTTTTTAAAAAGATGGTGCAAAATGTGCTGTTTTTGTACAGGATTATTAATAACAGTATGGGTAGTCTTAGCAATAACTATTCCAATTAGTTTAGCTGTAGTGGAAAAGTCTAATAACACTGAGAAAGAAAAAGGAGCTAACACTCAAGAGCCAGTTATTTTAAGGATTAGTGCAGAATTACATAAGGACAAATCAATAACAGATTTTTCGAAGAATGTGTTTACTAAATTACTGTATGAGTATGTAGAAACAATGGATGTAAGGGATTGTTATGTTTGTATGCAGTTGCCTGCATCTGTAGCAGAGGGTGTGACTTATCATCACCTCCCTTTAACATATGGAATAACATGTAGTGTATTAGCAAGCTTATTTTATAAAACAGGCAGATTAGAATATTATTACACTGATGTAAATAGGATTTTTGCAAAGGTTTCTGTAGTTCCCGAGCTTAATAAAATAAAAGAGGGAAAGATTTTTGGTGAATATTTTTTAGAAGATAAGATTTTAACATTAGATAATATATTTAGGTACAACCTTACCTGTGAGTTAAAGAAAGAAGAAAAGGTATTCCTAGAAATGGTCGAGGAGAGAAGAGTGAAATTTGAAAGAAAAGTAATTGAAGAGACAAAAACACCTCTCTGGGTGTTTGAGGAAGACAATCATGACAAGAAAAAGATAAATGCAGCTATGACTCTGGATTGGCCCCAACAGGGAAGGTTGTGCATTAGAAGAAATAAGACAAGATATGACAATTATTTTGTGGGTTCCAGTAATTGCCATGACAATTACCTAATTATAGGTGGATGGGGATTCAAAGGGGGAAAAGATCCAATATTTCCAGGGATTTATTACTTTTGTGGGAATAGGGCTTATTATAGGTTGCCGGACCATTGGTATGGATCATGTTATTTAGGCCTGGTCTTTCCAAAGATTTTTCATGTGGATAGAAAAGAAAAAGGAACACACAAAATGATAAATACCTTTACACGTAGAAAAAGGGAAAGTTTTTCAGAAATAGTAGGTGATATTTTTGGTGCATTGATACCAGCAGTGGGAATATCTTTAAATGCATTCAGAATTCGGAAATTATCCACAGTTGTAGATCGTTTATCTACAAATACTGCTGGAGGGTTCTTAATGGTAAATACTGAGATGGTTGCCATGAGAGCTATGGTGATGCAAAATCGTCTTGCCCTTGACATTCTTTTGGCAAAAGAGGGCGGAGTCTGTGGAATGCTGAAAGTCCAACATAAAAGCGAAAATATCCAGAAGTATATAACAAATATTACAAATTTGCACAAAGAACTAGTACCACTGGAGGTTGAAAGTGTTTGGGGAAAACTTGGTAAAGGGTTTTCTTCTGTAACGAATTGGTTAACAAGAATGAGTGGATTAATAATAGGGAAAATTATAATAATAGCAACCATGATAATAATAATAATATTAGTATTGAAGCTTGCAGTAACATGTATAAAGAGACGAAGAAAGCAGAATAAGTTAGAAAAAGAAAATATGATAAACAAAGAGAGAGAGAGAGAAATAGGTGAAATAGAGTTAGAAGAAATAAAAGAGAACCTGTACAAGAAAACAAAGAGACAAGTTGAAAGCGATACAGAAGTATAAAACTAACAAAAGCAAATGGATAAAAGATATATGCTGTCTGAGAAAATTGTATAACTTGGGTTTGTGTGGTGATGTTAAAAATCACCAAAGGGGGAGTTGATGGAGCAGGGTAAATATAAAAATTTTAACCTCCTAATATTTTCGTATAATAACAATAAACATGTTCGTTCAAGTAAATAACCAACAATGTATGTCTGGGGAAAGGATAACACGCAGTTTTTGTGCAAAGTAATGAACTAATAGTTGTTTACGTTTCTAATATGACATAATATTTTGCGTACTGAAATGATAATAAAATGCATGTTTTTTGTGCTTTGAATAAAACGTGTGGTTGCAAAATAAAGCGATGGTAAGTAAGGGACAGCTTTATATGTTGCTTCTGCTAGGTAATACCTAATTGGGGTACGTAGAAAGTCGGGAGGGAAACGAAAGGGTTTATATTTCATTGTTTTAATAACATTTTGTTTTCTTTAGAAATAGTGCGCTTAAGCCTGCCGAGCAGCAATATAAAATGGCCGCGAGTTATTAGAGTGCGCAGGAGCGGATGCGACCATGTGATAGAGGAGAGAAGCTGTTGCAAAGGGATGATCACGTGCTGATGCCGAGAGGCTGAGATGAAAGTATGGTCAATGCTGCTGTGACCCTTCTGAGCAGATGTGTGCCAAGATGATCAGCAAGAAGCGTGAGAAGCCTGGTTGAATCAATAGAAAGAACATTATTATACAATTGTTGCAGAAAAAGAAACAATTTGGACTGATCGAAACGGATGAGCAAGTGCATGAACTGTGGGAAACGATGCTTGCATGGACATTCCTCACGGAACTAGTTAAGACCAGGAAGTTTGATTAGAATGTATAGGGACCTGAGTTTTTGACCAATGAGAATGAATCGCGCCATGTAAGAAGAAACATTTTATGCTGTAAGCTAGAATTAGGGTATAAGAAGACCTACTCTTGGTGGGAGGGGTTAGAATGCTGCGGGATGCTGCGGGAGATGCTGAAGAAGTTAGATGCTGTAGATGGGAGAGTTTGCGGTTGCTGATGCTGACGAGCTGATGCTGCTGCTGTTATTTTCCTTTTCCAGTTGAGTATGAAATGCCGCTTTAGGAGAACTAGCATTTGACAAGATTTATATTAGAATTATTAGGATTTCCCGAGAGATAGATAGGTTGATCTATAGAGTCTTTAGTATGATAACCTCATTTTCGGTCTAATAAAAGTGTCATGCATTTTACAAATATTCTTATAATGATGATAAAGGCAATGATCTGAATAATAAATTAATCCTGAATTTTCTGCATTCAAAACTTTATATAAACTTTATTATTCTTTAAACAAATGACTCAGTGACTTTCTTTAGCATAATGATTAATAATGTTTTGGTAAAAGAGTTCATTGTGATTGAGCTGGTCTTAATCACCATCAACTAATTCCTACTAGTTGGTCCATCGACCAATGAGCGGAATACCTTTAAAGTAAAATGAGAATTATTGTGTCATTATAAAAGAGGTATCCCGTCTCCTTCCAGCAAATCGTTTTTCTCCTAGGGTTCATGTCGGAGGAAAATCCAGGGAAATAAATGAGTAAGTGAATGTATATGCGGTGTTATGGGCCCCACCGTCAGATGGATATAGTGTGTGTGTGTGTTAGAGAAATAATTGCACCTGGGTGACCCAAAAACATAGTAGGAGAAAATATTTTTATTGTAAGCGCTGGATCAGATTCAAAAGATACAGACAGGGCATTGTAAATACAGCCATGGTAATAGAATACAATAAAGAGAAACATTCTACTATCACAGGAGTCGATAGGAGGAAAAAGGTCTGAGTCATTGGAAGTGAAGAGAGGGGATTGAAGTGAGGGTGGCGGCACTTGAGTTTGGTTGCATGGGTGTATGGGGGCCAGAGACGTGGACGATGTGAAAAATTGTCCAGGAGGATTGATGGAGAATGTGGATAGTTCTTCTTGATTAGAGAAAAGCGGTTGGGAGAGGTAGAGGTTAGCATGGGAGAATATCGGGTTGAGTGGCTGTACAGGAATAAAGATGGCAGTGTGGTATATGAGGAATGGGATAGACTCAGGGTAAGAGGAGTGGGAGCAGCCGAAGGTACGTAGGGTGGAGAAGGAGGAAGATCGTATGGAGGAGTGGGCAAAATGTGAGCTGGGTAGTCTTGACTGTTGGTAGTATGGTCTGGTTAAGATGTAATCTTCCCAGTTGGGGGAGGGGGAGTTCTTCGAAGTCCCTGAATGGTGTGTGGGGGTAGATGAGAATACTGGCCGATGATTGGGACGGAGTGTTGAGGGTAAAGTCCCGGCTGGAGAGATTGGGAGGAGGGAAGGCTAGGAGGGTAGAAGAGAGTGGGTGGGCCAAAGGGGAATCCTGTGCCTCCTGGGGGATCTGCCTTCTGGTACCCAGGTGGTTTGAGGGTGGAGTCCATTGGCAAGTCAGGAGGGGTCGGAGTGTCGAGGGAGTGAGCAGGGATTAAAATATAGGTATAGGGTTTTATAATTGTAAACATAAGAACATTAACATGACAAAACAAAATTAAGATGTAGTTTAAACACAAGGCATTATGTTGAGCAAATCGTGCTTATGCTGATGTTAGTCAATGTAGGCCTCAAATTTAAAATGGCAATTCTGCTTGCAGCCATCATTCAGCAAGCAGCCATCATTCAGCAAGCAGTTATTTTTAGGTCGAGCCTGCAGGCAGCACGAATGCACTGTCGCTTGGCAGCAACCTATTATATCTAAAAAAAAAAAGACCTCTTTAAAAAGGGGCTTTAAGCCCGTTTAATACTTACCTTTCGTTGGCATCTTTTTTGCTGCCTTCTAATTCAGCAGCACTTGCAAGCCGTCACTTACTGCGTGACTGCCTTGTGTTTGTATGGAGCATGGACAAAGTGCAGATTGATTTAACTGAATCCTTCCACTTTTGCATTTTTATATAGCGCAAACTCAACCTGACCCGAAAATATTAGGCGCTTTGCATGAGCACCAGCTACATTACTCAAGTTCCCATTCATGTTTTTTATGCCGAGAGATTAAGTAATTTGCCCAGGATCACAGGATGTTGAGGCTACGTCGCATGTGTTTTTTCAGCCAAAGCCCTCCATTGTTGAATTGTTGAGCCATTAATGCACCACTGTAGATGCGCTATAGCCAGTGCTGTTTTCAGTCAGCAGCAGTAAACACGTTAGCTGTGTACTTTTACTGTTCCCATTACAAATCCAGACATGGAGACTGTGTTACACTGGCTGAAAAACAACAGGGTCTCTTGAAGGCACCCTGTTTGATGGACCAACTGCCTCTATGGGACCTGGTAATTTCATCCAGTTAAAACTGTTATCAATAATGTGTCCTATTTGCATGTTCCATAGTGTGCGCTGCTGGTTGGAAATGTACCCCACTCCAATGTACCCCACTCCACTACAATCTACCCCAATCTAACCCAATCCAATCTACCCCACTCTAATCCAACTACCCGACTCTAACCTACCCCTCTTTATCCCACTCCACTGTACCCCAATCTAACCCACGGTACCCCAAACTACCCACCCCAATCTTCCCCAATGTACCCCACTCAATCCCAATGTACCCCACTCCACTGTACCCCACTCCAATCTACCCCACTCCAATATACCCCATTCCAATCTACTCCAATCTTCCCCACTCTACCCCATTCCAGTCTACTCCACTCCGCTGTAACCCAATCTAACCCAATCAGCCTCACCCTACTCTACCACTCGCATCCCCACTCTACCCCAATTACAGCACTCTACGCCACACTACCATACCCCAAGCTACCCCACTGTACTCTACCCTATTCTACCCCACTCAGCTCTACCCAATATACCACACCCTAGTCTACTCCGATCTACCACAATCTATCCCACTCCACTCCAATGTACCCCAATCTATCCCACTCCAATCTGCCCCACTCCACTCCACACTAATCTACCCCACTCCAATCTACCCCACTCCACTCTACCCCAATCCACCCCACTCCAATCTACCCCACTCCAATCTACCCCAATTTACCTCCACTCCACTCTACGCCAAACTACCCCACCCAAGCTACTCCAATCTACTGCACTCCACTCAACCCCAATCTACACCATTCCACTCCAATCTATCCCATCCCAATCTACCCCACTCTACCCCACTTCACCCTGCTCCACTCTACCCTAGTCTACCCCACTATGATCTACTCCAATCTTCCCCACTCAACTCTACCCCAGTCTGTCCCACTCTACTCTATTCCAACCTACCCCACCCCAATCTACCCCACTTCATTCCATTCTAATCTTTCCAAATCTATCCCACTCCAATAAACAGCTCTGCACCACAATCTACCCCACTCCAACCTACCCCACTCCAATCTATCCTAGTCCACTTTACCCTAATCTACCCCACTCCAATCTACCCCACTCTACCCTAATGTACCCCACTCCACTCCAATCTACCCCAGTCTTCTCCACTCTACCCCATTCCCGTTTACTCCACTCCACTCACCCCAGTCTACCCCAATTGACCCCACCCCACTCTAGCACTCGTTTTCCTACTCTACAGCACTCTACCCCATACTACCCTACCCACTTTACTTTACCCCATTCTACCCCACTCCACTCTACCCCAATCTGTCCCACTCCCGTCTACTCCAATCTATCACAATCTACCCCACTCTGCTCCAATCTACCCCACTCCATATCTGCCCTATTCCACTCTACACCAGTCTACCCCACTCCAATCTACTCCACTTTACCCCAAGCCTCCCTACTCTAATCTACCCCACTCCACTCTACCCGATTCTACCTCCACTCAACTCTATCCCAGTCTACCCCACCCCAGCTACTCCAATCTACCCCACTCCACCCCAATCTACCCGACTCCACTCTACTCTAATTTATCCCACCCCAATTTACCGCACTCTACCCCACTCCACTCTAACTCCACCCTACCGCAGTCTACTCCATTATGATCTACTCCAACCTACACCACTCAACTCTATCCCACTCCACTCTTTTCCAATCTACCCCTCTCCAATCTAACCTACACCAATCTACCTCAGACTACCCCACTCCATTCCACTCTAAGCTTTCCAAATCTACTCCACTCCAATCCACCTCACTGCACCACAATCTACCCAATCTTTCCAACCCCAATATACCCGCTCCAATCTACCCCACTCCAATCTACCCCACTCCAGTCTACCCCAGTCCAGTCTAGCCCAGTCCACTCTACCCAAATCTACCCCACTCCAATCTACGCCACTCTACCCCTCTCCACAGTACCACAATCTAACCCACTCTGCCCCAGTCCACCCCACTCCACTCTACTCCGATCTACCCCACTCCAATCTCTCCCAATCTACCCCAATCTATCCTACTCCACTCTACCCCAATCTAACCCACTCTACCCCACTATACTTTTAATAATTTGGCAGGAGAAAGCAACAAAGAGGTAAGACAGTAGTTTTTCAAAAGTAACAGATCTTCGCCTTGGTTTTTTTATTATAATTTTAGGGGAATTACTACTGCCTCTTTAAAAGGCGTAGGTACAATTGCTTGGGCCAGAGAAGAATTTAGAAGAGACATTAACGGGCCAGCTATTTCAGGAATAAAAGATTTAAGAACCTTAGTGGAACAAGAGTCATTTGGTGAGCCAGACTTTACTTTAGCCATTAGCTCAAGTAACCGTTCTTCACTGAGAGCAGGGAAATTAGAGAGTACAGTAGGGCTCATCTCAGAAGGAGATATATGAGGCTCCTTGAAGCCCGACGCAGTACTGCCTTTAGTTGTTTAAATTGTTTTGATAAAATATGTATTTAACAACTTACAGAACTCCTGATTAAGGGCTATTGGCAGAGACATTCAGTCACAATTCTAAAAATATCCTTGGGTTTATTGACTGACTGCAAGCTCTTATCTATAAAAAAAAGAGAGTCTTAAAATGAAAAAATAAAACTTTAAACCCTTTTTAAGGAGAATTTTTTTGTCAGGGGCATAGTCTCTGCGCCATTTCCAGTCCAGCTGGCGGAGTTTTCAATTTAGCAAGTTTCAGTTCCTTGGAAAACCACAGTGAGGATACTGTACCTTCCATATTTTTGGCTTTATGTAAGGGAGCATATTTATTACTGGTGTTTAGTAGCCAGAGAGAGACTTCTCTCTCCATTAACTAAACATCTCGGCAGAAACTAGGTGCAGAGTCCATATGGGTTGCAGGAAAATCGTTTTTATCTATACTTCAACTATTACGGACATAGGGCCTGATTATGATGGCGGTCGGACTTCCGTCCGACCAGAGGGTGCTCCTTTAGTTCAGCTGAGCTCTCAGGTGCTAAGTGTCCGAGACTCTTTCTTGTTGCTAGCCGCCGCACTGCTCAGTGAGTCTCCAGCGAGATTGGCACAGTGCCTTGGGCTTTTCATAGTGCAACCGCCCAGACTAGACGAGGACCTGGTGCACATGCTGTCATTTGACCAGAGGGCACAGGTGGGTTCTTGTTAACTCAAGCTCAGTCAAAAACATCCTAAGTGTCCGGGAGGCTGCGTGGACAGAGGAACCAGTGATTAATCCGGGCTGATCCCGAAGGTGAACTGAAAGCCCTTCTACGCAGGGCCGGCCTTTAGCATGGGCGAGCCAGGCCAGGATCCAATATTCTGAGGGGCGCACAGAGCTGTGCGCATTCAGGGTTTGCCAACAGCAGTGCTCTTCTCATCTTGCTCCAGCCTTTTCTTTGTCCCTGCCTGTTCGTTTCTGTCTGATTTGCCAGATTAAACTGGTTTTAGTCCTTTATTATCATACGGCAGGCGATGTTTTTAACACCCCTTTAGCCCCCTTCCTTGCCCTTTCTTCACCCTCTGACCCCTGCTGGAACACATCAACAAAACCATCATCTACATGAGGCAGCTAAGCTGTCGGTGATTTAGGTGAGCTGGGGGAGGTCCGAGGGTGTTTGTTTCAGGGGCCTGCTCATCCAGGTACTGACCAGTGAACACAAAATGGAACCCCTGCTTTCTCTTTAATTCGCTACCATCAGCAAGGGCACCAATTTTCTCTCCGCCCACGCCCAGGGCGCTATCTAAGCAAAGGCCAGCTCTGCTTCTACGCCATACCCACTGCCCACCGATAGCAACCACCACAGACTGGTTAATCCAGGAAGCACCTGCTTGAGCGGGGAGTGGAAGCAGAGGAAAACAATTATGAGCAGCTGCTGGCCTGCTGGGCCTGGAATAGAGAAGGCACCCAGTCCACCTGAATCTGGATCCAGAGCCTATGTTTTCAAAGAGTGACGCGTTGGATCCACTGAAGGCTGCAGTTTAATTTGGTTGTTACAAAGTAACAACATTGAGTTCTAAACTGGAACAGTCCAGGCAATCACACAGCAACTAGATTGACACCTCTCCTCTCCTCGATCTGGGACTGGCAGTTTGTTATCCCTATTGCCAGAGGCAACAATAGCAGCACACAGGCACTGTGGCGTTAGTTGCTTTGTTTACTACCGCTCACTGCTTGCAGTGCCTCATTGCTCTTCTAGGAGCTAGTGTGCATGACTAATGCATTTAAGTGCAGTGGTGCGGACACCAACACATAAAAACGTTAATGTAGCCTGTGGTGCGTGGTACTTGGCACGGCTACCGTTTGCCTAATTGTGGTTAAACTGTAATGTCACCTATTACAACATGATTGTTAATGAGGCCAGTGTGTCCTGAGGCATTGACTTTGTATCATTAGGCCTGGCTGGTGTGTCCTAAGGCCTGAATAGTTATTTCAGAGGCTTGCGTGATGCCTCTAGAGGCCTGGAGATACTGTCCTGAAGCTTGGCTGGTATGTCCCAAGGTCTAACTGGTGTGTTGCAGGGTTTGATTGGTAAGTTCCAAGCTGGTGAGTTGCTACGCCTGGGTGGTGTGTTCCGAGGCCTAGCTGATGTGTCCTGAGAACTGGCTAGTGGGTGGCAAGGGTTCTCATGCCTGGCTGATGGGTCTTGATGCCAGAGTAGTATGTTCAGGGGCAAGAGTCATCTGTTAAGAGGCCTGAATGATGTGCTTCGATGTCTGGATATTGTCATGAGGTCTGGCGGATGTGTTCCTAGGCTCAGCTGCTGTGTCCCAAGGTCTGATTGGTATGTCTCTAGGCCTTGCTGGTGAGTCTCTAGTCCTGGCTGGTGAGTGGCAATGTTTGGCTGGTGGGTCCAATGGCCTAGGTGGTGGAAGTTGAGTTTTTCAGGCCTCAGCAAATCTACTCGCCCACTCGCTATGGCAAGTCAGATTTTTTTTAGGGCAAGCCATATTTAGGGCCTACTCGCCCCTTCTGGTGAGCTGACAAACAGCAGGTGTTCTATTCACTCACAAAGTGAAGAAGAATTAAAGATGCCCTTAAATCTTGTTTTTATCTTGTCACATTTATTCTGTGTTCAGAGTGAGAGACAGGGGTCCAAAGTCAGTTTACATCTAAAATTACTCTTCTTTCTCTGACTGCAAAGTTCAAGGATTTTGTAAAGTGAACTGTCTGACAAATGTGCTGTAGAAAAAGTGTGAAATTAAAGGTTGTAGGATGTCATGTTTTATTCTAACACACATTTAAATAGCTTAAAAGTAAACCATACAAACATTTAAAAATAAATTGCAGTAGTTATGAAAGCCCTTGTTTTGTAATTCTGTGTGATGAGAAAAATATTTTAATATGATGAAAACAAATCAGAACGCTTTACATGGTGATGTGCAAATGAAAAATATGTTGGCTGAAACCCAATGTTCACATATTATTGTATATAGTTTTATAAGTAAAACTGCATGTTAGTGGAAACTTTTTGGCCATTTCAATTAAAAATGTGGTGTCGGTAAATGACAGTGCACTACCACCTCATGCTTTAGAAATATATTTATTAAAAGAGAGTTTTTAAAGATGAACTGAAAAACATTCCTTCCTCTGCTCTGATATGATGCTATTAGTGAACTAAGAGGCCAGTCAGGTGTCATGTGTACCCTTTTTTTGGCTAGATTCTTATCATGCATGGAACAAACGTTTAGTCTATTAAATCAAACCAAATAGTTTTTTTCTGCATAGCAGGAATGCTGAACTCACATATTGGAAGGGGCTCTCATATGTGATCATATTTTTTTTTATAAATCTCTTTATTGCCATTTTATATTTTTTTACTTGCATTGTGGTGTATGCAGATAGAATTTTACCAGTTCAGTATCTGACAATTAACAGTGTTCAATCATCTTACAGTGATATGTATCAATTTTGTTCAGTAAAACGTACTTCCGATTAAGCATATCTGGTATACACATCAAACTTACAAACCCCGTAGTGGTCTCCTGATATAAGTCTGCGGTCTGGAGTCCAACAGTTGAGTCAACATAGCCCAGCGCCGGAAAAGTTGCAAGACAGAGATTTTTATATCCAACAATTCAAACATTAATATAACAAAGTTGCCTAGCAAATCCCCGATCCTTAACATCTGCGACCTCCACTACGCCCCGGCCTCCCCACTTGAGGTATCCTGTCAGTGAAGTGCATGCATCTGTATGTTTTCATATGGCACATTTAGATCCCCTGGGCCATCCAGACACCCACGCAGAGTACCTCTGCAAGAGCAGGACCTGGGTATAATTGTCTCTTAAAAACACAGAAGAGGGGGGACTGGGAGCAAATGGGAAAGAGAGGTCCAGTACCCATGCTCCCTACATTACATTGTAGCTTGTAGAGCGCACGGCTACCCCCAACGGAGGTGTCCCGGCGCTTGCAGCGGAGAGTAAACAAGGTGAGGGCAAGTTGTCGGGTGCCATAGTGTACTAAGGAAGGCTGAAGAGGCAAGTCTTCAGGGCTTTCCGGAAGGTAGATTCTGATTTGGCCTTTCTGATGTGTTCGGGCATGGAGTTCCACAGGGTTGCGGTTCTAACGGGGAAGGATCGTCCTCCTATCCTGGCTTTTGCAAATCGCGGAGTGATTAGGAGTTTAAGATGATTCGACCTCAGGTTCCTTGTCTGGTGGGATTTACGTAGTCTCTTCCTTAGATAATGAGGGCCAATGTCGTTGATTGCTCTGTAGGCAAGCGTCAGTGCCTTGAATTCTGTTCTCCTTTTAACGGGCAGCCAGTGAAGACTGCGTAAGTGAGGGGAAATGTGATGCCGTAGCGGGACGTTTCTGATAAGCCTAGCGGCTGCATTTTGTATAGTTTGCAATTTCCCGACCAAGTAGGCTGGCAAACCCAAGTACAGACTATTTGCATAGTCCAACTGCGACGTGATCAGCGCGTGGACTATAGTTTTCCTGCAGTCCATGGGTAGAAAATGCAGGAATCTTCGTAGAGCCCTCATTTTCCAGAAACAGGACGAGGAAACATGGCCTATCTGGGTCTTGCATGAGAGGGTGGTGTCGAATTTGAAACCCAGGTTTCTGGCAGAGGAGACCGGAAGAGGGGGAGCATTAAGTTGTGTAGGCCACCAGAGGACGGGTTGAGGAGGGGAAGGCTGATTGAAAAACAATACCTCCGTTTTGTCTATATTCAGCCTGAGACAGTTGTCAGTCATCCAGGCTGATATGTCCATGAGACACTGCTTGAAGTTTGTAAATGCAGCCTCAGAATGATCTTTGAAGGAGAACACAAGCTGGGTGTCGTCAGCGTATGAGATGACATTTACACCGTGTTGCTCTACAAGAGGGGCAAGGGGGGCAAGGTAAATATTAAAAAGAGTCGGGCTGAGGGCTGAGCCTTGAGGGACTCCACAAATCAGGGGGTGCGGGGAAGAGATGTGGGGGTGCAGCCGTATTCTCTGGGACCGGCCCTCAAGAAAGGAGCTGAACCAGGCTAAGGTGGTCCCTGTTACTCCCAACTGCCTAAGCCTGTATAGGAGGATCTTGTGAGATACTGTGTCGAACGCTGCCGACAGGTCCAGCAGCACCAGCATTGCACAGTTACCTTTATCCAAGGTCTCCCGGACTGTTTCTGCTACTTCAAGCAGTGCTGTCTCTGTGCTATATCCTGATCTAAATCCGGACTGGGAGTCATGGAGTAGTTTGTTGGACTTTAGGAAATTGGCTAGCTGTTTCTGTACTTCTTTTTCTAGGATCTTAGCTGGTGCTGGCAGGAGGGAGATGGGTCTGAAGTTTTTCAGTATTGCTGGATCTGCATCCTCCTTCTTGAGGATTGGTTGAACGAGTGCAGTTTTCCAGATGGACGGGTAGGTGCCTGTTTTCAGAGATGAATTCCATAGCAGGTTTAGTGAGGGGTTGAGCAGTGGGGCTAATACTTTGAAGAACCGGGCCGGGCAGGGATCAGTTGGAGATCCGGATTTTGTTTTTTTCAGCTGCGTGAGGGAAGTGTCTGGGTTGAGAAGACTAAATTCCGACCATGTGTGTGCTGGTGAGGGGAAGTGCAATGGTGTGCTAGGTGATTCCGTCCCGGTGAATGAGGCGTAAATGTCTTGGATCTTCTCCTGGAAGAAGACCGAAAGGTTTTCGCAGAGGGTGGCGGAGGGGGCTATAATGCTCTTCATCGTTCCCGGTTTAATGAACCCTTGTACAATTTTAAAGACTTCTTTAGTGGAGTTGTCAGATGTTTTGATTTGATTGGCAATATGATCCCTTATGGAATTGCGTTTTAGCTTGTGGAATTGTTTTAGTGCAGTTCTATAGATGTTTTTGGCCTCTATGTTATAGGTTTTTCTCCAGATTTGCTCAAGCTTCTTGCAGCAGCTTTTTTCTGATCGAAGTTCCGGCGTGAACCAAGGGGCAGAGGGTTTGTTCCTGGTCAGTTTCATAGCTTTCATAGGGGCTATTTTTGTCCAGGGCAGAGGTTACCCAGTGGTTAAATGTTACCGCGTCACTATTTGGTTCTCCGGTGCAAACCATGGGAGTGTTTAATAGTGCCGGGCCCATTGCTTCAGGGGTGACTCTCCTCCAGTCTCTTCTAACTACGTGCTCAGGTACCTTAACGCTGTGTTTTGTGGTGTGGTTAGATTGAAAGGAATGAGATAGTGATCCGACCATGTGAGGGGATTGGGATCCTCTGTTGTTAGGGTTAGGATATTAGTAAAGATGAGATCCAGTATGTGGCCTGCCACATGTGTAGGCATAGACACCATTTGATTGAGGTTCAGTCCTTTACATGTCTCCGCTAATTGGGAGGCCAAGGGGCATTGATCTTTATCCATGTGGACATTAAAGTCACCCAGGACTATAAAGTTTGCATATTTCAGTGAGAGATCAGTGAGACGATCGCATAATTCCCATAGCTCAGCGGGTTTGGAAGCAGGGGGTCTGTAGACCAGCATGCCCGCAATCGAGAGAGTGGGGGAGATTGTGACGTTGATGGACATAGCTTCCAACAGGTCAGTATGTTCGATCCTTTTGTGGGAAATCTCCCAATTGTCTCTTATGATTATGGCGAGTCCGCCCCCTAATTTGTTACCAGCTCGGTTTTCCGTCACTATTCTATAGCCCTCCGGAATGGCTCTCATTATATCGGGGTTCGAACTCTCTCTCAACCATGTTTCTGTAAGGAAGATAAGATCCCAGGTACTTGGTTCTAGCTATAGCCAGATATCGTCCGCGTGCTTGGGGAGAGATCTGCAGTTAATTAGACAGGCTTTGATTTTAATAGTTGACCTATTACTAACTGTCCGTAGTCCAGAGGGTGTAGCCCCTTCAATGGCTCTACACCTCTTTCCTAGGAACTCTTTATTGAATTTGAAGGAGCAGGCTTTGCAGTGTAACCCCTGGCCGTGTAACTCCTGTTCCGATGAGCATGGGTCCAGGCAGGTTGGCCTAGGACAGCATTTTACTTTTAACTCAAGGATTTGTTCTCTTGATAGCATTATTCTAGTAGCTGGTTGGGAACGGGCAACGTGGCTGGCGCTGGACGAGGTCCGGACGCGGACGGGCGCAGACGGGCTTGCCTTAGGCACGCCAGCGGCGCGCCAGCGGCGCGCCCACTGCGCGAAGTTTGTGGCATGTGGGTTAAGTAGTAGTGAGGCTCCGCCCCCTCCAGTCTCTTGCCCGGAAGTAGGTGGGGAAAGATGCCGAGTACTCCCTCCACTCAATCGGGATAACCCGTGGTGGACCGGGGAGCAGTGCGGTTCGTGAGAAAAGGTGAGTGAAGTAAAATGCGGCGCAGTTTAAAAGAAGTTACTTCCGTGATTTAAAAAAACAATATTTTTAGCAGCAAATGCGGTAATTTAACCAATTGGCAGAGCTTCAACTTGCCTCAGCCTGTGCGCGTCCGCTGCGCGAAGTTTGTGGCATGTGGGTTAAGTAGTAGTGAGGCTCCGCCCCCTCCGGTATCTTGCCCGGAAGTGGGTGGGGAAAGATGCCGAGTACTCCCTCCACTCAATCAGGATAACCCGTGGTGGACCGGGGAGCAGTGCGGTTCGTGAAAAAAGGTGAGTGAAGTAAAATGCGGCGCAGTTTAAAAGAAGTTACTTCCGTGATTTAAAAAAACAATATTTTTAGCAGCAAATGCGGAAATTTAACCAATTGGCAGAGCTTCAACTTGCCTCAGCCTGCGCGCAGTCAAAGTGTAAATCACTAGAGGGTAGCTGTTCCTCAAAGAAGAGTGGACCAGTCCAGTCGCAAGAGGGACTGGTGACAGGAACTCTGTCGAGGAGTGTAAGTCAAACGCTGGTCATTTGAGCAGGTAACTAGATTGCGCCACGGGAGGTCAATGTTCACTTCCCTAAGTCGCACTCCTAGCTGAAGAGGCCTTCCCTTACAACTCCTGGGGTTGGATTTTACAAATAGAGTGGTCATATTCATTTGGGTGCAGGGTCACCCCAACCACACCTGAATCTAGGTATCATTATAGGGTTACTGGGTGTCGCCGTCCCAGACCCCTATTTTTTCATTACTTTATACACTTTTCAACAGTCCTGAAGAAACGCCACTTGATCCACTAGGGACCACGAGAGGCGAGAAACATGTCGACCTGATACCACTATTCTATATCACCACGAGCACTACAAATACGCAGAAGGAGAATACTCCCGATCCTGTCCACCCTGTCAAGAGTATTCCCCTTGACACCAGTTTTTAACCATATTACACAGACCCCAGAATAAAGTCTCTCCGGGGTACTAGTGTGATATTTTTAACCCACCTAGCACTACACCCCACACACCCGCACTCACCACTGCGGCGTTCCTCAAAAAGATCTCCGACAAAGAGCCCTCTCGCAGGGCCCGTGGGGGACTGCAGCGCCACTCCCACGAGGAGCAACGCCCGATGATGAAGCATGACACCCGCTTGGGGTGTGTGAGGGCACTTCATTAACAAGGAGGAACCCCCTTTAAGAGTTCTCCAACTTACACTCCTCGACAGAGTTCCTGTCACCAGTCCCTCTTGCGACTGGACTGGTCCACTATAATTGTCTCTAACCATGTTCTACATCCCTGGCTGGGGAATCTCCTGCTTCTGAATGTGTAGTGAGTTGTAGGGCCACCAGTATGGAATCACAGTGTTGCCCAATGGGGTATTTTCTTATCCCCTTGGGGTGGGGGAAATTTGTGCGTCCATCTGCGAGTGATTAGTCGCTTAGCTGTGATTAGTCCTAGGTCCATGAATCTGGAAGTTACTTTGTGCTTCCTGGTTCTGGGAAACATTCCCAGTACACACTACTCCCAGGTGCGCAGTTCCACGCGGTCTGTGCATGTGGCTAAGCAGGACGTGACTTCCTGCCAGTATCGTTGTAGAGCGTGGCAGGACCACAACATATGGAGGAGGTCGGCACCCACTAGGGGGCAGGCAGCAGTACTTTGCCGAAAGTACCTATATAGTTTGTCAGGCGATAAGTACGCCCCGTGTATAATGTAAAATTGTATAAGGTGGAATTTAGCGTTCAGTGGGACTTGTGTAGCGCTTGCTAATATCGTATCCCATTCTTTGTCCACCCATGGCTTCTCTCTGTCTGCTTCCCACTTGTTACATAGGGACATGAGTGGGCCCCTTGAGTGTGTTAATAACGCAGCGGTTAACCTATGTATGATATGGCTGCCCGCACCCATGACATGTAAATATTGCACAACCTGGTGAGGCTGGGGCTCGGTGTTCAGGTCCCCCCCAAGCCCGTGTCACTGTGGTCATTATTGAGTTGTATAATAGTAATTGGCCCGGGGAAATATCCATGCCCCGGGACAACCCCTCGTATGTCAGTAGGGCCCCATCTTAATACAAGTCACTCAACATCTGTATCCCAGCAGTGTGCCAGGGTGCAAGCTCTGCTCTTGATGTGACCGCCCTGCCCCTTGGCGTGTCAAGTAGGGCAGCGCAGGTACATATGGAATCGTCTCCCAAGTAAGGTACAAACTGCGCCTATAGCAGCGGTGAGCCAGAGCCAGCTATCTTGACTGTGGTCTGGGTGCTTTGGCCATGGGGTGAAACAGGTGATGAATGCTGACCAGCGACCATGCCGGTAGTAGTGTTGCTGTGTCGTCTAACAGCAGTCCCACCAGCCATTTCGATACCCACTGCAGTTGTGCGGCTAGGTAATATAATTCCCAATTTGGAACAGCTAACCCACCTTGCTCTACCGTTGCATACAGCTTCCATAGTGCTTAGTGCTACCCTGTGCCGCCCCTTATTCCAAATAAAGTCTCCGGCCCATTGTTCTAATTCTCGAAATGTTTTGGCTCGAATGTATAAAGGCAGGTTAGTAAAATAATATAACAGCCTGGGCAGTACTATCATTTTTAACGATGCAATCCGACCCATGATGGATAACGGTAATGTTTGCCAGAATCTCATTTGAGATCTGACGGATGAGATTGCTCTTGTAAGATTGCCGTCCAAGATATCATTGGCAGAGTGATAGATGCGGATGCCTAGATATCGAAAGGACATCGGTTGCCATAGGATTGGCACCCCGTTGACCATGAGTCCCGGGTTCTGAGTGCGCGAGCTAAATGGATATAGGCAGGACTTCCTCCAATTCATCCCCACTCCCGACTGTCTGGCGAATCACTGCAGGGTCTCTGCGACAGTGCCTGGCACATTGTGGATGTACCTCAGATATAATAACAGGTCATCCACATATAGTGACACTGCATGTTGGCCATCCCTCAAGCAAATTCCCCAGTCCTCTCCCCTCTCCTGCAGCTCCGCCGCTAGGGGTTCCATCGCCAATGATAATAACAAAGGTGATAGCGGGCAGCACTGTCTGGTGCCTCTACCGATTAATACAGGCTCAGATATTTGTTGGCCAATGCGTATCATAATGAAAGGATTTGTATCTAATAACCGCATGAGCCACAGGAATCGATTCCCAAATCCGTATTGGCTGAGAAGCGAGAATAAGTAGGGCCACTCCAGCGAATCAAAGGCTGTTTCTCGGTCTAGGACCAGACAGTCCAATTGAGGCCAGAGTTGTGGTGCATATTCTTGGATTCGAAAGCATCGCCGTATATTTAGTGAGGTATTGCGGGCTGGTACAAAGCCATTCTGGTCAGCGTGGATGAGTGATGGGACCTGGGGAGCCAGCCTTGCCAAAATGATACTAGCTTGTATTTTGTAGTCTGTGTTGAACATTGCTAGTGGTCTATATGACCCCATTTCAGTCTTATCTCTGTCAGGCTTGGGGAGGGAAACTAGGAGCGCCTCATGCTGTGATGTTGAGAGGATAGAGTCCGACAGCGCGGCATCATATACTATTTTCAACTGCGGCACTAACAGGGTAGCATAGGTCTTACAGAATTCTGTTGGTAATCCATCGGGACCAGGAGTTTTTCCTGTAGCCAGAGCGCAGATACCGGCATGTATTTCGTCAGATGTGATCGGATCATCCAGCTCTAGCCGCTGCTCGGGGGTGAGACAGGGGAGTCTAACTGTAGTGAGGAACTGCTGTATTTCCACTGGTGAGGCTACAATTGTTGACCTGTATAATTCCGTGTAATGACATGTGAATTCGGAGAGTATCTTGGTTTGTGTATACACTAGCGTGGCATCTGACGTACGGATTTCTGTGACGGGCATCCGGGCGTCTGCCTGATGGACAAGCCAGGTCAATAAGCGGCCTGCACGGTCCGCTGTGATGTGTGTGCGGGCTGAATGTGACTTGTAATTTAGACAACGCAGTCTCCCCAATAGAGAGTTGAGCTCCGCGCTGTTGGCAGTGAGTTGCATTTGTATTATTGGGGATTCCACTACCTGGGTTTCTAAGCGGAGTAACCCGTGTTCTATCTTCTTGAGATCGGCTTCCAGGGATTCTCACATTCCTGTTTGCGCACTGAGACAGTGGCCTCGTATAAGTACTTTAAAAGCGACCCTTTCCATAAGGCGTGAAGACACTGTGGGTGCATTGTCGCTAGAGTAGTTAGCCATAGCACAGCTTAGGGCCTCACGAAATGGTGGGTCTTCCAGAGTCTGAGGCTGCAAGCGCCATCTTGGAATGGCGGTCAGGATCGAATCCCAGGACAACCGCAGGTACTGTGGGTTATGGTCTGAGTGAGTCCTACCCATGTATTCCGTTTTGACCAATGACAGGGATGTTTCATTTGTACAGATCAGCCTATGCAGTTTCACGTGGAGTCCGTGGGAGCCTGAATAGTAAGAATATATCCTATCTACAGGATGGCACTGTCGCCAAATGTCTACAAGACGCCAGTGCACCATCCATGTGTTCAGTGCTTTAGCAGCAAGTACTGTGGGTGTACCGGGGAGCGGGGGAAAGGAGCGGTCAATGGCTGTGTCCAGCACACAGTTGAAATCGCCGGGCAGTAGCCAGGGAAGCACGTGCCAGTTGGAAAGTTTACCGGTCAGTGTGTCAAGGAAAGACGACTGATCTGTGTTCGGCGCATACAAGGACCCTAGTACAATGTGCCTTCCATCCAGCCAGCCCCTTACCAGTACCACCGACCCTCAGTATCAGTGACTGTTTCATCAACAGCGAAACGGGTACCCGGCTTGACCCAAATTAATACCCTCTCTTGGGGTACAGAGCTCCCTAGCCCAACCAAGCGTGTTGCTACCAAGGGGGCTACACGTCCCCGAAAAACAGGTTTGTCAACTAGTTTCTCCTCTCCTTCACAAGTGCAAGCCTGTCTACCGAAACAATAGAGCAGCTCCTCTCCCATGTGTTCAGCATTTGCCCTTCAAAGGAGGCTCCTCCTTTTTTTTTTTTAGCTTGTAGAGCGCATGGTTACTCCAACGGAGTGTCCCCGCGCTAGAACACCATCAAGACCACAGCAACTGGCCTGTACCTACCTCCCCCACTCTAGCCTATAGCCCTAAAAGGTGAAAGAAAAGGCCTACTTACGGCCCCCCGAGGGGTGCTGAAAGAGCCAGGTTTTTAATTTTTTCCGGAACAGAATCTTCGATGGGCACGTCCTTAAATCCACCAGTAGTTCATTCCAGGCCTTCGCCGCAAGGAAGCCAAATGAGCTCCCACCAGCCCGTACCTTCCGCACCTTAGGCACAGTCATCCTTGCCATGCCCAAAGACCTCAGGTTGCGAACAGGTCTATATGCGGTGAGAAGGGGGTGCAGAAATCTTGGCCCTTTCTCATTGAAGATCCTGTGGCCAAAACACAAGGCCTTAAAGATAACTCTGGCCTGTATAGGGAGCCAGTGTAATTCCTTCAGGGCCTCCCCCACCGAGGCCCGCCTCGGGATATTCAGAATTAGCCACGCTGCCGCATTCTGAACCTTCTGCAAAATGTTCACATTTCTTGCCGTCACCCCTAAGTAAAGAATGTTACAGTAGTCTGGACGGGATGTAACAAGGGCCTGTACAATGGTTCTTTTAGCGTCAAGTGGGAGTAAGTCAATTTGCGCACCATTTTAAGAATGCCAAAGCAGGCTCCTGCCACAGCTGATATCTCCTTTGAAGTTTTACCTTTGGACTAAAACCCATATGGCTTCCTACCAGAGAGATTTAACACCTCTTTTCTCTGCTGGCTTCTATTGTCTCCTTTCCTGGGATTCATTTGCATATCTCTCCTGGAGGGTAGAAGCTGTCTGGAGGACAAATTCTGTGTACAACTGTCAATGGGCACTGAAAACCTTGGTCAACCAAAGGGGAAATGTCTAAAGTTGTACTTTGCATACCAGTGACATTAAATTTGATTTAACCATTAAATGGGATTTAATGCACTGATTCTTATGATACAGTACCAACTTTAGTAGTCCAGTTCAGAAGTTTGGATGTCAGCCTGTAACTCTGTACTTGCCAATGGGACTACTAACCTTTTCCCAGTAAAAACAACAATTTAGGATTTTCACTGTTGAAACATGTTAAAGTACATTTTCTACCTTTTAATATACAGAACCCTGACTTCGGGCTCAACAGGCCTCTCTTAGGGTTGATATATACATTAAAAATAGAGGACTGGGGTTTGCCATTACCATAAATGGCAAAGTTGAGACAATATTTAAACTACCCTTCCAGTATGCAGTGGCAGACTGGGAGCCACTTTTTACTTTATTCCACTCAGGGTTCAAAAACAAGTGCTGCAGCCCCTGAGGAGACACTGTAACTTACAGGCCCTGGGTACCCCTGGTACCATATACTAGTGACTTACAAGTAAGTTAGGCTATGCCAAGTTGGTATAAACCAATCCACCCGGTACCTTTTTACGGGTCAGAGCTCATGCACTGAGTCCTGATTAGCAGGGCTCAGGGCATTTTAGTCATTCCGTAAGTGACTAGTGGTCACAAATGGGCAAAGATTGTGTGGGAGGTGGGGGTGAAACCTGCAAAAAGCCTGTTTCCTTACACTCCCATACCCTTGATTCCTCGGTTCTGAGGAAGATTCTCCAAGACGGGACCAAAGTCATTCTCATCACCCCGGGTAGGCCGAGAAGGGTGTGGTATGCAGACCTCCTGTGGTTCTCCATGTCTCCTCCACTCTGCCTGCCATTCAGCCCGGATCTTTTCTTCCAGTCAGGGGGAGTAGTTTTGCGTCCCAAGCTCCGAGGCCTCCAGTTAAATGCTTGGAGATTGAGTGGGGACAACTGAGCTCCTTTCAGCTGCCACCAGAGGTAAAAGACCTCATTTTATCAGCGCGTCACCCATCCACTAAGACAGCCTATTCTGGCAGATGTTGCGTGGTGTACAGACAGTGGTCTGGATCCCTTACAGGCCAAATGATCCCAAGTGCTGCAATTTGCTCTGTCCTTAGCTCAGAGGGGATGTGCCATTGGCACTGTAAAGGGCTATTCTGCCGCCTTGACTGTCTTCCTCTGTCTGCTGAAGCAGCCATCCCTGTGCAAGTCCCCTATTGTCATGCATTTTCTTAAAGGCCTCACTAACCTTTTTACACCCATTCCTTTTGTGGTTCCTGAATGCGACTTAAATTTGGTCCTCAAGTTCTTAATGGGAGCCCCGTTTGAACCCTTGCATAGCTGTACTCTTCACATGTTGACCCTCTAAACTGTATTTTTGGTTGCTATCACATCGGCTAGATGGATCAGTGAGTTACAGGCCCTTCTACGCCTCTCATCTTCCCACAAAGGAGGGGTAATGGTTGCATCGGTGGGATCCTAGGCAGGAGGATAATTACTACCTGGACCACATCAAGTAGTATTGGTCAGATGACAAGCTTTTTGTTGGCTATTTTGGAGCCAAAAGAGGAAAGGTGGTCCAGAAGAGGACTGTATCCTGCTGGATTATCCTATGTATGAAGAATTGTTATGCCCTAGCCAAGAAGGACCCACCTGAAGGGATCAGGGCCCATTCCACCAGGGCTAGGTCTACCACTGCTGCACTAACTCAAGGTGTCCTGATTGCTGAAATCTGTAAGTCAGTGATGGAGGCTTCCTTATACCTTTGCAAAGTATTACTGGCTTGATGCAGAGCTATGCAGTGACAGACACTTTTCTAGATCTGTCTTGCAAGATTTCTTGGTTTAATGGTCCATCAACCCTCCTCCTGGACAGGGTATTGCAGTGAAATCTGGCCTACAGGTGAGGAATATTCAGGTAGAAGTATCCATCAGAAGAAAAAGTTACTTACCTGTTGTAACAGCCTTTCTGGTGGCTACTCTATCTACCTGTGGATTCCTCACCCACCGCCCCCATCTTTTGATGAATGATTTAAAGTTAATAATATCCCAGTTTGCAAGTATGTTGGAACTATAGTATCTCATGAATTAGTCTTCCTTTTGCCTTAAAGGCTTGGAAAAAATGGAGGGTAACTGAAGTTCGTGCGCTAGGGCTGGGGCTTAATGGCCTCGGAGACATCGCCTAACATCACTTTCAGCGCTGACTGTGTCCAGTGTCCTCTACTGGCGACATTGTGTCTTTGTGGTTTTCCCAATCCAGTCTGACAGCTGGGGTTGTTCTACAGGTGAGGAATCTGCAGGTAGATAGAGTAATCAACAGAAAGATTGTTACCGCAGAGAAGTAACATTTTCTTTTCACTCTTAGCGGTAATTTATGATCTTCGAATGCAAGGGTCCAGGGCAAAGTCAAAGTTTCAGGCCGATGGTGTTGGAAGTCGGATCCAGGTGCAAGGTTGGTCCCTGTCAAGACTTTACAGTCGAACTTAGAAACGTTTCTGGTTCTTTTTCTCATCAACCATGAGGTCAGTTGGGTCCTCCAATGCTTGAGGCAAGCGTTAGGCTCGACTTTGATGGACAGTCAAAGTCCAGAGATCCAGTGCAGTCTTTGTTCTCAATGGCATTTGAGGCTACCCACGTCGATGGGCTTTCGTTTTCGAACTGGCGTTTGACTTGAATTTATAAGCCCAAATTGCTAGTATCCCTGAAGAGGAAAAAGTAATTTTGGAATTGACAACTTCCAACTCCTTAGAAAGATCAATAAGAGGGGCGTGGCCAAGATGGCGGCAAGCACCGACGTGAAGAGCTGAGCTCCGCTCTAGGCCTGCCCAAAAATCCTCCATAACTCCTAATCTGGCCGGGCAAATGAAACGTGCCACACAGCGGTGACATCCTGACTGCCGAACCGACCCTTGCAGCCGAAAACCGGACGAAAAAGGGGCCACTGGCAGCGTTCGCCCTCGACCTGCTCGAAGACGCGGACCTCGAGTAGCGGTGACCCGCCCAGCCGTGCAGCAGATTGGTGCGCGCCAAATGCGCTGCCTCCTTGCAGGGACGTGCGCGAAGAAGGGAACACACTGTGTCGGAGACGCCGCCGATCTGTCTTGGACCTGCCGAGGGCTCCCGCGACCCATGCCCGCCACCACCCCCTGAGACACGGTGAGACAGGGGACGGCACACTCCTGCGGCGCTCCGCTATCTGAGTGGTGCTGGGCCGTGTGGCCTGTTGGGGAGGGCACTCGGTCGGCGTGCAGATATCGGTCGGCCCTGTGAAACAAGAATGCCCTCTACAGAAGATACACTACCGGGCCCACGCAGCTACACCCTGCAATGCCCCGAACCGCGTGGTGCTGGGGCCTACTGCCGCAATTGACCTGCTGAGTGCGCCTCTCATCGTCGCCCGCAGGGCTCGTGCAGCTTGAACGCCAACAGCCTCACCTATCTGCAGGCCCTACTGCAAGCGTCAAATCTTCTTTGGACTAGCGTCCGCGGAGCTACCCACATATGCGGTGGATACCCGCCTACCATATCTAAAGCCTCCTGGGTCCCTCCACATTTGATAATCCTGACTGATGTGCATTGCTCGGCGCCGGGGCCTCCCGAATCCCCATCCTAGGGGCTTGTGATACGAAAACTCAGCGCAGGGCCATTGGTGAGTGCCACAACATCGCACATATGTCTACTTGCTCCCTCCTTGGTTAGTGGCCCCCACTTGTTAACTGTTGGTGGTCCATATATGCAGAATCCCTGATACACTAGACGCCCAACACCCTGGTCGATACACCGCAGGCCCAGAGCGCAACAAGCGACAGCTACCCAGGAGCCACACCTACACAACGGGTTGGCGGGGTGCTACCGGAGCCGGCTGGCGGACCGGAGAATGGTGCCTGGTGACTCCCCAGGCTCTTACACTTCCACCTCGCTCATTGCCTGGCTGCGCCACGATCTCACGCCCACGCTCCAGTGGGTTGCTGACAGCTATTTGCTGTTGAACCACTACTAGCCTTCTCTCTGGGAGCTACAGCTGGCAGACCACCTGGCTGCGGGACACCATACGCCCATACTGTCGAGATGGGAAAGCCCAGAACGGATAGGTTACAATCTTAGCCATCGGATACAATGAACCTGGCTCCTGGAGCGACGAATACCGAACACACTGGGTCCACGATTCCCGTTGATCACAGTAATCAGTCACACCGGTTTGACGAACTAATGGCAGCAATATTAGATATTAAAACTACATTGGGCCCAAAAATTGATTCGCTCAGTGTGGACATAGGGTTCTTAAGGGAGGGCCATAAAAAACTGAAAGACAGAGTGGAAGAATCGGAATCCACTTTAGCATCTCTGCGCCCCACAGTGACCACGGCAACAGCCCAGATCCAGTCCCTCCAACAAGAAGTGGAGTATCTGAGGGCCCGAGTGGAGGACCAGGAAGGACGGTCCCGTAGGAATTACGTATGTATTGTAGGCCTGCCGGAACGGGTGGAGGGCCACAGCATGGAGCTCTACTTAGAGTCCTGGTTCTCCACAGATATCCTCCAGGGCAAGAGCTCGAAATTCTTCTCGGTTGAACGGGCGCACAGGGTACCGGGGGGCCCCCGCGCCTGGGCAATCCCCTGAGACCTGTGGTAGCGAGATTATTCAACTATCGGGACAAAGACCACATTCTGCAGGTAACTAGAGCCCGCTGCCCATGGCAAGTAGAGAATGCAACGGTGCACATCTACCCAGACTACACCCTGTCAGTACAGCGTCGCAGATCCTCATACTTGGAGGTCAAGAAATGCTTGCGAGACCATGAAATACATATTCATTACAATATCCAGCCAAGTTACGCATCTGCCACAAGGATAGCACCGTTTTCTGCACCACTCCCGAGGAGGCCTGGGCTTGGATGGACCAACATGGATTCACACACACTCCGCCTACTGTGGCGGCGGACCCTAGCCAACCATGGAAACTTTTGGGTGCATGCGGGGGCCGCCGCAGTGGTAGAGTACAACGACCAACAAAGGCCCAGCTGGCTCAAGAGCGCGCACAAGCTATAAAATCAGCGGAACACATCGGCGGCCCCACATCCCCCCAAAGTTCAGAATCAGACCCGGACACAGCAATGGACCAAACACTACTCCTAACTGCTTCAGAGCACTCAGCGCTGTCGGGGGCGGCCCGGCACTCACCCGCAGACTGCGGATGAACTTGGTTGATCTACTAGGGGTCTATCTGTGAGCCTAAAGTGGAATATTTTACACCCACCACGGAAGCGGGGGACGGCGTACCTCTCAATGAATCTGCCGCATATTGCAAATAAGAACACTACTGCCTTGAACTGTACAAGGCGGCCAACTGGTGGCGACATACAGAACAGCGGCGCCCCCCTGAGAGCGATAAGTAGCTGATACAGCACCTTCATAACCCTCTGTTTTTCTTCCTCCTCCTCCTCTCTCTTTTGCTATTTTCCTCTCTCGTCTCTTTGTCCCTCCGCTCATTTACATTCTACTTCGGGAAAAAGAAACTCTGGGATGCCCCTTTGCATCTCTTTCTTAATGTTATATTTTGTTTGGATCAATTGCATTTCAGTGCAGACGGCCAATTGCCCGTTGGCAAGCCGGCCTGGGGTGGGGAGTTGGGTAATTTTATCATTTGTTTTGATCTGTCTGTTTCCTTATGTCGCACAGGGAGTGCGGGTTGACTTGGCTATTTGGTTGTTCCTGGGGTTGGTGGATGGGGCGGTGAGTGACAAACTACTGAGGGGGGTGATGCTCTATCCACAATTCTGTATTTGCCTTCTTATTTATTGTCAACTAGATGGTTAATGGTGACTATACTTTACTGACCTGGAACATGCGTGGACTGGCGGGATGCGCTAAACGCCACAAGGTATACCAGTATTTACGCAGCCACGTTTGCATTGGTACAAGAAACACGCCTGACTTTGCAAACTCTCGCGTGTCTTCGTAAGCGCAGAAGGGGCACGGTCCTTGGCACCACATATTTGGGATATGCTAGGGGCACCCTTATATGGGTGGCACCGGGCATTCCTTTAAAAATATTACACTCCCGAGCTGACACACAAGGCCGCTATGTAACCCTAGAGGGTCTCTTAAATGGATTCCCACTAGCATTGATATCCTTCTACGCCCCGAACTCAGGCCAAGCCTCATTCTTACAGTCAATCACACTGTCTCTACTTAGAGACCCTACGGCACCAACATACTGGGGCGGAGACTACAACGGTGTGCCTGGTCTTACCCAGGACCGCTTGCGCCCTCCAC
Organism: Calotriton arnoldi; assembly: GCA_963921515.1. NCBI lineage: Eukaryota > Metazoa > Chordata > Amphibia > Caudata > Salamandridae > Calotriton > Calotriton arnoldi. The sequence continues at coordinate 132,898 of CAWUFW010006381.1, read as the reverse complement.
TCCTGGGTGCACAATCCGTTAAACTAGCACAGCACTTGAGGGATTGGACTGTTAATATGCAACTACACGATGCATGGCATAGTAAACACCCCGCGCTGCGTACTTACTCACATTACTCTACAATCCACGACCTCCACCTGAGGATAGACACCATATATTGCTCAGACAATGCCCTACACAGCATGTCACACATGGAATACTTGGCGTGCACGATCTCAGATCTCATGTGGGGAGCGCAGAGGCCCAGGGTGTCGACCTCGTGCCTTCCCCTTGCGGCACTCACCGACGCGACGTTCCGTGCTACCCTGTCACGCTCTATTGACTGATACTTTCAGGCCAATGCAGGCACAGCTTCAAGCACGGGGATGGAATGGGATGCGTTCAAGGCTGTCCTGAGAGGACACGCCATCAAAACTACCTATGGCTCCCGTAAGTCACTCACAAATGAGCTCCAGAACCACGAACTGGAGATACAGAGATGCGAGTGGTTTTCCCCCACAGATCCCCATATTGGTCCCTCGCTAGCCCAGGCCCGTCTGGCATATAAAGAAACACTAGACAATCTTTGCGCACTGGATTATATAAATCATTACCTTGCCCGTCGGCACTCAGAAGGGGATAAAACTGGTACGATGCTGGCATGGCTACTAAAAACAGACACTTCACAACCTCCCATTACAGCGATATCCATGCCCACAGGGAATATAGCGAACACCCAGGAAGCGATCAATAATTCTTTTTATGAATACTATACCTTTCTATATACAGCCCCAGATACCGGTGACCCTTATCCAGCGGTTCTTGACGCATGTTCAACTTCTGCAGGTAACGCAACCACACTATGACTCACTCGAAGACTCTATCACTGCAGACAAGATTTCTGAAGCCATTAAGCAAATGGCAGCAGGTAAAACCCCGGGGACAGATGGTAGGCCGTCAGAATTTTACTCAACTTACCCTGATCAACTTATCCCCCGACTGGCTAATATATATGAAGAAGCGTTTGAAAGAGGTGAACTCCTGCCTACCCTGCGAGAAGCATCGCTGGTCGTGTTGCCCAAACCAGGCAGAGACCCACTCCAGATGGCCTCGTATCAGCATTTGTCGATGCTGAACATAGACTATAAAATCCTAGGTAAACTACTAGCCAATAGACTGATCGAAGCAATGCCCATACTGGTACATGAAGATCAGAATGGTTTCATCCCGGGGAGGAACACCGGGCTGAACCTGCGTCACCTTTTTACGTTGTTAGAATGAGCACGCACAGAATCTGATATACCCTGGATAGCATCCCTAGACATTGAAAAGGCATTCGATACCTTGAGCTGGCATTATTTACTGGCAGTGTTGTCTGGTTTCGGCATAGGCCCTAACTTTTTTAGGTGGGTATGTATACTATATACGAAGCCACAGGCTAGAGTGAAGACAGGCCGCACCTTCTCCCTACCGTTTGCGATAGAGCGTGGCACAAGGCAGGGCTGCCCTCTGTTGCCCATTCTATTTGCATTGGCCATGGAGCCACTGGCATGCAACCTGCGCCAACGTGTACTCGTTTGGGGCATATATGCTGATCAGCGGTGGCACATAGTGTCTCTATACGCAGATGACGCATTAATGTACCTGCATGGCCAGATCGCTGTTTTGCGGGAACTGATGGCCCTGTTGAATGACAACGCACAGGTCTCAGTCCTACGGGTCAACTGGTCCAAGTCAGCAATGTTCCCAATGAAGACACTCTCAACAGACCAGAGACACGCCATGCCTCGTACACCGTTGGAATGGGCATTTGAAACCTTCAAATACCTGGGGGTCAAGGTTTACCACTCTAGCGTAGATACAATAGACGGAAACCTAGGAAGAGCAATCACTGGGGGTCACACAGCTCTCCCATTCTGGCTGAGTTTACCCTTATCCCCTATGGGGCGAGTGGCCATATCCAAAATGCTTTTACTCCCCCGACTTTTATACTTTTTCTCAAAACTCCCTTACCAACTGCCGCAAAGATTATTTAAAGACTTGGAGTCACTCCTTGTCTCTCTGATATGGGGAAGCTCTAGATCTAGGGTGGTTCTCCGAAAGCTGTACTTACCGCTGTCAGACGGGGGCCTGGGAGCACCAAACTACGAACATTATTACGCTGCAGCGCAACTGCAATGGCCAATGAGGTGGCTTGCGAGGAGCAACCTCACCGAACTAGTCACTCCGGCGCTATCTTGGGGACAGCCAGCAATATTGGAGTGGCTCTCGGGTTCTACTACTGTATTGCAGAAAAAATAAGGCAACATTCTAATAGCGGCTGCGAGACGCAACTGGTCCAAATACGTGTTACCCAGAGATCAGGCTAACCCATACGTTCCTGACCTGCCGCTGGAGGTCTTGCAGGGCTCATTTGCTTGCTACGGCCGCCCATACCTCGAGCCCTGGAGAGTAAGGGGGCTGGACGCCTGGGGCGACATGTTTGCAGACTCGCAATTACAAACCTTTGAATGCTCAGTGGCAGACTTCGAGATACCATAGGGGACATTCCTGCTCCATGCATTGCTAACTCAGCAGTTCCTCCAGACATGGGACAACGATTGCACTGAACCTGCTACATCACAACTCCTACAAACCTTACTGACTCATGGGCATGGTAAGCACGCAATAACAGCAATCTACAACTCTCTTAGGCCTGACCGCACGCCTCTTTTGACATCATTACGTGCTTACTGGGATACGGAATTGTCAACCACCATCACCAACAAACAGTGGACACAATGCCTCAGCTACCCCAAAATTATATCCACAAACGCCAGACTAAAGTACATCCAATTTAATTATTTACATCATACATACTTAACACCACATAGATTCCCACGGATGTACCCTGCTTCCATTGACGCATGCCCCAGGTGCCTAGCCTTAGAGGCAACGTTTACACATATGGTGTTGGACTTGGCCCTTTTTCCCTGAATTTTTCGCTTTTCCCCCCTGGCCTATGTATTTACATGTTGTGTCTCAAATGTGAATGGGTAATACTGTGTAATGGTGTCACTGTCACTTTTAAAATGGACGCCATTCCTGCCTGCCCTTGTGCCGCCTGACTGAGTTGAGTGGCGGTCTAGATGTTGTTTCCCAGCACTCCCAGCTTTTGGAGGGAAACCTGGCAGCCAGGGTGCCCTACACCTCCCCCTAAACCAGTTAAGACCGGTTCCCCAGGGAACCTTCCAGAAGTTGCCAGCCTTTTCTGGTAGGTGGGGTGAGGGGCGGATATATAGGGGGGCTGGGCTGCCATGTGCTCAGTGACAGAGCCCCTCCGCATATTTAGGGGGTGGATTTGGTAGAGACCGTGAGGGGGACTCGGAGAGTGAGGGGTCCCAATCCATAACCCTGGAGGGTGGTGACTCTGAGGAGGAAGGAGATGTTAGGGCAGAGACACCGGTAGCGAATGAGGACACCATAGAGAGGGAGTCCCGTGCTGGGTCCAGCCCCAGGGGCACTGCCCCACCCCTTTCCCTGTCCCCAGAAGAGTGGGTAGATAGGAGGGAAGAAAGGGAGCATCAGCTGGCTTTGGAGAGGCTCAGGTTAGAGCACGCCAAGGAGTTAGCGCAGCTGAGGGTGCAAGAGAAAATGCTAGAGACCGAAAGGGTCCTAGCACAGGAAAGGATGGCGGAGGCAGAGAGGTCCTTCGCTAGAGAGAGACTAGCTCAGGAGGGTAGGTTGTCCCCTGAGAGTGGTTTCAGGAGTCTGGATTCACCAGTGAGGGTGGGATCCAGTGGTGGCAGCGAGAGTGACTCCAGTGTGGGAAGTCCCACTCCCAGAGCCCGGAAGATGGTGCCTGATCCCCAGGAGGAGGGGGCAGGTTGGAATTTAGGGGCAGCAAGAAACTGTCCCATCAGTCTTGGGGGGAGTATGTGGACGTGTGTTGGACCGCACTGGAGGAGTGGATGGTGTGTGGTGAGGTGATCGATTGGGAAGGGCTGTTCCATCTGATTATCAGGGAGCACGTGCTCAGGAGTTGTTTTCCCAGGTTGCGCCAACACCTGTTGCAGTGTGGGCTCTCTGACCCCAGGGAGCTCGCACGGGAGGCAGACCTCTGGGTGAGCGCCAGAGTGTCTGAGGAGGCATTGGGGAGTGATCCTGAAGGGAATGGTGCAGGGCTCTTCCAACCCAGCGAGGTGGGAGAGGTGCAGAATAGCCCAGCTAGGTCCCAGGGTAGTGCGAGGGTTGTAGGGCCTCATGTCCTGTCTACAGGAAGGAGTGAGACGGGGAGGTGTCCCGAGGTGCCCCAACCGCAGTCTCAGGGCCTGGAGAGTTCCATAAGGGAACCCCAGGTTGGGAGCCTAGGCTGTCCCGAGAGGCCACCCATGGAAGGGGATCCCCCAGTGTCAGGAGAACCCGGGGCATCTATAATCCGAGCTCCAGGGGTTCTGGGGTCTGCTCAGCCACAGGGTTTAGATCCTGGGCTGGGATGCCAGGTTCAGGGACTGCCTGACCTGGAGGGAGGGACACCTGTAATCAGGGTCCCTACCGGTTTGACTTCGAGGGGTACCTCTCCAGGTGGGACGGTGCGGAACGCTAGATCGGGGTGCAGAGGGAGGAAGGACTCGCCTCTGGCACCGGCTCAGCCACAGGGCTTAGATCCTGGGTTGGGAGGCCAGGGACAGGTACTGCCTGACCTGGCGGGAGGGACGTCTGTAAGCAGTGTCCCTCCGGAGCTGTCTTCCAGGGGTACCACTCCAGTTGGGAGGGTGCGGAACTCTGGGAGGGGGTGCAGAGGGAGGAACGGCTCGCCTCTGCACCGGGGCAACCTAAGGGTTTAGACCCTGGGTTGGTGGATCGGTTGCAGGGCCACGGCCCTGGACGAGTGAGAGAGTGGTGGTCTGAGGGTGCCCCGCATAGGAGGAGCGTGCGGAACCCCAGAAGGAGAGGTAGGGAGAGGAGAGCCTCGCCCCTGACTTGTGGACAGTGTGAGAGTGTGGTCCCCAGGTGGGAAGACCAGTGGCAGTTTGGGACTGCACGGAGGAGGAGGAGAGTGGTCAACGGGCACTACGGGCCTGGGGCTACTGCCCCCACTCTGTGAGACAGCCAGGGCCAGAGACATCTGGATGGCCTAGGGGCCGGTCCTGGCTGCAGCCAACTAGGGAGCACCAGGGGGGTGGCCTAGTTGGTCCAGGAGGCGTTGAGAGAGGGAACCATCGGGTTCCAGAGTGGCGAAGAACCTGCGGGTGCCCCTGCAGTTGTGGGCCCGCGTCCACGTGTTCTCGCCTCCAAGCAGGGAAGCCCATCAAGGCATTGATCGGTCTACCCTGGCTTTTGGCTGGGAGGGGTTGTGTTGGACTTGGCCCTTATTTTCCCAAAAATTTTCGCTTTTCCCCCTGGCCTATGTATTTACATGTTGTGTCTCAAATGTGAATGGGTAATACTGTGTAATGGTGTCACTGTCACTTTTAAAATGGACGCCATTCCTGCCTGCCCTTGTGCCTCCTGACTGAGTTGAGTAGCGGTCTAGATGTTGTTTCCCAGCACTCCCAGCTTTTGGAGGGAAACCTAGCAGCCAGGGTGCCCTACACCTCCCCCTAAACCAGTTAAGACCGGTTCCCCAGGGAACCTTCCAGAAGTTGCCAGCCTTTTCTGGTAGGTGGGGTGAGGGGCGGATATATAGGGGGCTGGGCTGCCATGTGCTCAGTGACAGAGCAGGAGAAGTGACCGAGGGGGAACTCTGCCAGGAGGTACCGCCACATTGGGCCTGTGTGCTGGCCCCTGTGCCCATCTACACCCCTCTGTTGTCCCCCTGGGCTAGTAAAGAGACACTGCCGGAGTGGAGGCTGCTGTGTTGGCAGGATTGCAACCATAATGGAGGATGACTGTTCCTAGGAACTGCTGCTTCAGGACTGGTGAGCCGCCCTGCTGGCCGCTGATCTCGCCCTGCACTACCTGTCTCCTGGCCCCTAGCGCCTCATGAGCGCCATACTGAGACTGTCCGTATCACAAGGAGGTGAGGAGCGTGGGCGCGACCTTCCCCTGTGGGACCCTGAATGTGGGAGGACTATAGCGCCTCATGAGCGCTGCAACTCTGCCCAGGAGGTGAGGAGCTGGCTCCTGCAGCGCCGAGGCTGCCACGTGTCCCGAGGAGATCCCTGGTGTGCATGGGATTTCCCCCGTGCGCTGCTGAACGAGGAGCGGGTGCCTACCCCGCATTGCCAGCCTTCGCGGGTGCCCACCCCGCGTGTGTACCGTGACGTGGGGCCTAATAAACCAACGGGAGCCCACCCCGTATTGTGCCCGCACGAAGAAAGTGGCCAAGATCACCGCCGCAGCTGCGGGAGCGCTGTCGCGCGCTGAAGTGAGGAAGCGCGTGGGGCCGGGAAGGAGAGCGGCTTATTTGGAAGTGCCGCGGGAGCCTACCCCGCGCCTTCCTGCCAACTTAAACCCAGGGCGGGAGCCCACCCCGCACTCTGGGATCGCTAAAGGAAATCACCGCCGCAACCCCGGGAACCAGCAAAGGGCCGCCGCTCTGCCTGCGGCGACCCGGAGGTAGTTGGGACCTCGGCCGAGCCGGCCAGAAGTAGGTGGGGGCTCCCCGTGAGCAGGGGAGAGCCCAGAGAAGAAGCGGGATCCGTATTGAAGCCCCGGGTCCCCAGGAGGGGGCCCGGGTGAAGTCCGGCGAGGTGCTGCAGGAGGCGGAGCTCTCATGCGCTGAGGAGAGCCCCCGCGTGTGCTGCGCCGAAGGAGGGAACCAGAAGCCAGGCGGGAGCCTACCCCGCGCTGGCACCACCGCCGCCGGAGATTTCGCTCCGGAAAGGAAGGAAGTGGTGGGGGCTCCCCGTGACTGGAGGAGAGCCCCAAGCGCCGCCGGAGTCGTGTGGAGCCTCGCCGGCTCCAAGCCAAAAGTCCCGGTCCCAGGACGGGCCCGGGTGAAGACTGAGGAGGTGCTGCCTGACGCCTGCAGGGCCCGGTGTGAGGAGAGAGGCCCAGGGTGAAGTCCTCCAGTGAGCCCGGTGAGTGGGGGCTCTGAGAGAGAATTGCGGGTGTCAGGAGGGACTCCAGGAGGGCCCGTGTGGACGCCCTGCACAGCTGCCCCGCCTGACAGTGGGCAGCTGCATTGAGGGGGTCCCAAGGTGACGTGGGCTGACTCGCCTTCAACCAGCAAAGAGGAGCCTGGTGAGTGGGGCTTTGTGACGGGCCTAGGGGGGAATTGGTCGAGGCACATTGTCGGTGCCTTCCCCCGGTGTCCCCAAGCCCTCGAGGAGAGGGACTCCAACAGGAACAGAACGTTCTGGGCCACATCTTTCTTGAGGGTCCCGGGAGAGGGGCCCCCAGCTTGGCCAGAACTGTGTACTTTTGTGCTGCCCCAGCTGCCCCGCAGAAGCGGGCCACTATTAAAGAGGGTCCATACCGGGCGCTATGCCCTAAGTGTTGTTGATGCTGGGGTGCCTCTATGTCCTGGATGTATCCCACTGCCCTGCCCACTACTAATGAGGTTGTGTGCCACTGCAGGCTGTGGGGGTTTTCAGGCCTAAGGTGCAGGCCGGATGTGGGGGTAATGTTTTATGCCTACCCTGGAGAATGCCGATCTGATGTATAATGTGTATATGCCTACTGGGCTCATGCTATTGGGATCTACTCCTAGTGAGCTGCCCCCCGGCGTTTATGCCTAACGGGCCTGTGTTTTATGCTAATGTTTCATGCCAATGAGGTTTATGCCTTTTGATGTGCCTAACCTGCTTGTATGCCAACAGGCCTGTGTTTTATGATAAGATTTCCATGCCTACTGTTTCCTGCCAATAGGGTGTTAATGTTCTGCATCATGTGTTTAATGCCCTATAATGTTGAGTGCATTCTACGCCCAGTGTTCTTCCTTGCGAATGATGCCTAAGGTATATGTCCATGCCTGATGGTTGCTGCTTACGGCAGTGAGGCTTTATCCATTGTCTTTTACCCCACAGGTACGGACTGAGTACGCCTGTTGTTACCAGTGAACTTGCATTCATTCTGTGCTTATAATGATTCTGGCAGCGGCCCGATTGGCGCTGCCCTGTAAATAGTCCCCACTGTTTATGTCTACCGGGTGCCGGTTGGCGCCGTGTTACCGCTGTGGTTACCATCTGCTAAGCTGTTGCATAATACATATGCTATTTTTCTTACTTAAACTGGTGTGGTCTCCTTTTTGTAGGGTGCCTGGTGTGTCGCCTGTGTGTGCTGCGCGGATGCTTTACACAATGCTCCTGGTTTAGCCTTCCCGCTCCGCACCACGCTACCCCGTTTCTAACATATGGTATGGACATGTCCTCGCATTCAGTTATATTGGAACGAAATCGCGGCAACACTTACAGAGGCAGCGGACACCCCAGTGACGGTTCAGGCCACTAATTTCCTGTTCGGAATCACGAAGTGCAAAGCCTCTTGCAAAAGCTTCAATACATTTTTAGACCTGGCCCTGGGCCTAGCAAAATGCAAAATAGCAATGTCTTGGAAAGCAAAACTTGGTCCCAACATACAAGCATGGCTACTCGACCTCCGTAGGGCACTAATCGCAGAACACACAGTGCAGCTGTCTAATGCATCATGCGCACCTGCACGGCTCAAACCCATTCAATGGCAAGAATACGTGTCGTCCATAGAGACTAAGTTATCCGCAACACATCCGACCCCGACATAGGTTACACCCCCGCCGAATACTCCTAATAGATCATGCCCTTATACATATGTAAAAAAAAACACAAGGAGATGATGGACGGAGCGCTGAAACTTTTCAGACACTCACCCCCAGTCACAGATCTGGGTTGAATCCATCATCATTCTTTAGCTCACTTCGCCACCCCAGTTCAGACACAGCTATATGCAAATCAGTCTTGACCCTGTGCCTCATGGGAACAGTCCAGCCCGAACTGCCAAGCCATGTCTTCCCTGGACCGGAAACAAGCATCCTGGAACCGGTTACGGGCTAACAGCCCTCATCAGCCAGGCTAGCTTGAATCCAGTGACAAAGTTAGCAAGGGACCCACGTCTGGGTATACCCTGCCAACTTAGGGCGAACAAAGCAAACACAAGGAGATGATGGATGGAGCGCTGAAACTTTTCAGACACTCACCCCCAGTCTCAGATCTGGGTTGAATCCATCATCCTTCTTTAGCTCACTTCGCCACCCCAGTTCAGACACAGCTACATGCAAATCAGTCTTGACTCTGTGCCTCATGGAAAGAGTCCAGCCCGAACTGCCAAGCCATGTCTTCCCTGGAACAGAAACAAGTGTCCTGGGACCGGTTTCGGGCTAACAGCCATCATCAGCCAGGCTAGCTTGAATCCAGTGGCAAAGTGAGCAAGGGACCCATGTCTGGGCATACCCTACCAACTTAGGGCGAACAAAGCAAACACAAGGAGATGATGGATGGAGCGCTGAAACTTTTCAGACACTCACCCCCAGTCTCAGATCTGGGTTGAATCCATCATCCTTCTTTAGCTCACTTCGCCACCCCAGTTCAGACACAGCTACATGCAAATCAGTCTTGACCCTGTGCCTCATGGAAAGAGTCCAGCCCGAACTGCCAAGCCATGTCTTCCCTGGAACGGAAACAAGTGTCCTGGGACCGGTTTCGGGCTAACAGCCATCATCAGCCAGGCTAGCTTGAATCCAGTGGCAAAGTGAGCAAGGGACCCACGTCTGGGCATACCCTACCAACTTAGGGCGAACAAAGCAAACACAAGGAGATGATGGACGGAGCGCTGAAACTTTTCAGACGCTCACCCCCAGTCACAGATCTGGGTTGAATCCATCATCATTCTTTAGCTCACTTCGCCACCCCAGTTCAGACCTGGCTTGGCAGTTCAGGATGGACTGTTCCCATGAGGCACAGGGTAAAGTCTGATTTGCGTACAGCTGGGTCAGAACTGAGGTGGCGAAGTAAGCTAAAGAAATTGAAGGATTCAACCCAGATCTGTGACGGTGGGTGAGTGTCTGAAAAGTTTCCGCGCTCCATCCATCATCTCCTTGTGCTTGCTTTGTTCTCCCTAAGTTGGCAGGGTATGCGCAGACGTGGGTCCCTTGCTCACTTTACCACTGGATTCAAGCTGGCCCGGCTGATGAAGGGTGTTACCCAGAAACAGGTCCCAGGATTCCGGTTCAGGGAAGACCTGGCTTGGCAGTTCAGGCTGGACTGTTCCCATGAGCCTGTGACTGGGGGTGAGTGTCTCAAAAGTTTCAGCGCTCCGTCCATCATCTCCTTTTGTTTGCCTCATATATATATGTAAGCACAACGCATCTCTATGACGTGGGGGGCGTGCCCGGTGAGTGTCCCGGGTCGGACTGTGGGCGTGTCTTCGTCCCCCTCCCTCCCTCCTCCCGATGAGTGTCCCGGGTTGGACTGTGGGCGTGTCTTCGTCCCCCTCCCTCCCCTCTCCCAGCATCGACACTTATCCGGACGCACACGTGGCTCCATGCCCCAACTCATCAATGACCGAAACTAAGCATGAATCAGACAGACGAGATCGAACAACTTTACAAAGCTTGCAGTTTAGTTGTTGTGTATTGTAATAATAATTTTACATTTCTTTATATTCTCCTGCGAAACTAAAGGCGATTAATGTCACCACTGCGTTGTTTACTGTATTTGTCATACCCTGACACCCCGCCTAAGCTGCTCAAGCAATTGTTATTGTAATGCTACGCATAAGATTATTGTCACAAGAAAATCACTTGTACAAATTGTTGAAAACCAATAAAGAATATTTTTAAAAAAACAGAAAGATCAATAAGAGAAATCACACCCACAAAGCAATCAGGAACCAACGTGGGAACAAGGACAGCACCAGAAGAAGAGGTAAACACTGTCCTACTAAGTGACCCAGGGACTGTAAAATAACCTTAAAAATAGATACAGTTGTGACATTGTGACTATGCAAAGAACACTTCCTCCATTCTACATTTATGATAGTCTTCATCAACAATAAACATAATAAAATGCTTCAATTAGGTCTTGAGGGAGATGGAGGAGAATGACCAGAAATGCAGTTTTACCTTCACGGTTAAGGTGTTTTAGCTCCCCACCCTATAAAGGTTGTGCTGATAATACTTTGACAATAGTGAATATCCATATTTTTTGACACAATTTTGTGACTACCTCTAAAGTCCCTTGCACACTTAGGCTCGTATGCTTAAAATATTATATTAATTCCCATATGGAATTTATTGTAAGAAAAAAGAAAGATGTAATATTGCCTTTGGTAAAAATGTTTACTGTATCCCTGTTCCCTGTGTTCTTACTTAAAATGTTTGTCTCGCTTCATATGTTTTTCCCTTTATGGGCCTGATTCACAAAGGGAAACTTACACTTTTGTGTACTTTTACAATTGTATGCCTTTCACAAAGGTATTTTTCAGGTAGTATCTTTATGACTGCAAAGTCTCCGAACATAAAATGATAGGACTGCCCACAAATGTGTAAGTTTAGCTTTGTGAAGCAGGCCCAAGATATATAGTGTGAGAAATTGAAAGGCACTTCTGTAAATCAGCTTTGCCTGAGTTTGAAAAAAAAGATAATTATTATGTGTGATTGCCATAGTTGCATAATTTTATGATTTAAACCTTGTAAGTCCATTCCTGATGGGTAATGAATTTCATATTGTTACACACACCAACGGTATAACATTTTGGGGCAGAACATTGTCATTAAGTATAATTTTCTTGTGTCAGGGAGCCGTATGAGACGAGCAGGAGCATGGTAAAAGTCGGCTGCTATATTTACATACATGTTAAAGTTGTGTTTGTTCATTTTCAATCTCTCAACAGACCTTATGGACCGTATGAATCTTATGGAACTTATGAACGTCATGGACTTCCCACTCGTCTGGAAAGTTGGTAAGCTTTTCCTCAGATATGGCCATGATCTTTCTGAAGATTAAATTCTTGTCCATGAGCCACAAAGAAGCCTAGATTGTAAAAGATTATGCGGCACTTGTTTTGCCATCCAAAACATTTACCATCAGCAGCAGAGAAAACCACTCTATTATGCTTTGTAGAATGGAAGAACAGCGGGATGAGACAGAAAATATTAAACTAATGCTTCTCAGCTCAATACTTGGTTTGTATGTCTGTCAGTGATAACAGATGAACCACCACTCCCTGTCTTAAACAAGCATGTGAGTGTGATAGCACAGGAAAAAACAGTTGGGATGCACTTCATGCTTCTACAGGGGAGACTGAGATGAAGTAGCTCATGTCTACTCCTGCTTGGTTCATTGGTTTCGGAGAAGGGCACACATTCTCCCTTTGATGGCTGATTTTTATACAGCAATGCCGATGTAAACTTATGTTTACTGTATTGTTATATCAATGTTTTCGTTCTCTTGGAGCATATATACCTATTCTTGAAAATGCAACGGAGTGCATGTGCACTCTCCCCCGAGCAGTAGCAATGACTACACTACTTCAGCCCCATTCATTTTCAGTACTTTTGTAAATCAGTGAGTTAGTCCCTGATTTCTCTTGTTCAAATTTCTTTTTACAATGTCATTTCTACTTTTCTCTCATTTTATTACAGTGTGATCTGGTGGTGATGTTGACAGGCACTGCGTTCTGTACTAATGTCTCTGTGACCAGACACCCAATTATAAGCTCTTGCTTCTCATTGAGTCAAAGTGCTCAGAGCTGGTCAGCACAATAATAGCTAGAAATCAATATTTGAAACTAAAATTGTCATAAAGGTAGAGGGCATTGCTTTTAGATCCTTGCAGCAGTTAAGAAGCCTCTTTTCTGAAAGCTTACACGCTATGTGAATATTTAGTCTGTGGTTGGGGAAGGGCTTCTCACGCACCATAGTGTAATTAGTTTGAGGCGTAAGGTCGGGATTCGTCACATATTCTGGCCCTGACCCTTCAGAAGACCTGCAAGTTCTACAAGATACCACTTAATGTTCAACCTCAATCACAAAAGCTTTCATACTGACCTCAGTGGCAAGTCACTTTAAAGGAAGTTTCACTTGGTTAAAGAGTGGATGGTAGGGGGGGGAATTCCCCTGCTCAACTCAAATCATCCAGCTATCTTACTCTGTTGTGCCAACTATGATACTGTGATCCAATCACCGGAGACTTTGTTCACCAGATACCTTTGATGAATATCTACAGTACTTAGTATTTGAACTAACTCCATGCACGACCTTGCCAATACTGGTGAAGCTGTGTACATTCACTGTCCATCAACTGTTGTTTTTGCATTTGTCACCCCGAGTGGGAAGGGTATGCCCAGACGTGGGTCCCGTGCTCTCCATGCCACTGGAATCAAGCTATCCTGGCTGAAGAGGGGTGAAACCCGAAACCGGTCCTAGGATGCTTGTTTCCAGTCCAGGGAGGACCTGGCTTGGCAGTTCGGGCTGGACTGTTCCCATGAGGCACAGGGTCAAGACTGATTTGCATATGGCTGGGTTCAAACTGGAATGGCATGGTGAGCAAAAAACCGATGGATTTAGGCCCAGATCTCTGTACTGGGGTGAATGTATGACATTGTTCTGCATTCTGTCCATCAACTGTTGTTTTTGCATTTGTCACCCCGAGTGGGACGGGTATGCCCAGACGTGGGACCCGTGCTCTCCTTGCCACTGGAATCAAGCTATCCTGGCTGAAGAGGGGTGAAACCCCGAAACCGGTCCTAGGATGCTTGTTTCCAGTCCAGGGAGGACCTGGCTTGGCAGTTCGGGCTGGACTGTTCCCATGAGGCACAGGGTCAAGACTGATTTGCATATGGCTGGGTTCATACTGGAATGGCATGGTGAGCAAATAAACGATGGATTTAGGCCCAGATCTCTGTACTGGGGTGAATGTATGACATTGTTCTGCATTCTGTCCATCAACTGTTGTTTTTGCATTTGTCACCCCGAGTGGGACGGGTATGCCCAGACGTGGGTCCCGTGCTCTCCATGCCACTGGAATCAAGCTATCCTGGCTGAAGAGGGGTGAAACCTCGAAACCGGTCCTAGGATGCTTGTTTCCAGTCCAGGGAGGACCTGGCTTGGCAGTTCGGGCTGGACTGTTCCCATGAGGCACAGGGTCAAGACTGATTTGCATATGGCTGGGTTCAAACTGGAATGGCATGGTGAGCAAAAAAACGATGGATTTAGGCCCAGATCTCTGTACTGGGGTGAATGTATGACATTGTTCTGCATTCTGTCCATCAACTGTTGTTTTTGCATTTGTCACCCCGAGTGGGACGGGTATGCCTAGACGTGGGTCCCGTGCTCTCCATGCCACTGGAATCAAGCTATCCTGGCTGAAGAGGGTGAAACCCGAAACCGGTCCTAGGATGCTTGTTTCCAGTCCAGGGAGGACCTGGCTTGGCAGTTCGGGCTAGACTGTTCCCATGAGGCACAGGGTCAAGACTGATTTGCATATGGCTGGGTTCAAACTGGAATGGCATCGTGAGCAAAAAACGATGGATTTAGGCCCAGATCTCTGTACTGGGGTGAATGTATGACATTGTTCTGCATTCTGTCCATCAACTGTTGTTTTTGCATTTGTCACCCCGAGTGGGACGGGTATGCCCAGACGTGGGTCCCGTGCTCTCCATGCCACTGGAATCAAGCTATCCTGGCTGAAGAGGGGTGAAACCCCGAAACCGGTCCTAGGATGCTTGTTTCCAGTCCAGGGAGGACCTGGCTTGGCAGTTCGGGCTGGACTGTTCCCATGAGGCACAGGGTCAAGACTGATTTGCATATGGCTGGGTTCAAACTGGAATGGCATGGTGAGCAAAAAAACGATGGATTTAGGCCCAGATCTCTGTACTGGGGTGAATGTATGACATTGTTCTGCATTCTGTCCATCAACTGTTGTTTTTGCATTTGTCACCCCGAGTGGGACGAGTATGCCCAGACGTGGGTCCCGTGCTCTCCATGCCACTGGAATCAAGCTATCCTGGCTGAAGAGGGGTGAAACCCCGAAACCGGTCCTAGGATGCTTGTTTCCAGTCCAGGGAGGACCTGGCTTGGCAGTTCGGGCTGGACTGTTCCCATGAGGCACAGGGTCAAGACTGATTTGCATATGGCTGGGTTCAAACTGGAATGGCATGGTGAGCAAAAAACGATGGATTTAGGTCCAGATCTCTGTACTGGGGTGAATGTATGACATTGTTCTGCATTCTGTCCATCAACTGTTGTTTTTGCATTTGTCACCCCGAGTGGGACGGGTATGCCCAGACGTGGGTCCCATGCTCTCCATGCCACTGGAATCAAGCTATCCTGGCTGAAGAGGGGTGAAACCCCGAAACCGGTCCTAGGATGCTTGTTTTCAGTCCAGGGAGGACCTGGCTTGGCATTTCGGGCTGGACTGTTCCCATGAGGCACAGGGTCAAGACTGATTTGCATATGGCTGGGTTCAAACTGGAATGGCATCGTGAGCAAAAAAACGATGGACTTAGGCCCAGATCTCTGTACTGGGGTGAATGTATGACATTGTTCTGCATTCTGTCCATCAACTGTTGTTTTTGCATTTGTCACCCCGAGTGGGACGGGTATGCCCAGACGTGGGTCCCGTGCTCTCCATGCCACTGGAATCAAGCTATCCTGGCTGAAGAGGGTTTTGAACCCGAAACCGGTCCCAGGATGCTTGTTTCCAGTCCAGGGAGGACCTGGCTTGGCAGTTCGGGCTGGACTGTTCCCATGAGGCACAGGGTCAAGACTGATTTGCATATGGCTGGGTTCAAACTGGAATGGCATGGTGAGCAAAAAAACGATGGATTTAGGCCCAGATCTCTGTACTGGGGTGAATGTATGACATTGTTCTGCATTCTGTCCATCAACTGTTGTTTTTGCATTTGTCACCCCGAGTGGGACGGGTATGCCCAGACGTGGGTCCCGTGCTCTCCATGCCACTGGAATCAAGCTATCCTGGCTGAAGAGGGTGAAACCCCGAAACCGGTCCTAGGATGCTTGTTTCCAGTCCAGGGAGGACCTGGCTTGGCAGTTCGGGCTGGACTGTTCCCATGAGGCACAGGGTCAAGACTGATTTGCATATGGCTGGGTTCAAACTGGAATGGCATGGTGAGCAAAAAAGCGATGGATTTAGGCCCAGATCTCTGTACTGGGGTGAATGTATGACATTGTTCTGCATTCTGTCCATCAACTGTTGTTTTTGCATTTGTCACCCCGAGTGGGACGGGTATGCCCAGACGTGGGTCCCGTGCTCTCCATGCCACTGGAATCAAGCTATCCTGGCTGAAGAGGGGTGAAACCCCGAAACCGGTCCTAGGATGCTTGTTTCCAGTCCAGGGAGGACCTGGCTTGGCAGTTCGGGCTGGACTGTTCCCATGAGGCACAGGGTCAAGACTGATTTGCATATGGCTGGGTTCAAACTGGAATGGCATGGTGAGCAAAAAAACAATGGATTTAGGCCCTGATCTCTGTACTGGGGTGAATGTATGACATTGTTCTGCATTCTGTCCATCAACTGTTGTTTTTGCATTTGTCACCCCGAGTGGGACGGGTATGCCCAGACGTGGGTCCCGTGCTCTCCATGCCACTGGAATCAAGCTATCCTGGCTGAAGAGGGGTGAAACCCCGAAACCGGTCCTAGGATGCTTGTTTCCAGTCCAGGGAGGACCTGGCTTGGCAGTTCGGGCTGGACTGTTCCCATGAGGCACAGGGTCAAGACTGATTTGCATATGGCTGGGTTCGAACTGGAATGGCATGGTGAGCAAAAAACGATGGATTTAGGCCCAGATCTCTGTACTGGGGTGAATGTATGACATTGTTCTGCATTCTGTCCATCAACTGTTGTTTTTGCATTTGTCACCCCGAGTGGGACGGGTATGCCCAGACGTGGGTCCCGTGCTCTCCATGCCACTGGAATCAAGCTATCCTGGCTGAAGAGGGGTGAAACCCCGAAACCGGTCCTAGGATGCTTGTTTCCAGTCCAGGGAGGACCTGGCTTGGCAGTTCGGGCTGGACTGTTCCCATGAGGCACAGGGTCAAGACTGATTTGCATATGGCTGGGTTCAAACTGGAATGGCATGGTGAGCAAAAAAACGATGGATTTAGGCCCAGATCTCTGTACTGGGTGAATGTATGACATTGTTCTGCATTCTGTCCATCAACTGTTGTTTTTGCATTTGTCACCCCGAGTGGGACGCGTATGCCCAGACGTGGGTCCCGTGCTCTCCATGCCACTGGAATCAAGCTATCCTGGCTGAAGAGGGGTGAAACTCCGAAACCGGTCCTAGGATGCTTGTTTCCAGTCCAGGGAGGACCTGGCTTGGCAGTTCGGGCTGGACTGTTCCCATGAGGCACAGGGTCAAGACTGATTTGCATATGGCTGGGTTCAAACTGGAATGGCATGGTGAGCAAAAACAATGGATTTAGGCCCAGATCTCTGTACTGGGGTGAATGTATGACATTGTTCTGCATTCTGTCCATCAACTGTTGTTTTTGCATTTGTCACTCCGAGTGGGACGGGTATGCCCAGACGTGGGTCCCGTGCTCTCCATGCCACTGGAATCAAGCTATCCTGGCTGAAGAGGGTGAAACCCGAAACCGGTCCTAGGATGCTTGTTTCCAGTCCAGGGAGGACCTGGCTTGGCAGTTCGGGCTGGACTGTTCCCATGAGGCACAGGGTCAAGACTGATTTGCATATGGCTGGGTTCAAACTGGAATGGCATGGTGAGCAAAAAAACGATGGATTTAGGCCCAGATCTCTGTACTGGGGTGAATGTATGACATTGTTCTGCATTCTGTCCATCAACTGTTGTTTTTGCATTCACTGAAAACAGCCTTTTAAAATCTTTTTTTCCCATCCTGCATGGTGTACTATTCCAGTATTATTTCACAATGGCAGGGATCAGCCATTTATTTGAACAGGTGGAATATGATCATGCCTACTTCTCAACCCATCTATTACTGGTAAAAACGACTGCCACAACTTGGAGGGTAGAACTTTTTAATTTTATCTGTGACACCTAATTAGCGGTTAGGGGTTCATAGCTTAAAAATGCTAATCATTTTGACTGCTGGTCATAGTTACACTATTTTGTGATATATGTATTATATGAATACATTCCATGATCGAAATCAAAATTTGATTGTTTGTAGAAACCAGTGATATGAAACTCAGACTGGAATATTAAAGTGAAGTGTAACTTTCTCATGTTGCAGTTCAGTATCTTTTAAGGAAAGTTTGCGATCAATGTATGAATAGATGAGCAACAAATGTGTCTTACCATTATCACTGCTAAGTGTGAATACTGAGGAGAAGTGGCTAGTCATGCACAAAGATGGCTGCACCTTATTGGTCTCCCAGCCTTCTTCCCAGAATCGTTCGACATCCCTTATGGCGGAAGGCCCGAAAAGCACATAAATAGTCCTCCCTGAATTATGTGGGTAGCAACGAAATGGGGGAGAGACCCGGCGTGCACTAGGAGAGCCAGAACTGAGGCAACAACAGAGCTGTCTGGGACTAAGACGGCACGCAGTATGGGCTTAAGATGACAACCGTCATCCTGTGGTGGAGAGGCCCTGGTGGATCTGTGAAGACACTTAGCGCTCTGAAAGATGCAGAGGCACATTCTAGGGGTAGAAAGGATGTCCTAGCACATCCCCCCCCCATGTGCATTGCCCCCGAGAGTCGCTGTGTAATGTGCGGGGCTAACCCAGCAGAAGGTCGCATATTGATCAGCAGCTCCCTCATAGAGCTGTGCAGAGACAGAAGTCCCTTTTCTAGAATACTTTTTGCGTTCTATAGAGTGCCAAAGAAGGAGTATTGCACGAGGGGCATGCATTGAGGGTGATCCAGCGCTAACAATAAAAATAATTCTCCTATTATGCTTTGGTCATCCAGGTGCAATTATTTCTCTAACACACACACTATATCCATATGACGGTGGGGCCCATAACACCGCATATACATTCACTTACTCATTTGTTCCCTGGATTTCCTCCGTCATGAACCTAGGAGAAAAACGATTCCCTGGAAGGAGACGGGATACCTCTTTTATAATGACATAATATTTCTCATTTGCTTTTAAGGTATTCCGCTCATTGGTCGATGGACCAACTAGTAGGAATCAGTTGATGGTGATTAAGACCAGCTCAATCACAATAAACTCTTTAACATTTCATTTTAATAATTGAGCTAAAGAATCATTGAGTCACTTGTTTAGAGAATAATAAAGTTTATATAAAGTTTGAATGCAGGAAATGAGATTAGCTTATTATTCAGATCATTACAGTTATTATCATTATAAGAATAATTTGAAATTGCAATGCATATTTATTAGACGGAAAAATAGGGTTACCATGATACGAACTCTAAAGATCAACCTATCTATCTATCTGGGAAAAATCTAATAGTTCTAAAATAAAATCTATCAGGAAAAGCTCTCCTAAAGCAGCATCTTAATACTCAACTGGAAAAGAGAAATAACAGCAGCAGCATCAGCTCGTCAGCATCAGCAACCGCAACTTCACTCATCTACAGCATCTAACTTCTCCAGCATCTCCCGCAGCATCCCGCAGCATTCTAACAGCATTCTAACCCCTCCCACCAAGAGTAGGTCTTCTTATACCCTAATTCTATCTTACAGCATAAAATGTTTCTTCTTCATGGCGTGATTCATTCTCATTGGTCAAAACTTCAGGTCCATATACATTTTAATCAAACTTCCTGGTCTTAACCAGTTCCGTGTGGAATGTCCATGCAAGCATCGTTTCCCACAGTTCATGCAATTGCTCATCCGTTTCGATCATTCCAAATTGTATCTTTTTCTGTTACATTTTGTGTAAAACAGTTCCGTCTATTGATTCAGTCGGACTTCTCACGCTTCTTGCTGATCATCTTGGCACACATCTGCTCAGAAGGGTCACAACAGCCTTGACCATACTTTCATCTTAGCCTCTCGGCATCAGCACGTGATCATCCCTTTTCCACAGCCTCTCTCCTCTATCACATGGTCTCCCGCTCATGCGTACTCTAGCAACTCGCGGCCATTTTATATTGCTGCTCAACAGGCATAAGCGCACTATTTTCAAAGATAAACAAAATATTGTTAAAACAAAGAAATATAAACCCTTTCGTTTCCCTCCCGTCTTTCTACGTACCCCAATTAGGTATTACCTAGCAGAAGCAACATATAAAGCTGTCCCTTACTTACCATCGCTTTATTTTGCAACCACACGTTTTATTTAAAAGCACAAATCATGCATTTATTATTTAATTAGTACGCAAATATTATGTTATGTTAGACACGTAAACAATTATAAGTCAATTAATTTGCACACGGAATAGCGTGTTACCTTTAACCCTTAACATACATTGTTGGTTATTTACTTAAACGAACATGTTTATTAATATTTTACGAAAATATTAGGAGGTTAAAATTTTTACATTTACCCTGCTCCATCAACTCCCCCCTTTGGTGATTTTTAATATCACCACAAAAACCCAAGTTATACAATTTTCTCAGACAGCATATATCTTTTATCCGTTTGCTTTTGTTAGTTTACACAACTGTATCCCTTTCAACTTGTTTCTTCGTTTTCTTGTACATGTTCTCTTTTATTTCTTCTAACTCTATTTCACCCATTTCTCTCTCTCTTCCTTGTTTATCATGTTTTCTTTTTCTATCTTATTCTGCCTTCTTCTTCTCTTTATACATGTTATTGCAAGCTTCAGTACTAATATTATTATTATTATCACGGTTGCTATTATTATAACTTTCCCTATTATTAATCCACTCATTCTTGTTAACCAATTTATTACAGAAGAAAACCCTTTACCAAGTTTTCCCCAAGCACTTTCAACCTCCAGTGGAACAAGTTCTTTGTGCAAATTTGTAATATTTGTTATATACTTCTGTATATTTTCGCTCTTATCTGGAATGTAAGTGCAACAATGTTGGACTTTCAGCATTCCACAGACTCCGCCCTCTTTTGCCAAAAGAATGTCAAGGGCAAGACGATTTTGCATCACCATAGCTCTCATGGCAACCATCTCGGTATTTACCACCATGAACCCTCCAGCAGTATCTGTAGATAAACGATCCACCACTGTGGATAATTTCCGAATTCTAAATGCATTCAAAGATACTCCCACTGCTGGTATCAATGCTCCAAAAATGTCACCTACTATTTCTGAACAACTTTCCCTTTTTCTACATGTAAAGGTATTTATCATTTTGTGTGTTCCTTTTTCTTTTCTATCCACATGAAAAATCTTTGGAAAGACCAGGCCTAAGTAACATGACCCATACCAATGGTCCGGCAACCTATAATAAGCCCTATTTCCGCAAACATAATAAATCCCTGGAAATATTGGATCTTTTCCCCCTTTGAATCCCCATCCACCTAAAATTTGGTAATTGTCATGGCAATTACTGGAACCCACAAAATAATTGTCATATCTTGTCTTATTTCTTCTAATGCACAACCTTCCCTGTTGGGGCCAATCCAGAGTCATAGCTGCATTTGTCTTTTTCTTTTCATGATTGTCTTCCTCAAACGCCCAAAGAGGTGTTTTTGTCTCTTCTATCAATTTCTTTGAAATTTCACTCTTCTCTCTTCAACCTTCTCTAAAAATACCTTTTCTTCCTTCTTTAACTCACAGGTAAGGTTGTACCTAATTATACTATCTAATGTTAAAATCTTATCTTCTAAAAAATATTCACCAAATGTTTTTCCCTCTTTTATTTTGTTAAGCTCGGGAACTACAGAAACTTTTGCAAAAATCTTATTTATGTCAGTGTAATAATATTCTAATCTACCTGTTTTATAAAATAAACTTGCTAAAACACTACAGGGCCGATTCCGATCTCGGTCGGAGGCGCACCCAATACCATTCGGTCGGGAAAAAAGCCATGCGAATGCCTGTTTCCCGACCGATCCGTACAGCACACCGAACGAGTAAGTACGATGCGCACAACAGCACAGAATCCGGCCGAGCCGTACTCACCCAAACCAGGTCCTGTTCTCCGACCGAGGCGAATCCGGAAACGCTGAATCGAGTCGCACGGAAGGGAAAATGCAGCTCCGTCCGGCCGAACAAGTACGATGCGCTTCCCGTACGCGCCGAACCCGTCGCTACGCACGGCACGTCAAAGCATCCGGGAGAGGCGCACATAAGCTCCGATTCGCGCCACAACACGATCCACGGCTACGAGACGAACACGCCAGCGACGAGGACGACGCGAAGCGACGAGGACGACGCGAAGCGACGAGGACGACGCGAAGCAACGAGAAGGACGAACGACACGAACCAACCATGAATCCCTTCGTCCCGATCATACCAATATTCTACATTTACTACCGGAACAGGCACGGACGCGTACGGCGCAGAAGGTAAGTCAGACACCAACCACAAAACACATACAACACGTACACGACACATCACACACACACAGAGGGATGCAGAATATACTTACACCAGCAACAGCAGCACCATAGGGGCGGGATGCCCATCACCAATGCCACATATGCACACAGGGGCCTGAATGCGCACCACCACCCCTACCCAGGGGGGCAGGATGCCTACCACTACTACCACCCTTAGCCAGGGGTGCTGGATGCCTACCACTACTACCACCCTGAGCCAGGGGGCTGGATGCCTACCACAACTACCACCCTTAGCCAGGGGGCTGGATGCCTACCACTACTACCACCCTTAGCCAGTGGGGGCTGGATGCCCACCACCACCCTTAGCCAGGGGGGGCTGGATGCCTACCACAACTACCACCCTTAGCCAGGGGGGGCTGGATGCCTACCACTACTACCACCCTCACCCAGGGGGGCTGGATGCCTACCACTACTACCACCCTGAGCCAGGGGGCTGGATGCCTACCACTACTACCACCCTTAGCCAGGGGGCTGGATGCCTACCAATACTACCACCCTTAGCCAGGGGGGCTGGATGCCTACCACTACTACCACCCTGAGCCAGGGGGCTGGATGCCTACCACTACTACCACCCTGAGCCAGGGGGCTGGATGCCTACCACAACTACCACCCTTAGCCAGGGGGGGCTGGATGCCTACCACAACTACCACCCTTAGCCAGGGGGGGCTGGATGCCTACCACTACTACCACCCTTAGCCAGGGCGGGCTGGATGCCTACCACTACTACCACCCTGAGCCAGGGGGGCTGGATGCCTACCACTACTACCACCCTCACCCAGGGGGCTGGATGCCTACCACTACTACCACCCTGAGCCAGGGGGGCTGGATGCCTACCACTACTACCACCCTGAGCCAGGGGGGCTGGATGCCTACCACTACTACCACCCTTAGCCAGGGGGCTGGATGCCTACCACTACTACCACCCTTAGCCAGGGGGCTGGATGCCTACCACTACTACCACCCTTAGCCAGGGGGGCTGGATGCCTACCACTAATACCACCCTGAGCCAGGGGGTGGATGCCTACCACTACTACCACCCTTAGCCAGGGGGGGCTGGATGCCTACCACTACTACCACCCTTAGCCAGGGCGTGCTGGATGCCTACCACTACTACCACCCTGAGCCAGGGGGGGCTGGATGCCTACCACAACTACCACCCTTAGCCAGGGGGGGCTGGATGCCTACCACTACTACCACCCTGAGCCGGGGGGGCTGGATGCCTACCACTACTACCACCCTTAGCCAGGGGGGGCTGGATGCCTACCACTACTACCACCCTGAGCCAGGGGGGGCTGGATGCCTACCACTACTACCACCCTTAGCCAGGGGGGGCTGGATGCCTACCACTACTACCACCCCCACTCATAGGATGGACAATGCATGACACAACCAGCACACCGCAACCTAGGGAATGCAAGAAAAAGACATCCCCCAACACCATGACAAGCGTGTGTAGACTGTGTCAAATGCCTACAACACCGAACATGACTTTGAACATACAATGTGACCCCCTAGCACATGTGCCACACATATATGTGTGTGGCACCCACAATGCAAGCAGGCCATGACCATTGTGGCAATGGGGTCCAAACCCCCATCATCACAGTGACCAAAATGTAAGTGTGGGGTCCATAGCTGAAGCACATTTTGAACATTGTGGCAATGGGGTCTAAACCCCCATCATCACAGTGACCAAAATGTAAGTGTGGGGTCCATAGCTGAAGCACATTTTGAACATTGTGGCAATGGGGTCTAAACCCCCATCATCACAGTGACCAAAATGTAAGTGTGGGGTCCATAGCTGAAGCACATTTTGAACATTGTGGCGATGGGGTCTAAACCCCATCATCACAGTGAGCAAAATGTAAGTGTGGGGTCCATAGCTGAAGCACATTTTGAACATTGTGGCAATGGGGTCTAAACCCCCATCATCACAGTGACCAAAAGGTAAGTGTTGACAAAGAAAGAGGTGCAACTGCCAAACTGCATGGATGATTCCTGGTCACAGAACAAAAACACATCAGTGGCAAAGTAGTGTATGTGTCCCATTGCAACATAAATTGGGTGAGCCAAATACTGCAGTGCAAATAAGACATACCTTTGGCCATGTGCAGACAAACAACACCCATGGGGGCTGACACCGTCAACATTCATCAATGACACAATGACAGAAGTGACCATCAGAATGCAGACCCACATATTTGCACCAATGGGCACACAAATGCAGATACCCTGTGGAGACTGCAGATGTGAGGTGAACAGATACCATACCATGGCAGCAATGGGACACACAAACCATGATCATTGTGCTGACCGATGACCTAGGAGTCCCAGGGACAGCAGGGGAAACCCACCAAACTACATACAGCCAATGGCACACCCAAGATATGCCAATGCAGTGGTGCAGATGCACAAACACAAACAGGCAGACCCACACTGCACATCATACACAACAGGTGAGGGGGGTGTCCCCAGGCAACCACACAACACATGAGGAGACCTGAATACCAATCATACAGATGTGCATACAGTGCCACACAAAGGTAACTCATGGATCCAAATCCCCTATGTGGGCAAGCAGGCATTGTCAGATGAGAGGGAGCACAAATCACACATGTCACACAGGCACGTAGGAACAGCAACTGACACAGCAAGACAGACACACCACAGCACCACCCCCAGGGCCCCCACAATGTGGTGACCCTGGGCTGCATTACAATCCCACTGTGATGACAAAGCTAAATGTGGTTCACACTGTGAACCACAGTCATGTGTCCTGAGCAACAAACTACCATCACACCTACACAAGCACAAATCAATCAGCATGGCCAGTAAGCCAAGGCCACATGGAGGCAGGGGCCTAGCCGGGCAACAACTCTCATCTGCACACACTCAACACCACACCCCTCGACCTCCAACAATGTGCAGCAGTGAAGTACACATGCACTGGTGACATTGCACACTCACCCATGACTATTCCAGGGTGGTGGGTGGGAACCAAGGTGCAGAAACACATGACACATGGCCACTCAACAAGACTCCTGAATGTCTGACACACTGCACACTACGCTGTACATGGACATGACGGCAATACCACACCAACCAATGGGATCCCAGCCACAGTCACACACCAATGAAGAAGCCAAGGTCACCCACAAAGAACACACATAGACAACAACCAGCATTGCAGCCCGGACCCTGAGGAGTGCCAGCAGTCACACACACAACGTGTCACAATCACTGAAAGATAACACAAACTGGAAATCACATGACAGGGGCAAACAACAAGTGCCAAGGGAAACCTGACTGTGACCCATCTGCGTCTGCACACAAACTCAGCCCTGACAGCAAACACACCTATGGGTGACACCCTGATGACCAGTAATGTGCCATGCACCCACATCACAGAGAACCCAGGGAGAAGACTTTGGGGGAACATAGGTCAACTCAGCTAGCATCACAAACAGGTACAACACTAGGGATCACAGCATGCACAGCTAAACGGAAGTGAACACACAGACATGCACATACAACACACACCTTGGGCGCAGGCAATGTCACAGGAGTACACACTGCCATGAGGGGACTGCACTCCTGTGTGAGGAAAGCTGTGCCATATGTTGCCTCAGTAGGGCCCCATCATGTCAGCTGAGCACTTGGTCACACAATCAACAATTAGCACCAAATGAGGGCTCCCGTCACATCAGCCTGGTCATGGAAGTGCCAACGGAATCATCAGCACAGATCCAACACACTTGTATAGCAATGATGCACTGACAACACAGATGAGTCCTTCCCCATTGATGCCCAAACCTGCATGTCCAGTGGAGATGGCCACACGGTCAGGGAAGTAGACGAATTGAACAATGGCAGGCACAACAGATGTGCAGGGGTGGAAGCCACAGATGTGAAATAGCTAATCTAAGTAGGAAATCCCATTGCCAAATACTGAACACATGACACCCTCAGATGCTGCTATGGATGACATGGATACACCACAGGATAGGACATTCCCCCTGGACCACATGGGTTCCTGCACAGTAACACTTCATTATCATGAGACCAAATATCACCATCACTGCAGCAAGGGCATGGTTAGCATCATCAACAACATGTACATCAGAAGCATAAGCACTAGAGAACCGAAAGTTGCTTTATTCAGCATATGTGTGGAATGAAAACAAAGTCCAGAAAAACACAAAGGCCAATGGCCAGTCCATTGTAAAAGTCCAAACAGGGTGACAGTGGCAGATGTCACCCTACGCATGCCTGCACAAAACCAGGGACAATCCACTAGGAGGGGCAACCGGGGGGCAGGCCAGGCACCGCAGGGACAGGATCAGGGCTCACCAGGAGGAAGCAGGGAAGGGGTGGTGGGTGCTGGAGAGCCACTGACAACTGCAGTGGAGGTGTCTGACATGGTGTGTGCCGGCACAACTGGGGGCATGACTCAGATGTTGTGGGTGCCGGCACGACTGCAGTGGACCCTGCAGATGGAGTGGACAGGTCCGCCACTGCAGTGCCCAAGTCAGACAGGGTGGTAGTGGACTCCACTGCAGTGCCTACCACCAGGGGAGGAGAATGGGGAACAGGCAAGGTGGGCTGGACAGAGGGGGAGGACACCCTCACCACATCAGTGGCACAGACAAGCGCAGCGGGGGTGTGGTGCCGGGAGAGCAAGTGCCAGGGGGAGAAGGCCGGATCCTCTTGGGGATGGTATATCTGTGGGTGGGGGAACCTGGGGCAGGGTGTGGTGGGGGCACCTGTGGAGTGGGGGCCTGAGGGATGGAGGAAGGAGACCTGGTGCCTGAGCTGCAGGGCGGCGGCGGGGTCTTGCTCTTACGACTCCGGGGGACTTGCGGGTGGGGGCCTCAGTCTGTCTGCGCCTGGGGAGGGTGTCCGGTGGCGAGGGGCACTCTGCTCTGTGTGGGTGGGCTTCCTCTTCCCCCTGGATGCTGGAGCATCTGGATCGGAGGGGAAGAGGCCGAGGTCACTGAGGAAGAGGCGCTGGGTCTTTGGGGTTGCAGGTGAGGCAAGGGAGGGTGTTTTGGAGGGAGAGGCAACTGAGGACTGCGCAGTGCTCGTGGATGCGTGTGTGTGTACCAGGGCCCCATCCCCTGTGAGTCTGGTTTCAGTCCCCTGACTGTGCGTGCGTGTGCGTTTTGTTTGTGGCGTGTGTGTCTGTGTGCTGGATGTGTGTGTGCTGGTGTGTGCCTGTGCCGGTGTGTGTGTGCTTGGGACGGGTAAGGTGCTGGGGAGTGTGGATGGAGCAGAGGCAGGAGGGGTGAGGGACTGTCTGAGGAGGGACACTGCTGCCGTCAGGGAGGAGTCCATGGACCTATTGCTCCTCTGTAGGTCAGACATGCCCGATGAGATGCCCTCCATGAACGACACCAGCTGAGTCAACAGAGCGGTGTGCGCATGGAGGACACTCAGCATGGCTGTCTGCCCTACATGGAGCTGGCGAAGGAGGTACACAGACTCCTCACTCAGGGCAGCAGGGGACACAGGGGCAGGGGTGCGGTGCCTGGCCCGAAGGAGACATGCTCCCGAACATGGGAGCCTCCACGGACCTGGGGAATGGGAGCCGATGGGAGGGCGGTGGTGGTGCTGGTGGTGGCGGGGACAGCAACACTAGCTGGGGTGTGGTGGCTGCTGACACCCGCCTCCATAAGGGAGTCATTCTCCGAGTTGCTCTGGTCCTCAGCTGAGGTGGATGGTGCTGAGGACTCCTCGGTGTGGCTCCCCTCGCCCTCCGTGCCACTGGGTCCCTCCGACCACTCCTCGGCTGCTGACCCAGTCTGGCTCTCCGGCTCCTCCTGGTCCGTGGAGCTGTCCCCTTCCGTGGATGTATCTGCAAACAATGGGGAAACAGACAGACATCAGTCACCTGCACCAAACGCACACACCACTGTGAGCACAGCACATTACAGAGCAAGCCCTGGCATCATTAGTTGTACATTGCTAAAAGTGCCCTAACTGAACAGGAGCAGCCAATTGTCAGTCTGATGCCAACCATGGCACTCACATCCCACATGGCCTTGCACCCATCTGTCTGGTGTCTGTTGGATTGCAACACCCCAGTGTGGACACATGCACCAACTACACAGTAGTTGGACAGTGCAGAGGACATGGTGTGGCATGTGGACATGCACACATCACAGCTCTTGCCACTGAGTCAGTACAGGTTTCCGGATGAAAGGGATGCCCAGAGTCAAATAGGAAATGCATGTGATGCATACCAGCGACAGACACCATGATGCACCCATGTCCTGATAGCCATCGCCACAATGGTGTGCATGTAGCACATGTCACTCCCCTGCAGGATCACCAATAAGTAGACACATGCCATGGCGGAGGCATGACTGCTAAGTCATACATCACTGTCTCAGTGATGTATGACTTGGCAGCCAGACAACAACACTCTGCACTGTGTCACAATAGTAGGTCATGGGGAATGCAAGTCCTGGAGCTGCACAAGTGCACATGTACATCCCCCCACAACACATCATCTTAACCCTCATCTGTCCAGGTCATACCTATTGGACATATGGGAGACCTGTGACACTACCCTCTGAACCTGAGCCCCTCACAATCTGCTGTGAATGGGGAACAGCTGCCTGAACTTCACATTCGCATACCCCAGTCTGCACGGGCAGCTGATCAAACACCTATGTGACACACAAGTATCGTCTCCTATGGTCACATCTCCAGGGGCATGCTGAGCCCCTACCAAGAAACACCCCAGCAGTCCTGGCAACTAATCCACAGCACACTGACACAGAGGCAGACACCTGAGGGGTCAAATCACTGCGCACAATGTGTCAGCTGATACACGGGAGTGGGAGTACAGAGTGCATTGCATGGCCTGGAGTAGGCATGACTGTCCTGCCCCACATGAATGAGGGATGAGCCCTGGACAGTGGATAGCTGGCTATGTATGTGTGACACACGTAATCTGCACACTCCTGGGGCCCAAACATTGTTCCCACCCGCTGCATGGGCGTGTGCCACATACCCCAGGCACATGTGGTGGCTCAGCTCAGCAAGTGGACCGCATATCAAAGCAACACGCAGATTACATGTCCGAACACAGGCGTTGTGTGAACAATGGACCCACCCATGATGCCCACAACAGAGTTAGGGAAACAGATGCTGTCCCCCACCTTTAGTGAAGCAAACTGCAAGGACACAGTCCCAAGTGACACAATTCCCTGAATGTAAGGGCCACACCTGGGTATCAG
Source organism: Calotriton arnoldi (assembly GCA_963921515.1). Taxonomy (NCBI): domain Eukaryota; kingdom Metazoa; phylum Chordata; class Amphibia; order Caudata; family Salamandridae; genus Calotriton; species Calotriton arnoldi. The sequence continues at coordinate 103,312 of CAWUFW010006381.1, read as the reverse complement.
ATGAGCAGTGGGCAGTGCACAATAGAGGGACATGGCTCCTGGACAACATGACTGCTGCACTGTGGCAGTTGAACCAGGCCAGAGGAGGGCACAAAGCATGTAATACAGAGTTCACAGTGCAGTCTTTGACTCACCCCCTCCTTGCTGCTGTCTGGCCTTCAGCTGCCCATCCAGGTCTGGAAACACCACCGCCAGGATCTGGAGCATGTGGGGGTCAGGGTCCGTGTTCCGCCCCTCCTGCGAGGAGGCGACAGCTTCAGCTGGACCCGTGCAATCCTCCGGGTCCAGCCCCGAAGGTCCTGCCACCTCTTCTGGCAGTTGCGGATCCGGCGCTTGTAGACCCCCACGGACCGGACAGCCCGGACGATGTCCTTCCAGATCTCCTGCTTCCGATGGGCATTAACCTGTCCGGATGACAAAGTGAAAAGGCCATTACTACACATGCAACATATCCGTGCATGACACAGTTGTATATACATGTCTCAATCACAGGGGCACATGATGTACACAGGCAGTGCAAAGCTGCCCATGGACAGTTTGACAGACGTCACTACATGGTATCATTGCATGGGAAGTAAAACCTTGTTCAAATGCACTGTCACTGCACCATACCTGTCCAGTGCATGTCACTACACACTATGGGGGTGACAACTACTCAGTGAGCCTGCTAGCCAGTGGCGTGCAGACTTTCAGCCTTGCTAGTCAGACAATATGCACATTCAGAAAGGCAGTGCACAGAACACTCACCTGCTCCCCTGGTGTCCCATACAGCTTGCTGTACTGTGGAAGTAGGCTGTCCAGCAGGGCCTGGTTCTCCTCAAGGCTGAAGGCTGGGGCTCTCTCCACAGTACGTGCCATTGCAGGGTCCAGAGGGGCAGAGACAGCAGCAGTGCAGTGGTAGTTGTCGTCCTGGAGCATGTAGTGCAGGCAAGTGAGCTCTCAGGGGAACAGCCAGCAATATATATGTGCTGGAGAGGCAGATACTGTCCCTTGTGTCCAAAGTGATAGGTCCAAGTCGTTTGCATCTTCTGAATCTGGCCAATCCATGGAATAGCAGCACCAATACACGCCCACAGCATCCTTCAAATCTTCAACTTCATGACATACATGATTTTGCAACATTGTTGTGGGTGACCAACTGAATTTCCAGCAACCGACTCGTTCGAAATTCAAAACGCGTCCGTTGCCAGGCAAGGCCATTGTCAATGGGTGCGCACCGATCGGTCCATTGCGGTACAACGCGTACAGGGGTACAACGCGCACCACACACATTGAATGCAATGGGCCGGCCGGGGGCACCGATCGGTCCATTGCTGATCAACGCGTACAGGGGTACAACGCGTACCCGCACACATTGAATGCAATGGGTCGGCCGGAGGCACCGATCAGTCCATTGCAGTACAACGCGTACAGGGGTACAACGCGTGCCCGCACACATTGAATGCAATGGGCCGGCCGGGGGCACCGATCGGTCCATTGCTGATCAACGCGTACAGGGGTACAACGCGTACCCGCACACATTGAATGCAATGGGCCGGCCGGGGCACCGATCGGTCCATTGCAGTACAACGCATCACTGTACATGTGACTGGCATATGTCACCATGCCTGTCTCAGATGGACATATGCCAGCCACAGATAGCTCCCAGGGAGTGAGGGGCACACCTACATCACGACAGCCTGTCCAAACTTTATCATAAGGCATGTAAGGCTGCATTTCCTATTGTGTGTATGTTGGTGTACATGTTGTCCTGTGGGCGTCACCTGTGGGCAGCCACCCCCAGGCTGTGCACGTGTTCATGGGGACAGGATCCTGGGTGTTACGTGTACATGACCACTGTGATGTGCAACTGTTCATATCTGTGCATGTGCCATGGTCACATTTCACAGTGGTGTATGTGTATGTCATGTCACATACCCCGTGAGTCCCATGTGGGACGGTATGTTTGAGCCAGGGTGTCCCAGTGGCACAATAGTGATGGTCCTCCACAGTCTGTGTGCATGTAGTGTTTACATTGTCTCTGATTTCATGTGCACAATGGGAGACAGTCTCCACATCCACGTTGTGTGTGCATGGACTTTGATGTTGTGCGTGTGTGTGTCACAGACGTCCATGTCTGTCCTGCCGTGGCAAGTGGGACCACTACCTGTGGGGGTCATGGTTGTTTTGCTGTGGTGTATACATGATACTCCATGTAATGCCAGTGTCCATGTGGCAATACAGGGTCCCTGGGAATGTACCTGTCGTTGAGCTGTGGTGCCTGGGGCACATCTGTCCTCACATGTCACTGTGGGGGTGATTGTGACATGGCAGCAGGAGATGGGAACTGTGACACGGCCTCATGATATCCAATGGGCCAACCTGGGACTAATTGATGCCACTTGTTGGACCGTGTTGACAGATGTTGGCCATGTATGTACCATACATGTCCTTACGGAACTGCACACTTCATGTAGTTGTGCCTCATAATGATGTATGTTGGGATATTGCGTGTTCAATGCCGCATATGTGGGGTGACTGACAATCTTGCTTACTTCTCCTCTGCACTGCAGGGCTCCTGCTGTCCATCGACCATTCCCAGACCTGGCAACGATGGTGGAACGGGACAGCATCCGACGGTACCGCTTCACCAGGCAGCTGATTGAGGATTTGGCAGTGCAGTTGTCCCCACATTTGCAGCCTGGCCGGCCGTATCCTACAGCGCTGACCCCCAAGGTGAAGGTGATGGCAGCCCTACACTTCTTTGCCACCGGTACCTTCCAACATACTGTGGCGACTGCTGGTGGGATGTCACAGACCATGTTGAGCCGTGTGCTCCGCGATGTTTTGGCGGCAATGTTGCTATTCCTGAACCGGTACATCTATTTCCCTAGACTGCGATGACTCACTGACGTGAAGAGTGACTTTTATGCCCTGGGGAGGATGCCGCATGTCATTGGCTCCATTGATGGGACACATGTGGCTTTGGTACCACCACAGGCCCAGGAGCAGGCCTACAGGAACCGCAAGCACTACCACTCGGTCAATGCACTGGTGGTGTGTCTTGCAGACATGACCATCACACACGTGTGTGCCCGTTTCCCTGGTTCAGCACACGATGCCTTTGTGATGAGGAGTAGTCGCATCCCCAGGATGATGGCACAGATGCAGAACCAGCGTGCCTGGCTTGTCGGTGTGTACTGACTTTGTGCCATTGTGTGTGATCTGATCTGTAGTATTCCGCCCACTTTTCCAAGTCAGCTAATGTGCACTTGTCTGTCCGTAGGTGACTCGGGATACCCCAACATGCCGTGGTTGCTGACACCCCTCAGGAACCCTGTGACACCAGCCCAGATGCGCTACAATGAGGCACATGGTCGGACCAGGAGAGTGATTGAGCGGACATTTGGTCTCCTGAAGAGCCGCTTCCGCTGCCTGGACAAGACCGGAGGGTCCCTCCCATATGCCCCTGCGAAAGTGTGCAAGATTATCATCGTCTGCTGCATGCTCCACAACCTGGCAGTGCGGAAGGAGTTGCCTCTCATCCAGGATGACAATGACCAACATCCGCCACCTGTGGAGGATCCTGGCCTGGACCACGATGCCAGTGACGATGATGATGATGATGATGAGGGTGATGTCCGCACACAGCTCATCACCAACTTCTTTAGCTGAATGTGAGTATCCTGAGGTGTCATGTCAATGATGTGAGTTGGCATGATATGTGTAGGTGGTGCTCTGGTGCTGTTGGAGTGTGTCCATGGGCTACTTGACTGGATGTGTGTTGCGATGTGTGCTTACAGGTGGGCTGTACTCCCCAACAGTGTAGACATGCTAACTTGGTTCTGGGTGGGTATCTTGTAACATGTATTGTGCATGAGTTTTGCTGTCCTGTCCTGTACTCCATTGCTTTTGACTGTGTGTCATTTCTGTCCTTCACAGGGTACTTTCAGATTCGTTTGGTCAACTGTGTCCACCGACGACGTGATTGCACTTCCAGGGTGGTAGCTGTTGTGTCCCTACAGGTGATGTGCGCCACACCCATGGACTTCCTTCCGTCTACAGTTGTTGACTGTGTGCCCGCTGCCAGGTGGGATTACCTTGCATCTGTAGTGGTTACGACATGTTGCAACTGTGTAATAAACCTGTGCTTCACTTTGTGATGTGCGTTGTCTGTGGTCACACATTTGACTGCCATTTGCTTACTGCACCTGTGGGCTACTTGACCAACTGGGAATGGGTGTGGTGTCTGTACATTGCACCGTCTTCCCTGGCAACATCAGTGTAGGCAATGAGTCAGATGGCCTAGGTGTGTATGTGTTGTGTAGCCCTGGTGGTGTGTCTCCCTCATATGTGTCACGTTGCCTTTACTCACATGCCTGTGTTGTACTTGCTGTTGCAGTTCGCATACACAGTGTAATTTTGCAGTTCATCATCCCCATAACAGCACCCACGTTGGAATCACAACAGAGGCAAGTATGGTGTATTAGTGTGTTTATTGTGATACATTTGTGTGAATAGTGCATAGGATGGGTAGTGCTGTACATAAATCTTGCAATCAGAAGTTCCTAGGTGAATTGTAAGTCCTGGTAGAGAGAATCCCCAGTATCGGGGCCACAGTTGTCTGAGACATTGGTCCAACTTGTACTCCCCATGCAATGTGTGGGAGTAGTGTTGCCGTCAACAGGGTGAACAGTCTGTGCACAAAGGTGAACATCCAGAACAGGTTCAGGCTTCCTGGGAGTTGCGCTTGGCCATCGGCCTCTCACTTGCCCCTCTTCGGATGACCCCTCTTCTTGGGAGGCCCTCAAGTACAGGCTGCTGCGGTGCAGGGGACTCTCCGCCAGAGTCATCCTCCCTCCCTGTGGCAGTTGCAGTTTGGGCAGCACCAGATGTTGTTGGCACACAGGGAGGTGTGGACTCGTTGCTGTTCATCTGGCGGAGGCATTGTAAAATGTCCCTGTGCACCGCCGTCATCTCATGCAGTGCATCCCACTTGGACTCCACGCGGGACATGTGTGAGTCCACGCGGGACATGTGTGACTCCACGTGGGACATGTGAGAGTCCAAGCGGGCATGATGGGCAGCCTGCTGCTGTTTCATGTCTCTGAGGAGCCCCACTACCTGGCTGAGGTCTCCCGGTGCTGGACTGGTACGCATCAGCTATGCGTACCAGTTGTGGGTCATCATGCACACCAGCAACCTCTGCAAGCAGCGACCTCTGTCTCCCACCCCTCCCACCACCCCTGCTGACATGTGCAGTGCGTGCAGTGGCACGCACAGATGACCCTGGTCCACCTTGGAGGTTGGTGGTGGTGGTGGTGTCCATGGCCCCAGGTTGGTCCAGGGTCCCTGTGCTGGTGTTGCTCCTTGTTCTGTCCATGTCGGCAGGGATGGTATTTGTGTTGACAGTCGTTGGAGGGGTGGGTGCAGGGGGTGCAGCTGGTGGTCCTGCTGGTGCTGCAGCTGGTGGTCCTGCTGGTGCTGCATGTAGACTTGGTTGGTCTTCTTCATCCGAGGAGGGCAGAGGCTGTACGACACCAGTGAGCTCCGCATCCTCTTGAGCCTGGGACTGGGACTCCTCAGCGTCTGCTGCTGTGTCCCCATCATCACCTGTTTTTGGGAGACACACACAATGTATGTTATGTTTCTGCATGCATCAATGGTTGACACACATGACAGTTGTGACTGTGCCTCTGGGTGCGGGCCTGTACATTGCATTGTCCTAAGTCGTCACAGTCAGGGGTTGATATTGGTGTGGCACATTGTCCTGCATTATTTGGGCATTTCTATGTATTTGTTGGGGTGTGAACATGGTCTGCATTGGTTGTGTTTGGTTGACAGCCGGCCCTCCTTCCCACCCACCCAGCCAGTCAGTTATCCCACCATGGACTGTGCTTGCATTGCAGGGAGTGGAAGTTGTCTCTCAGGATGTCAGTCAGTGGTGTCCTGCTGTTTGTTGGTGCACAGTTCCCAGCAGGGCCTTGTGCTCCCCACAGCAGTAGCCAGTGTCAGCCATCTTGTGAGTCCTTCTCCTCTCCCTGTGATGTGAGCATGGTTCAGGGTGGTGTTGATGGGACAGTTGTGGGGGTGACCAATATCAGTGACTGCCACTCCCATCATGCTATTGACTCCACCCCACTTGCCAGCATTCCCATACTTACTTGCTTTTGTGGGGAGTTCAGTGTGTGTGGGTGTGAGGGCAATGGCAAGATGGCTGACAGTGGTGTCCTGCTGTTGGTTGGTGTGCAGTTCCCAGCATGCCCTTGTGCTCCCACGACACAGCAACAGTGTCAGACATCTTTGATGGGCCTTTCCACTCTCTGTGGGATGTGCATGCTTGAGTGTGAGCTTGCTGGGCCATGTGGTGGGGGATGTAGAGCTGTGACTACGACTCCCATCATGCTATTGCCTCCACCCCCTTCCCAGCATGCCCATGCTTCCTTCCTTTTGACTCTGCTTCCCTGTGGGGTGGGCTGGCTGTGCTGACAGGATGGCTGGGAGTGTTGTCCTGGCAGTTGTTTGGCTAAAAGTCCCAAGAGTGTCCCTGTGCTTCACACAACATAACCCAGGGTGGTGGTTCTTTGTGGGATATTGAGTTAGGATGTGAGGCATTGCATTCTACCAGGTGGGTTCTGTGGAGTTTGTGTTGAGGGTGTGTGTGAGGGGAGGTGCTTGTGACTATGGTCAGTGCTGCAAGTCCTCCTTCCCACCCAGCCAGCCAGATATCCCACCATGGAACGTGCTTGCATTGCAGGGAGTGGAAGTTGTCTCTCAGGATGTCAGTCAGTGGTGTCCTGCTGTTTGTTGGTGCACAGTTCCCAGCAGGGCCTTGTGCTCCCCACAGCAGTTGCCAGTGTCAGCCATCTTGTGAGTCCTTCTCCACTCCCTGTGATGTGCGCATGGTTCATGGTGGTGTTGATGGGACAGTTGTGGGGGGCAATATGTGTGACTGCGACTCCCATGATGCTATTGTCTACACTGACTTGGCCAGCATACACAGAATTCCTTCCTTTGAGTGGTCTTCACTGTGTGTTGGTGTTGTTGTGGTGGCTACATGTCTGGATGTGTTTGTTAGTTCTATTTGTGCCACTGCCTAGCTGTAGTTGTAGTTGTGTTTGTACATGTGATGGCACAGTTGGATGTAACTTTTTGATGGCATGTGTTGTGTTTATCTGACTGACATACACATTTTGGGATGATTCTGTTCTGGTTGCTGTGTAATTGCTATGAGTGCATGGTTTGACTCTCCCCTTGACAGTGATGTGTGTGTGTTTTGTGGCAGAATATTGTGTACATTTGTTGTGTACGCACCAGGCTCTGGGATGTTCTCTAGTCCATATACGCTCACTGGCGGTAGGATGGCCCGCACCTTCTCCTCCCAGGGCCTGAGGTATATTGGCTTGGCAGGAGGGCCACTGCCGGTGTGTTGGCTGATGATGTAGTCTTTCTTGAGCAGGTCCCGTACCCTCCTGCGCACGTCATACCACCTGTTCTGGATGTCGCTCTTTGTGCGCAGACATGGTGATTGTGCGTTCACCCTGTTGATGATCCTCTCCCACATCTTGGTTTTCTGGGAGATGGGGGTCTGTTGGACCAGTGTGCCAAACAGCTGTGGCTCTACCCTGAGGATCTCGTCTACCATGACTTCCAATTCACAATCTAGGAACTTGTGATTCTTCTTGGGGGGCATGGTGATGGGTGGTGATGGTGAGTGATGTGTGTGTTGGTGTGCAGGTGAGGGTGTGTGAGTGTGTGTTTTGCTGGGTGTATGTGAGGTAGGTATTTGTTGGTGTGCTGATGGTGTGTGGCTTGTGTGAGGGATGAGCTGTGGGTGTGTGGTTGCTGTCTCTTGGGTGCTGGCAGTGGAATGGCATTTGCAAAGGATCATGGTTGTGATTTGTGTCCTTTATATGGGTGGAGTTGTGGGTGTGTCTTTGTTCTCTGTCCCCACCCCCCAGTATTTATTGGCTTTGTAATTGCTTGTTTGGCCTTTTTTGTGTGATTTTTCCTTTGTACTGTCTGTGCATGTTGGAAACATTCTTGTGACCGAGTCGGACCCTGCATTTGTCTCGTACGGTGTTCTCCGTTTCGTTCACGCTGTGTTTGTGCAGTTTTCTATGCTGCGTACGCGTCGGTCGCGGTGTTTTGTGTTGCTTCGGCTCGGTTTTGTATGCGTGTCGGTCGCACGGCTTGTCCTCCGTCCGACTCGGTCGTGGTTTTCGCGCCTTGCATCGTACTTTGCGGTTTGGAGTTCGCGTGTACGTTTCGGTCGGATTTGTTCCGGGTGCGTGTCGGTCGGTTGGATTCGCGTGTTTTTCCGGCCGGATTGCTGTTTTCAGTGCGGCTCGGTCGTTCGGCTTGGGTTCGGTACGTGTCGGTCGGATTTTGCACGCCTTGCATCGTACTTGGCGTGTCGGGTGCCACAGGTACGTGTCGGTCGGTATTATTTCCGGCTCCGAGTCGGTCGGTGCTTTTTCCGGCCCAAATCGGAATCGGCCCCTACATGTTATTCCATATGTCAAAGGGAGGTGATGATAAGTCACACCCTCTGCTACAGATGCAGGCAACTGCATACAAACATAGCAATCTCTTACATCCATTGTTTCTACATACTCATATAATAATTTAGTAAAAACATTTTTTGAAAAATCTGTTATTGATTTGTCCTTGTGTAATTCTGCACTACTCTTTAAAATAACTGGCTCTTGAGTGTTAGCTCCTTTTTCTTTCTCAGTGTTATTAGACATTTCTACTACAGCTAAACTAATTGGAATAGTGATTGCTAAAACCACCCATACTGTTATTAATAATCCTGTACAAAAACAGCACATCTTGCACCATCTACTTAAAAACTCACATTTACATTTTCTATCTCTAGTATTCTCCATTTTGTTTTATAACCTTATTTATTTGTTTTTCAGAAAATTGTGTCACTACACCTCAGAAATGACTTGCTTGCCACTCTGTACTTCCAATGTTTTGTCTTTGCTTGGTACTTTCTTTTAATTCTTTCTCAGAATTCTTTCTTTGTCACATCCGGTAAATTCGTCAGATCCAGTGTTTTGTCAAATCCGGTAGAAACTATCTAAACTTCTTCAGGTTTGTTGCACTTCACTTTCTCCCATCAGGTTTCTTTGTTCTGGGTTTTCGTGAGTGTTCTTTTCTTCTTTGTGACTAGTCAAAGCACGATACAACCATTCAGGCGATCTATACTTTTGATTTACCTTCTTTATTCTTTTCGTTTTCTGCAAGTGTTTTCCACCTTGTTTTTCTTGCTCTCTTTGACTTGTTATTTCATTCACTTGTTCAGCACTTTTCCCATCCAACCTTATGATTCTGTATCTTAATTTTCTTACTTCGTTGGGCCAATTGTCTCCTTTTCTTGGCCTTTTTGCTTCACTTCCTTTTTCCTCTCTTTCTGTTTTCCAATTTCTTTTTCTTGTCTCTAGTTTTTCATTTCTTTCTTCTCCACTTTCTTCAGATTCTGTTTCAATTCTTTCGTTATTTCCTCTTATTTTGAAACTTATAATTTCATTTTCTTCTACTTGTGGTTCTTTTCTTATCTTCCTTCGTTCACCTATTTCTGTCCCTCCTCGAGGTTCTTCCGAATTTGTGTCAGTCTCTCTATCTGCTTCTAAATTTCCCTGTTCTTGTGTTTGACTATCTGTCCCTACTGCTCCTCGGGGTTTTTCCGATTTTTCTAGCTTTTTGTTTGAAACTCTCCCTTCTTCATCTATTAATATTATCTCCGAAGGAATTTTACCACAACTTGTACTTGGTTGCTCACTGTCACTATCTTCTGGCTCAGTTTCTTCTCTTATGCTTTCAAAATTCCAATTTCTTTTTAGAATTTCTTCACAATCCGAATGCTCGTGTATCTGATTCTGAACTGGTGTCTGATATTTCCAGATGTCGACTTACAGGTCGATCTTCAAATTCTGGAACTTCAACTATTTCTTCTATTTCCTCTTCTTCTTCTATCGTTGCACTTGTAGTTGGGTCTTCCAGATGTCGACTTACAGGTCGATCTTCAGGTTCTGGCACCCTGTTTGTTTCTTCTTCTCTTTCTGATGCTGAACTGTTATCTGATATTTCCAGATGTCGACTCACATGTCGATCTTTAGGTTCTGGAACTCTGATGGTGTGACTGGCATGTACCCAGTGTTTCACTCCTGCACACTTGACTGCAGTGGTCGTCACCAGGATCACTTGTCGTGGTTCATCCCAGCGAGGAACCAAACAGTTTCTTCTCCGGTGGACTTTTATTCGAACCCAATCTCCTGGATTCAAGTCGTGAGCTGGTTTTCTTTCAAGAGTGGTCGCATCCGGTCCAACCTGATGAAACACAGAACGCACCACATCAGCCAATCCTTTGCAATAATCCAGCACTAGATCATCAGTTATAGTCAGTAGCTTGTTGACAGGTACTTGTGCTTGTCTCATTGCTCGTCCCATGATTATTTCATGGGGACTGAGTCCAGTTTTCCTTTCCGGAATACTTCTGATTGTCATCAGAACTAATGGCAAAGCATCTGGCCATTTGAGTCCTGTAGCTTGACACATTTTTCCTAACCTGTTCTTGATTGTTCCATTCACTTGCTCTACTATTCCAGAAGCCTCTGGTCTGTATGCACAATGCAGTTTCTGTTTAATACTAAGTGCTTCACAAATCAGTTTAACTAATTCATTTTGGAAATGTGTTCCTCTATCTGTTTCAATCGTGACTGGAAAACCATACCTTGGAATGAATTCTCGCAGCATAAGTTTTGCTACCGTAATACTATCATTCCTTCTTGTTGGGTATGCCTCCACCCAACGGGAAAACAAACAGACGACCACTAGGACATACCTTAGTCTGTTGCAAGGGGGCATTTCAATAAAATACATTTGCATTCTAGTGAAAGGACCCCCTTCTCGTCCTATTCTTCCTAGACTCACTACTGTCTTCCTTCCTGGATTTAACTGTTGACAAATAAGACATCTCTGACAAAGACTCTCAGCTATGGCTCTGAATTATTTTGGATTGTACCATGTTTGTCTAAAAAGTCTGATCATTGAATCTCTCCCAATATGGGCTTGTCCATGGTACATCCGTGCCATGTCAGAAATCATACTATCAGGCATAACTGGTCTCTCATCCCTGTAATCCCAAACATCCGTTTCTTCATGTTTTCTACATCCTGCTTTTATCCAGGTATTTTTTTCCTCATCCTCTGCAGCTTCTTGTAACTGTCTCACCTCATCCCATGTTTCAATAGAGTTAGTAAAAAGCAAAGGACAAGAAATATGCTCTCTTTCACGACATTTGTTCAAAGAAACCACATTCTTTGCACAGTACTGTGCCATTTCGTCAGCATATTTATTACCAACAGTTATGTAGTCTTCCCCATTTTTATGTGCATTGCACTTCACTACAGCGATCTGTTTAGGCAGCTGTATCGCCTCAAGCAGCTTTTTCACAAAATCTCCATTTCTAATGGGCGTTCCTGCAGACGTCAAGAAACCCCTTTGTGACCAAATCTGACCAAAATCATGCACAACCCCAAAGCCGTACTGGCTATCTGTCACAATCGTAACCCGTACATTTCTTCCCAACTTACATGCTTGAATCAGAGCTACTAATTCTGCGACTTGGGCAGACCGTACACCTTTCAGACAAGATGTTTCCATTACAGTTGCTACTGTGCAAACTCCATATGCTGCACTTAGAACTCCATCACTGCGTTCTCAAACATGAGCCATCCACAAACAGAATATAATCTGATTCTTTCAAAGGCTCATCTCGTATGTCAGATCTTGGTTTTGTACAGTATTCGAGCACATTCAGACAATCGTGATCTACTTCATCCATTTCAATCACACTCTCTTCATCTGGCAATGATGTTGAAGGATTCACATTCATACATCTGTCAATAGTCACATTATCTGCACTCAAAATTACTTTTTCATACCTAGTCAGCCGACTATGTGTCATGTATTGGGTTTTTGTTCTTGTCAAAAGAATTTCCACAGAATGGGGAACATACACTCTCAATGGATACCCCATCACTATGCCTTCACTCTGTTCCAGACTCACAAGTAGCAGCAACTGCTTTTAAACATCCAGGCAACGCTTTCGCTACAGGGTCTAAAACAGCTGAAAAATATGCAATTGGTCTTTTCATAGTTCCATGTCTCTGTACCAAAACTGAAAATGCACATCCATCTCTTTCACTGCAGTACAGCTCAAAATCTTTCTCATAGTCAGGCATTCCCAATGCTGGAGCCTCACACAATTTCTTTTTCAGCTCTCTGAACGCTTTCATTTCTTCATCATTCATTTCAAAAGGATCTTTAACATCCTTCTTTGTCAGTTTCTGCAATGGTTTAGCAATCAGTGAAAAACCGCTTATCCATTGTCGACAATATCCAACCATTCCCAAAAACATTCTTACCTCTCTTTGTGTCATTGGAGCTCTCATTCCTTGAATCATTTTTATTCTTTCAGTCGTTACCTTTCGCACTCCTTTCTCAATTTTATGCCCTAAATACTGGACTTCTTGTTGACAAAACTGCAATTTTGAAGGGGACACTTTATGTCCTCTTTTTGCTAAATGATTCAGCAAAGCAATTGTATCATTGACACATGCTTCTTTCGTTTTTGATGCCACCAGTAGGTCATCAATATACTGAACCATTACTGACTTTTCTGGCATTCTTAGATCTTCCAATGATTTCTTTAGGATCTGATTAAAGATTGAGGGACTTTCTGTGTACCCTTGAGGAATTCGGCACCATGCCAAAATACGCTCTCCAAACCTAAACGCAAATAATGGCTGGCTATCTGGATGCAATGGAATAGAGAAAAATGCATGACATAAATCAATTACTGTGTACCATTCTGCTTCACGTGGAATCTGGTATAGAATCACAGCAGGGTTCGGTACTATTGGGCAACAAGGCACAACAATTTTGTTTACCTTCCTCAAATCCTGTACAATTCTATATGTTCCATTTGGCTTTTTCAGTCCCATTATTTGCGAATTACATGGACTGCTCATGATTTCTTTTAGAATCCCTTGTTCAATAATTTTATTTATTACTGGGGTTATTCCTTGAATTATTTCTGGAGTCAATTTATACTGGGGCGTATTTGGGTAACTCGTTCCTTCTTTCACTGTTATTTTAACGGGATCTACTCCTTTCATTAATCCTACATCTTCTCCTGTAAAGTCCCACACTTCTTCTTTCACTGTCCTTTTCAATTCAATTGGGATTTTCTCTGCATCGAATACAGGAAACAAACCATTTACTTCTGGTTCTAAATTCACCATTGTCATTTTATACAGCACATCCTCATCTGGAGTCTGAAATGCAATTCCGTCTGGGGTACAATAGATAGTGCAGTTCATCTTGCACAATAAATCGCGTCCTAAAAGGTTCACGGGACTACAATCACATACCACAAATCGGTGCATTTCACTAAATGGACCAATTCTTACCTTTACTAATTTAGTAAGAGGCATTTTAATTTGCTGATTGGAAACTCCAACTACTTGGATATGTTCACCTGAGAGTGGAAGGTTTGGAATTTCCACTGACCTAACAGTAGAACGGGTAGCTCCAGTGTCAACAAGGAATGTTACATTTGCACCATTCACTTCTCCATCCACAAATGGACCAGACTGATCTACCTCTAGAGTTGCGCCAAGCACGCACTCTTCCCCTCTCTTAGGCACCGTCAGGAACTTTCATCCGTGTCATCCTCATCCTGTCGTAACCAATATTGAGAAATTGCAGCTGCACGCGGCAACTGTGTTACCTGTTCTCCTCCGTAGAATACTGTTTCTGCACTGTATTTCTGTTGGTTAACACTCTTGGGAAGTGGTGGTTGTGGCACCTGACCTTGTTGAGTAACTACCGCACTCTGCACCTGTGAATTTAATGATTGATTTTCCACATTAGGTTTTGGAGGAAATTTACACTCGTTTCTCCAATGTCCTAGCTTTCCGCAGTTGTGGCATGGCCACTTTTTCTTTGCCTCATCTATGCTCATTTGTCCTTTTCCTTTACCTATATTAGGTCGGGATTTAAACTGTCCTGTTTCACTACCAGTATTACTCAATTGAGCTTCTTGCTTCTCTGCAACTTTCACCTGTGCCCACATGGCCTTTTCTTTCAATTTACGCTGTTTACTCTCAATTTCATCACTGCAATACTTAGCATATCTCAAAACTTCGTCCACTGTGCTATTCTGCCAACCAATTAAGTGCTGCTTAATCATTTCACTTATCTCTGGTTTTAATCCATACACAAACCTATATACAAAATGACTCATATCCTTCTCACTCAGTGTCTCATAACCACTATACTGTTTGAAAACCAACAACAATCTCTCATAGTAGGCGTGCACTGACTCTTTGCTTTCCTGCGTTGTTCTGTCTATTTTTACCCAATCTGTTTCTTTTGGTGGAATTTTATTCTTCAAAAAGGTAACTACTTGGTCGTACTTCCTCATCACTTCTGGACCTGGCGCTCCTGTTTTAGCATCCCTTGGATATTCTACAGTTGGCCAATCAATGGTAATCTTACATTCTGTCCACAAATCAGCTGGCACTACTATATCAAACAATCCATCCAGATCTATCCACAGTACTTTTGACACCTTAACAAATCTTTCCACTTGTCTGTACCATTCTACTGGTTTCTCTCTCAATTTGGGAAGTCATTTGTAAATGACAGTATATCCTGTCTGGTCCACGGAACATGCACATAACTACCACCTGGTGTTTCTCTCATCGGGTATTCCCTAGCAACTGGTTCCCTATCTGTCACTGCAAAAGCCAAAGATGCTTTATCTGTTGTTTTCTCATTCCTCTTTGACCATCTATTTCTCCATCTATCCACATCACCCCATTTTCTCAATAAAACAATCAGCTCTTTTATTTGGGGCAGTCTTCCTGATGTGTTCAAATTCTCTATGTCTTTCTCACAAAAATCTACTCTGTACGGTTTCTGCAACGTCCTCACTTTCACAAATTCTACTCCTAATTCACTTGCGATCTCTTCCAATTTGTCATGTAAATTTCTGGCTCTCCAAGTAAGACTCTTGCACAAAAACATAATCTCCTCATCCTGATAATTTTTTAGTTTTTCTGTTCCAATTGTTCCCAAAATCAACTCTTCCATGTCTATTTTCAACCTAATTACATCTAATGGTTTTTCTTCCGGTTCTTTTGCTTTTAGCGCTTTCATCCATTCGTTTAACTCTTCTGGAGTCGGACCTACAGGCGTACTATTTAATTCTATCCAATCGCTGTTTTTTTCTGGTGTTCCTGATGCGGACTCTGTCACCATAGGCATTCTCCTAATCTCATTCTCATTTATCGTCAAATTTGTAGGCGGGCTTGGTCTACACGTACTAGCCAAATTGTGTGCACCTTCATTATTCAGTTCCATCCCTTCTCTTTTTCTTTGCAAATGTGAATTCATGGGAATCACTAAGGAATGTTCATTAATTTTCTGATTCTCAAAAATTGGCATTACTGGACCTATCGTTACTGGTACAGTTACAGCTTCCATATTCTTTGTCAATTCTCTTATTTTCTCAGTCAATTCTTTTGTCGTTTTTGCTAATTCAGTTGCATTGTCACTTTCTATCTCTTCATTTTGTGAAGTTTTAAATGTTTCTTGTGACCTATTTGTTTCATTTCTTCGTTCAGGTTTTTTATTCCTCCCAGTTTCCATTGGCGGTGCATTAGGTGTCACCACCGCAGAAGTCTGTTGGTATGGAGGTGGGTTTCTGTTTAAAATATCTTCCAGCAATTCGTCATCTGTTTCACTACCACCATACACATACTTTTCTACCACTACATGTTTCTTTTTCTCTGTACACTTTCTCTTTGCTTCTTCCTCAACTGTAAAAGCTGGAAACAAACCTCCTGTCATGTTAGCATATCTCCAACGCTTTACTCTGTCCTCATGATTTACTCCCCACAACCTTCCAGGCAAAAACTCATGATTCTTTAATCCTCTGAATCTCTCTCGCTCATACATCTCATCTTCCCATTCCGTTAAAGCTTCAAACTGTGTCGGTCTAGGTCTAGGTTCTAACATTACCATCTTTTCTCTCAAGTTCCGTAGTACGGCTACATTAAATGAACCATTCTCAGGGAAAGCCAATGCTCCATCATTCTTGGTGTATTTTGTCCAATTTTCTAACCATATGCATGTATGATATCCATATTTCAGCATCATATGTGAAGCTGGTGATTTCGGCGGAGGAATTATTTGTCCCTCTCTAGTCACTACCTTTTTGTCCTTCTTAAAGAAGTTCTTAACTTTCGACATCCATGACGTTTTCTCTTTTCCATACTCATAGTACGACATGATTCACAACCTTTTTCTCCTAAAACGATCCGCAATTCAACACTGTTCCCTATGCGTTATTTCAACCAATACTAGCGCGACTCACATCAACACTCCAATCACAGCGATTTCTGTCTACGGCGCACTGTCCAATCCCAGCGCGGCTTTTGTCTACGTCAGTCCTGCTTCTGTTCTCATGTGACTACGGCGCACTGTCCAATCCCAGCGCGGCTCTTGTCTACGTCACTTCTGCTCTTGACCCCTCCTTTACAAAATTTATCGCCAATTTCTTTTCAACAATTTTTGTTAGTTACAACATTTTAACCACATTTCCATTGTCTGATTCGCTAAACCGAAACGATAGCTTTGACCATTTACACAAGAATTCTGTATTTTCCAGTAGGCAGCGCTTAGCTCTACCCTACCACAGAATTTTCAGTTTCGCCGATAAAGTAGCACTTCCCTCTACCTTACCCTTCTTTCAAGCAATCAGTAAACCCGTTTCTCTGGGGATAAAGCACATGTGGAGACTATACTGCTCCTGAGAATTAAGGCCAGAGTTTCACAAGAAAACCGATCACTATTTCACTTACACACCTTTTATACGCAAAATATCCCTATTATAACACAACCTGTGTTATTACCAAAAATGAATTCAGACAGTGTACAATTCCATGTGACTTCTCTTGCCACACGTGTTCCACTTCCTACTTCCCGGAAGCGTGAAAACTTACATATAACATAACGCGACTCAACAAAAAGTGTTAGACATGAACTTATCAATAATCTATAATCAATAATCACCAAACTAATCTATAGTAACCATAACTCTGCTACCAAGAAATCTGATCCAGCGCTAACAATAAAAATAATTCTCCTATTATGCTTTGGTCATCCAGGTGCAATTATTTCTCTAACACACACACTTACTCATTTGTTCCCTGGATTTCCTCCGTCATGAACCTAGGAGAAAAACGATTCGCTGGAAGGAGACGGGATACCTCTTTTATAATGACATAATATTTCTCATTTGCTTTTAAGGTATTCCGCTCATTGGTCAATGGACCAACTAGTAGGAATCAGTTGATGGTGATTAAGACCAGCTCAATCACAATAAACTCTTTAACATTTCATTTTAATAATTGAGCTAAAGAATCACTGAGTTACTTGTTTAGAGAATAATAAAGTTTATATAAAGTTTGAATGCAGGAAATGAGATTAGCTTATTATTCAGATCATTACAGTTATTATCATTATAAGAATAATTTGAAATTGCAATGCATATTTATTAGACGGAAAAATAGGGTTACCATGATACGAACTCTAAAGATCAACCTATCTATCTATCTGGGAAAAATCTAATAGTTCTAAAATAAAATCTATCAGGAAAAGCTCTCCTAAAGCAGCATCTTAATACTCAACTGGAAAAGAGAAATAACAGCAGCAGCATCAGCATCAGCAACCGCAACTTCACTCATCTACAGCATCTAACTTCTCCAGCATCTCCCGCAGCATCCCGCAGCATCCCGCAGCATTCTAACCCCTCCCACCAAGAGTAGGTCTTCTTATACCCTAATTCTAGCTTACAGCATAAAATGTTTCTTCTTCATGGCGTGATTCATTCTCATTGGTCAAAACTTCAGGTCCATATACATTTTAATCAAACTTCCTGGTCTTAACCAGTTCCGTGTGGAATGTCCATGCAAGCATCGTTTCCCACAGTTCATGCAATTGCTCATCCGTTTCGATCAGTCCAAATTGTATCTTTTTCTGTTACATTTTGTGTAAAACAGTTCCGTCTATTGATTCAGTCGGACTTCTCACGCTTCTTGCTGATCATCTTGGCACACATCTGCTCAGAAGGGTCACAACAGCCTTGACCATACTTTCATCTTAGCCTCTCGGCATCAGCACGTGATCATCCCTTTTCCACAGCCTCTCTCCTCTATCACATGGTCTCCCGCTCATGCGTACTCTAGCAACTCGCGGCCATTTTATATTGCTGCTCGACAGGCCTAAGCGCACTATTTTCAAAGATAAACAAAATATTGTTAAAACAAAGAAATATAAACCCTTTCGTTTCCCTCCCGTCTTTCTACGTCCCCCAATTAGGTATTCCCTAGCAGAAGCAACATATAAAGCTGTCCCTTACTAACCATCGCTTTATTTTGCAACCACACGTTTTATTTAAAAGCACAAATCATGCATTTATTATTTAATTAGTACGCAAATATTATGTTATGTTAGACACGTAAACAATTATAAGTCAATTAATTTGCACACGGAATAGCGTGTTACCTTTAACCCTTAACATACATTGTTGGTTATTTACTTAAACGAACATGTTTATTAATATTTTACGAAAATATTAGGAGGTTAACATTTTTACATTTACCCTGCTCCATCAACTGTGACCCAGAAGCAGGGAGTTCCCACTTAATAGGGGTGATGCCCGTGGTGATAAAAGACTTGTTGGCACTCTGCATAGAAAATTGAGTCTGGGAAGCTGAGGAGCGCTAAAGAAATAAAGATCATACAGAAGGCATGATAACATGATAGGAAGCAGCACTGCATTTGAGGACCAAGGCCCTGAGTGCCTCAGTCTTGCCTAAGCAGAATTTATTAAGGGAGCACGACGGATATCATTTGAGGGCTCTAGAGATTGGGGGGTGATAATCTGGAGCTTAGAAGTCTCTCCTCCCTCTTTCTTCCCTTCTCGATAGGTTCCAAGGAGAGTCAGAACATCTTTAAACTGATATACACATAGAGAAGCAGAAGGGCCCTCACTGATCACTAAGCACCACAGGGAGACAGAGGTCCACACCAAAATCCTAATGAAAGCTGCACAATGGGTAGGAGCAGATCCACGAAAAACTTGAGTAGAGTACAGTGGCCAGGATCTAACTGTATGCTATTGCACTCAGAAGAATCACACATCCCTGAGGAGACAGCTGGAATGCATGAACTTAGCTGTGCTCGCAAACTGGACCAAATACTCAAGGCTATCAATGCATCCAGGGAAGTGTTGGAGGCCAAAATAAAGTTGCAACAAACCTCTGTATCTTATGTGACAAGCACTGCCGAGGAAGGTTAGGCGAAATGAAGACACCATAGGGGAGATGCAGCTGTCAGTGGAAAATTTGTAAAAATCAAAGATGAAGTTCACTGGTAGAGTAGAGCTTCTGGACCAGGTAGCAGAACACGTTAGGGCAGGAGCTGGCAAAACAACATGCCAGATACTGTGTAGGGGGCTGACATGGTCGCGGTTAGAAATGGGGGTCTCTCGTTGGCAATGGTTTGCACCTTTGTCCAAGTACGGACCCTTGCTTCTAGTCAGGGTAAGGGAGTTACACCCTTAGACAACCCCTGCTCACCCCCTTGTTAGCTTAGCACGAGCAGGCAGGCTTATCTCAGAGGCAGTGTGTAAAGCATTTGTGCACACATACAGTAATACAGTGAAAACACTACAAATGGACACAACACCAGTTTAAAAATATAAGTAATCTTTATTTTAACCAAACAAGACCAAAACGACAAAAATCCAACATACAGCTATCAAGATATGATTTTTAAAAGGTAAATCAAGCTATAGATGTGACACTTTCTACACAAAGTACCTTGGATGCATCAAAGAATGATAAACAAAAACAGCAGCAGGGAAGGTGATTCGTTGGTTCCTTATGCACAGGGAAGGTGATGCATCGGTTCCTTGCTCCAGGGGAGGTGATGCGTTGGTTCCTTACTGCCACTCAGGGGAGGTGATGCGTCAGTTCCTTACTGAAGAGGAGGTGATGCGTCGGTTTTTCACAGTGCGGGGAGGGGATGCATCGGTTTCTTACTGCGGCCCTGGCGTTGTAGACTTGGCTCCCCGGTGAGATGCGTGGGGATTCGGGGATGCGTCGGTTCTCAATGCGGCGGTGGTAGCAACGGCTCTTCTTTGATCTCTCCAGCCGCGGCCCCGCGATGCGTTGGTTCTTGCAGTCGCACAGCAGGGCCTGTGTCGGGGTGGGTGTGGTGATCTCAGACTTCAGAGATCGGTGTCCGAGACTCGGCGTGCAGCGATTTCTCCAGCCACGGGCAGGCGCTGCGTCGGTTCCTTCAGCGGCACGATGGAGATGTGTGGGAATTCTTCCAGCACGGCAGTGTTGTGTTAGAAACGGGTGCAGATGCGTCACGCTTCTTTAGTTGCTTCTCTTTTTTCAGCTCCCAGCAGCAGGAACAACCTACAGAGGCCCAACATGGGAACAGGCACCTGTTGGCAGGTCACAACTCCCAGCAAGGAAGTTCAGGGGAGCTAGAGGTGAAGTCTTTGTGTCCCTGAGACTTAAGAACAGGAGGCACGCTCTACTTCAAGCCCTTGGAGACCTTCTTCAAGCAGAACACACAGCACACAGCAAAGTCTTTGTCCTCTCCTTGGTAGAAACAGCCACTGCAGACCAACCCCTGACAGCACACACCAAAGGGGCAGCACTTCTCCTTCAGCTTTCCCAGCTCTTCTCCTTACCAGAGGTTCATCTTGAGTCCAGAAGTATTCTAAAATTCTGGGGTCTGGGCCCCAATATTTATACTCAATTTCTCTTTGTTCTCTTGTGGCAGAGTTGCTCTGTGCTCAGTCAAAACCAGTTCTGTCCTCCCTGGTCCAGCTTCCCGGCATGAGGTGGAGACAGTATTGTGTAAGGCAGACCAGGCCCATTCAGGTGCAAGGAAATCTCCTCCCACTACTCTAAATGCAGCCCAGGCCTGACTCATCCAAGAAGGGCAGGACACACCTCAGCCCCCCCAGTGGCTGTCTACAGTGAATGCGCATCCCTAGCCCCTGTCACTCCAGAGCCAGATAGTCAATCCACAAACCAGCAGAGGCACACAGGATGGCTAAGCAAGAAAATACCCAATTTCTAAAAGTGGTATTTTCAAACACACAATATAAAAATCATCTTTACTAAAAGATGCATTTTTATATTCTGAGTTCAGGCATACTAAACTCCATCTTCCTACCTTGTCCCAGTGGGAAGTTATACTTATAAGATGTTATAAATAAACTCCCATTGTATCCTATGGGACACATAGCCTTTCCATAGTGAAAAATGATTTACGCTGTAAGTAAGTAAATAATCTTTATTCGGTTTAAAATACCATAAAAGTTCCAAATTCCTATAAATAATACATATTTCATATCAATCAGTTACACGCATCATCTCCAGACTCACGCATGTCAGAGGTTTGTGCTATGTCCCAATCAAAGAGATTTGCCATAAGTCTAAGTAATTTTTCTTTTTAAACTTATAAAACACCCCCAAATAAGACCTGTGGCGTGGAGGCCATACTCTGACATTTCAAAAGCTAAACGTGGAAGATATAATAAAAGTACTCTACATATTAAAATACAATTAAAATACGGAAGGTAAAATATACTTTGAGATTCCATGTCTTAGACCTAGGTTCACAAATACCATATGGTTCTCCGAGATACGCAGAATCAGTCAATGTCATAAGCAATAGGCCATCCGATAGTATTACAAGAATTAAACGATGAAATACATACTTTAATAAGTGTATGATGGAAATGCACATACTATGTAAGGCGAAGTTTGTTGTACTTGGAACTCGCTGCCATATTCCTGTTTACAAAAAATCCATTAATTCCCTGGGTATAATACAGTCATGGAGCATATACATCTATTAGGTTGCGAAAGCTGTGTACGAGACGTACTGAACACTTAAGAGATAACTTTACAGAGATGGCAAATAATTATTTTCCCACCAGCTTCCGTAAACAAACAGATGATGAAATGTACCTATAAACAGTGTGACAAACCATGTCTGTTTGTAATAGCTGTAGATATAGTAGTGCAGGTCTAGATTGCTTGATCTTCAGCGACCTCAACAATGGGACTAACAGATTCTTCCTAATCCTTTATATAGCTTGCAAAAAAAGAAAAAGTGCAGCTGCGATTGGACAGAGACCGAGTCACAGGGACATATTTTAAGGTCCTGATCGCATCTAGCTGATGAGGGATAGGCAACCAATAGATGTGACAGACCAAGGCGGAATCTGATTAAGTTATAACGATGGGAACTAGGGATGGTGAGCAAATATGGCTCCATGAATCTAGTTGTTACTAATAAGCCGTATGTTTTAACTGAACGTTTGCTAAGCACACCTCCTCTCTTTTACTCTTTGTATAACCCATCCATTCTTTCTTGACCAGGGTTTTCGTTTCCCTAGTGATGCTTATGGGGTGGTTAAAACATTCTTGCCTCCCTATCATTGTCAGCTGTATTTTAACGTATTTCAACCAGTCAATTCTATCTGTCCTGTCTAGCTTCAGGCAATCGCTGATTACAGCCTTGGTTAATGCCCCTTCAGGGCGATACCAAATTGAGATCCATAGCATTAATGGTGCTAGCAAGACAAGATCTCTCACGTGGTCAAGGCCTAGTTCTTTGTGACAAATGGATGGCGGTACAGACCTGGGTAAACGTAAAAGATTGCATACAAATTTATTTTCTGCAACCTGTAGTAGGGAGGGCTCATGTATTCCCCATATCCCTGCTCCATAGGTGGCTGCTGAAATGTATCCAGCCTTATATATATTGAGAAGCACGCCCATTGGGGAGCTTCCTAGTTTCTTAGCAAACTTATGAATTGCATCTACATTTTGTTCAAAATGAGAGCATCATACCCGAGCCAGGTGATTCCTATTACATGCCTTGTCGAAAGGTAACCCCAAATACGTAAATGTACTCACTGTTTCCAGCCTAGTGCCCTGGATATAAAATGGTCTGGTATTCCTGTTAGAAGGGCCACAGATCATAGTGAAGGACTTTGTTTTATTAGTTTGTAGCCCTAGGGATCCCATATAGGCTGCAAATCCCTCCAGCAACCTCTGGAGACCCATACCTGTTCTCGACATAAGGACACAGTAATCCACATACATTAATATGGGGATGACTCTGGTCCCTGCCCTAGGAGGATCTGCCATAATTTGTCCTAGATGTTTCTCCAGATCGTTGATATATATACTGAAGAGGAATGGGGAAAGGACACACCCTTGACATACTCCCTTACTGATTTTAAAAGAAGGGGTACAGTCCCTGTTAGTGCCGTACCTGACGCAGCCCTCAACATCCTCGTGTAGTTTACTTAGGATGCGCACCAACCCCGCCTCCACACCCAAGTCCAGCAGTTTGACCCAGAGTTTACCTCTGTCAACATTGTTGAATTCTGAGCTTATGTCCATGAAGGCGAGGTATAGCGGTTCTCTCTTGGCCCGTACATATTTGCCGTGGATGAGAGCAAGGTTGAGGCATTGGTCAATTGTTCCCAGTCCCCTCCTAAACCCAAACTGAACTGGTGTCAGGATCTCGTTATCAGTTGCCCAGTTCTCCAGCCTCTCCAAGATTATCCTGCCCAACACTTTCGCTGTGCTGTCTATAAGCGAAATTGGGCGATAACATTTGGGGTCTCCTCTGTCACCTTTTTTAAAGATTGGGACTATGATGGCACTGGACCAGGACTTAGGGGGCCCACACAGGATAGCACTGGTTAAGATGTTAACTAGAATGGGTGCCCACAGCTCAGTGTTGTTCTTAAACAGATCAATTGGCACCCCATCCGGCCCGGGCGCTTTGTTGCTTGGGCATGTTGCGAGAGCTAGGATGACTTTGTCTAATCTAATAGGCAACTGGCCGTTCCCTAACCCCATATCCATGTTAGAATTGATCGACACTTGCCCATGATTTAAATACTGGGATCGTTAAAGACCTGGCTAAAATAGGTAAAACAGGTTTGAGCTAAGATGGGTAGATATGTGTTGCAATTGTGTTTACGAGCAAAATACGGGGAATTAACAACTTTCCAAAAGGTGTTTGAATCTTTCTCTATGCAGGCCCTCTCCAGCTGTTCCCATGCCTCCATCCTTAAATTCACTTTCCTAGCATCAAGCGTGGCCTTGTAGATACGTCTGCAAGAGCGAACGGTCTCCATTTTTTGTTTAAATTTGTTTTTATTATTATTATTCTGAATTTTAATACAGTACATAACAGCCAGTATGCATATTATACATCTCCATTCGCATAATATCATTTTACGTTACAATGCATTCATGGCATTTTACAGATTTATCATCATCGCTATATTGCAAATCCAATATGTGGTGACTTGACATTCTGTATGAATGATAAAAAAACGGAAAAGAAAAAGGGGGGGGGGGGAAAGGTTAGAACAAAAAGAAAATCTCAACTGGAACTAACATATACAATTATGTTGAGTAACAGGCGCTTCATCCGCCATGACCACACATATTTTGAATACGTATCACCCCAGTCAAATGAACTGTTAACTTAGTGACATGCCATTGAGTTGTTCCAGTCGCTCATGTCCGCAGAACTGATGTGTAATGTTGAGTGTCAAGGACTATCAGTAGCCAGGCGCATTGTGTCCGCGCTCTAGAAGGTCTAAATGGACGCCAGCTGTGGTGCTGTTTGTTCTTCGTCACTCACAGTCGTGTCAGTTGTCGGGTCCGAACCCTGCTCTGCTGTGCGAAAATCTGACAGAATTGTGCCCATGCCGGTGCCAGTGATTGCTTGCGTTGCCCTATCGCGTCTTCGCGGCGGAGTGTTACGCTCTCAGCCTGCGCCCAACACAGGAGGGAATTATACCAGGCCTTTGCTGCCGGGGGATCGGGGGATTTCCAGCGACGCGTGAGTAATCGCTTAGCTACTATGAGGCCTAGGTCTATATATCTAGACGTCACCTTATGTTTCTTAGATCTGTGGTAGAGCCCCAAGATGCACACCTCCCATGTCCAGTCTAACGTTTGCTCCGTACATTGAGCCAGTCTCCTAGTGACCTCTCCCCAATATGCTTGAATAGCTGTACATGACCACAACATATGCAGGAGGTCTGCCCCCTGTTCGTTACATCTGGCACATTTGGCATCTGTACGAGCAAAATATTTGTATATTTTTGCCGGTGTGAGGTAGGCCCCATGTATTATATAATATTGAATGAGCCGGAACTCCAAGAGCGAACGGTCTCCATAATCCTGGGTGAGACTTTCAATGCTTCTTTGAGTTGTGTATCTGCCCTAGTACAGTGTCCATCAAACCACTTCCTGAGCTTTTTTGGGCGTTTTGATGATTTTGTTGTTGACAACTCCGATATATGCCCACAAATTTCTAGGTATGCTCAACAACTCTTGTTGAGAGGGTATCACAACCTAGGTCAATTTCACTCACACAGCTTCCCAATAGCTGTCTTAGGAGCTCCCTTGAGTCTACCTCCACCCACCTCCACCTAAGTCCCTGATTTTTAGGTCTCGCCTACGCAGCGCGCATGCGGTGCTTAGGAGGAGACCTTTAGTAATTGATTCACTTTTTGGGCCAAAAACGTGCACGCATTGCATTGCTTTCAATGGCAACGCGTGCATCGTTTAGTATTTCATGCGGGAGCGAGCTTTGAAACCATCTGTTTGTAATTAACAGATGGTTCCTGCTCGCTCCCGCAAGGGAAACAGGCGCAGGCCCCCTCCTCTCTCCCCTCCACCTGCTGCCTCCTCCTCTCCTCGTGAAACTTTTTTTTTTTTTTTTTTTACTTTCAAATTGCAGTTCTTTAATCCTCCCTTAACTATCTGGATAAATTGCCCTAATCAACTCTGCACAAAGGCTGTGGTTAAGGAGTCAGAGTCATCTGACGGGATTTATTGGCTGCCCGGAATGTGGGAGGCACTGCCCTTTCCCCCCCCTTAGCCTTTTAATCTCCCAGCCAAATGTTCACATTCAACAGTTCTGTTTAGCTGGCGGTCAGCGCATGCCATTGTCTCCTCGGCTGCTAGCATGGCAACAGAGATTACACCGCCGGCCTCCTCCGGGAAGGGGGCGGGGGCTTTGCCCTGCAGAAAAAGGGAAACCGAGACTGAAGCTATTGCAAACACCATTTCTGCCCAGGGTTTGACAATGTCAACACACCGTATTATTTTATTCGGTGTTCTATGAATCATATTGCACTTTCAGCATATAATGGTTGAAGTCACCCCTCCTCCCCGGGCCACACGTTAGGAATCCAAGCACAGCCCTGCAGTGATGGGGCTGACTTTTATAAAGCCTCTTTGAAGTAGCCTTTCAGAACTGCTGATATCCCCTCTGCTTGAGGTAACGTCATAAGCAGCAGGGCGTTTGCTACAAGCATCTCGCGTGGCGGACACTTGGCATTTTGTTTTTATTACAACGTCTCGCGTTCTCCAATCTCTCATGGCCCAGGAATGTTTTGAGCAGAATGTACACAGCAGGTGTGGTGCCGACAAGTCAATGAGAAAAACCTGATGGGAAATGGGGGATGGGCCGCCACTTGCTGTATAAAGGTTGTAAATGGCGCTTGAAGGAGCTTGGCATTTATTTGCTTTGTTTTATTATGTGTTTTTGTAATGTTGCACGGTTGTCTCCTGGTGCTTATATAACGAAGACACGCATATAAGTCAATATTTACAAGGTACCAAATCAGTGAGTTATTAGCAACTGGGTCAGGCCCAATGTGCCCAGCCTTTTAGTACAGGTGTTCGTTTCCTTTTGTTTGTTTAGGTACAGGGCGCCGTTCTATGTCTATATTCACTACTGATTGCACACTGTGCTTTCCTTTTATCTGAAAGTGTAACTGTTGGATGTGTTTTGTATGTAGTAAAGACATCACACGGTGTGGTGGCCAGCGTAGGACAAGAGCCCTTCAGAGTCTGGTATACTATTGGATCGCCATTTTTAAGAATTAGAAATGTTTTCACTCCTGTTATTATTATTTTTGTTTATTCTTTGTGAATATACCTGTGCAAATCGTTGTTGCCATGCGGATATTGAAGGTGCAGTGGGAGATTATCATCTGTGATCAGACAGCAAGCTATAATTATGTATTCAAAACATGTGGGTCAGAATTAGATAGAGCCCACATACTGTAATAATTATTAATCTTAATATGCTGAGCTTTTTAAAAATCACACAAATTTAACCAGCCATTAGCAAATTGCTTATGCATGTGCATCTTCGTGTCTGATTATAATTTCATTATGCAGTTTCTGTCACCTTAGCTTTCTCTTTGCCCTAGAGGATTTATACAGCCATATAAGAAACCTGGCATTAATGAGTATATTCTCAATGCTTACCTTCTAAATTAATTCGTATTGAACATTGTGGTAGTTTTTAATCTCGTTCTATTTAGCATCAGTTGTGCCATCAGACTATTCACCAAATTAGGTTTAATTATCTCTGTGTGAATGTACTGAAGGTTAATGTTTGCTTTTGGAGTCCAGGAGTCTGTCATGTGGCATAGAGTCCCTGTATTTGGCCAACAAAACGAGTCTTAAGTTTCCATAGCATATAAACTCAGGAGGTCCCACAGGTCCTTTCTCCCAAGAATACCACATGCCATGTTCCTGTCATGTGCCACATAATTACACTCTACTCAATACAATATAAATACACTCCACACAACAACACTCAAAACCACATAATTAGACCACATAATTACACTCTACTAAATGCAACATACATCCCACATAATACCACTCAATACCACATAATTACATGACACATAATTACATAACACATAATTACATTATACTAAATCCAACACACACCCCACATAAAACCACTCAGTGCCACATAATTAAATATCACATAATTACACTCTACTCAATACAACATCAATACAATCCACATAATATCACTCAGTGCTACGTATTAACACGCCACATAATTACACTCTACTCAATACAATATAAATACACTCCACACAACACTCAAAACCACATAATTACACCACATAATTAAACTCTACTAAATGCAACATACACCACACAAAATACCACTCAATACCACATAATTACATGCCACATATTTACACTCTACTCAATACAACATAAATATAAACCACATAATATCACTCAGTGTCACATAATAACACACCACATAATTACACTTTACTCAATACAATATAAATACACTCCACATTACAACACTCAAAACCACATAATTACACCACATAATTACACTCTACTAAATGCAACATACACTCCACATAATACCACTTACTAACACATAATTACATGCAACATAATTACACTCTAGTCAAAGCAACATAAATACACTACACATAAAACAAATCAGTGCCACATAATTACACTACACATAATTACACTCTCCTCAATACAACATAAAAACACTGCACATAATACAACTCAGTGCCACATAATTATATGATACATAATTATACTGCAAAATACCCTCCAAATAATACCACTCACTGCCACATAATTACATACCACATAATTACACTCTACTAAATGCAACATACACCCCACATAATACCAATCAATGACACATAATTACATGCCACTTAATTACACTCAACTCAATACAAAAATAATACAATCCACATAATATCACTCAGTACCACGTGATAACACACTACAGATTTATAACTACACTCAATGCAATATAAATACACTACACATAACACTCAGTACCACATAATTACATACCACATAATTACACTCTACTAAATGCAACATACACCCCACATAATACCAATCAATGACACATAATTACATGCCACATAATTACACTCAACTCAATACAAAAATAATACAATCCACATAATATCACTCAGTACCACGTAATAACACACTACAGATTTATAACTACACTCAATGCAATATAAATACACTACACATAACACTCAGTACCACATAATTACACACCACATAATTACACTATACTCAATGCAACATCAATACTCTCCGCATAATACATATAACACTTTTAATTAGAACTTTTCAACATAAAACACATCAGCCACAATACTCTACAACATAGCAAAAACTTCAAAGTAAACACTTAAGGTCCCAAAAGCGAGACCTATTGGCTATGCCAATACTTGTTGGACTAGTCAGCACTAGGTCCTAGCTGTGTAGTAGCACAAGATGTAAGGCCCAGTTTTAGATAGATAACTTGTGGGTTATGATCGCTCATTTTGGTGGGTAAAATGACCTAATCTGTAATACTGTCTCTAATCTCTGGTGAGACAGCAATAAAGTCAATTAAGTTCCCAGAACCTCTCCCTGTGAAAGAAACCTGTCTGCCACTTGGGCCGCTCAATGAATCAACAGTTAGCCATAGATTATGTGTTAACAAAAGAATGCTTAAGGCAGAGCCGCATGAACTGTGATTAAAATGTGTAAAATCCGAAAAGCCAGTCTCCCAAAGACCACAGACAAGGTTACTAGTACGTTGGCACAACCTCATATTAAAATCGCATCCCCCACAATATATAAAAATCCCCTGAAATACTTTCAATGACTTTGTTAAGCGCAAATCCCAGGGAATCTATAATTGTACAATCATTTGCGTCAAAGTTTTTGTGATAGAAATTGATCAGAATTATCAGGGGCATTGTGCCTAACTTGATACATATAATTTGAAAAAATGGCGAATCAATAACCGGCGAATTCATTATTTTGCAGGGAAGAGTCGTACTTATTAAAGTTAATAAACCTCCACTATTGTGGCCATGTGAGGCTGGAACCGCAGAAGTTGAAATTGTATAAAACCCATTCAAACATATGTGCTCGCAGGCCTAGGTCTCTTGTAAACAGATAATTTGGTGATCACCAATCATGTCTAGCCATTCAGAGTCTTGAAGCCTATGTGCAATCCCTGCTATATTCCAAAATAGGACCTTTAAGTCCCACCCTTTGTTTGCTGTTTCCGTTGTTAAGTTGACTATATGTTGGACTTTTGTGCATAGTAGGTATGCAAAACAGCTGTTGTTGACGAGGGTTCTTGAGCATTAGGGTTAGGCGAGACATCAATATTGGGCAAGTAATCAGTGTTAACCCTGCTTTCAAGATTCATGTCTGGAACAGCGGGCTCCAGTCAATCAACATCAGCCAATGATGACAAACTGTTATGGGTTGGGAACAGGTGAGTGATAAAGAGTTGGCTAGGATACAGAGGACTCTTCGTGACAAGGTGTGGGGGTTTCATAATGATAGGTCTATAAAAAAAAACTCAGTGGGACCGCTTTCACATGTTGGTTGTGGATGTCATAAGGAAGTCTGTGCAGAATAAGGCCCACTATCCGGCCATTAGTAAAATTAACAATGATGCAATCGCCCTGCTATCCCTTTTGGCACAGTGCCTATCCATTGAACTCTACGGACAGTACTGATGTTCGAGACAGAATTGCTGCTCATATCACCCAATGGATGACCTAGTTTTTGACTTGGGCTTCCGTCTCCAACTGGCCATTTATCAAAGTGGGTACGTTTTTTAAAAGGATGACCAGCGGGGATGCCTCTGGTGGTAATTGGATCATAGGGAGAACTGAATTGTGTGGTGTGGACGAGCTATTGGATTGGCGACCTACACGTGATACTGATTTTAAACTTGGTTCCAACACCTGTGGCAGCTTATGATTGTTAGATGGGTCGGACAGATGGAGCTTGGGGGAAGACTAGGTTGGTTTCATTCCATTGCACATTTGAATTGTTGGTCTAGCCACTTAAAATCCATCAGAAATTACATGTTCACAAGCATGGCTGTCCTTACTGTAAAAACGAGGCAAACCCACTTTTAGATTGTCATTAGTTTTAGCATTCAAATCAATTAGTTGGGTTTTTATATCCTTCAGTGTCAATTCAATTCCCTTTAAGGCCGTAAGTACTGGATTTAAAAATTTGGCACAGATGGACTCCATTATATCTGCCTGTCCCTCCAAATCAACAGCCAAAGTCGATGGTGTCGTAACTACATTGCGTTTATTCACCTCATGAGGATTCCCAACCTGAAGTTCATCGCCATCACCATCCGGAGTATTGACTTGAGTTATAACTGCAGGGATTTTCTTAAAGTCCAATTTAGATTGTTTTTAGGGGGACTTTTCTTGTTGCCTGGTGTGGGAGAGTTACGTATTGACTCTGGGTGTGATACCTTTATGGGATCCTGAGTAATATCCAACGTACCATTAAAGACGCATCAGTTATTTACCCTGTTGCCGACCACAGGTACCCCCGGGGGGATTGAGACTGCTCTTTATTAGCAATTGGCCTACATGGTGAGCCGGGTGTGTCGGTGCTGTTATCTCGAGGGATGACTATCTCAGAAGAGCTGCCTGTATTGGCTTTCAATAGGGCTTTTTTTGTGGCATCCAACCTCT
This sequence comes from Calotriton arnoldi, assembly GCA_963921515.1. Classification (NCBI taxonomy): domain Eukaryota; kingdom Metazoa; phylum Chordata; class Amphibia; order Caudata; family Salamandridae; genus Calotriton; species Calotriton arnoldi. The sequence goes on along the minus strand of CAWUFW010006381.1, from coordinate 71,781 downwards.
CTTCCACAATCTTGATTTCACTGTTAATAGCCCCCATGGCATCGGTCAAAAGGCATGCAAAAGTATTAGTAGCGATTCTTTTCTTACTTGCAGCTCCATATGCCAAAGGCTTGTGGTTCGTGGATCCCAGATTCGAAGAAAGGGAGAAAAAAAAAGTATAAAGATGTCGGGCCAGCCCACTCTCTGACGGCCGCTGACGGGTGCAGTCGGGCCTGCTCTTCGGCCTGCTGTGGGAGAGCGAAGCTGCCTTTACGGGGTCGGTAGGGCTGGCACCACCTCCCGCACCACGGAGTGCACTGAATGCTGGGGGACCGAGTCCCACCCCAGCCAGCTGCGCAACACAGTCTGTGTTCGCGGGCCTCAGATGGCCCTTCACAAAGATCAGTGTTCCAGGAGGTGCAATTAAGATAAAAACGGAGGGCTCCCCAGCGGTGATCGGAAAACTCACAGGATAGTCAATAATTAGTGGTATGGTTTGGTTTCCCTGCAGGCCTGTCCGGTCACTGCCTCTCCCTCTGCTGCAGGCATCCACTCATTGCTGGCAGAGAGGAAGAGATGCAGATGGCTGATGTGAGGCACCTTTTGCTGACAAGGTACCACAGGGGTCCACAGCAAGGCTACGGTGCCTCCTCGCTGGACTGTAGTGAACTATGGTTCACTAACAAGACATGCCAGTCACACAGGACATGTCCTACCTCTCACCAACACCGCACCCTGTCCACAGGGGTACCTAGGGCCTACCTTAGGGGTGACTCACATGTAATAAAAGGGAAGGTTAGGAGTGCACCCAATTGCCAGGTTGACATGGCAATAGAAACTGTGCACAGACACTGCAGTGGCAGGTCTGAGAACCTTTTGCAAGGCTGATTGTGTGGTTGGCACAATCAGTGCTGCAGGATCACTAGCAGCATTTGATTTACAGGCCCTGGGCACACACAGTGCATTGTACTAGGGACTTAGTAGTAAATCAAATAAGCCAATCATGGAAACACCAATCCATTATAACAATTTACATAGACAGCATATGCACTTTGGCACTGATCAGCAGTGGTTAAGTGCCCAGAGGCCTAAAACTAACAAAAACAGGGTCAAAAACAGGAGGCCCAAAAGCAAAAAGTCTGGGGATAAACCCGCTGGAAAAGCCAGAACTAACAGTCGCTTATCTGGAGAGGTTGCTGTCCACAGTAGTGGCTACACATGGCTTGTCACAATTCTTTGAGTTGACCTGAGCACACAATTACCTGTGAGGCACTCAGACCCGGGGGCATAGCCCCACTCCTTGATAAGACACCTTCTTCACTATAGAGATAGACACTTGATACTCCAGCAAGCTCGAAAAACATGCAACTCAGTGGTTATATTTCCAGACTACACATTACATAAAAGTGTGTAATTTCTTGAGATTAAAAAGGAAAAGCAAGAACCAGGCCTCAAACACCTGATATAATTTCTGACCAAACTTAAGGTAGTGATAGATGGACACACACTGTTCATTGACGACCCAATGTGTGCATAGGAATGGCTGTAGAAACATAGGGCGGGCACAGGAAACATGGCAGCGCAACTGCGAAAAGGATGACAAGACAATACCAGAATTAAACAAACCATCTAGAATGCAGATAGAGCAGGTCAGAGCAGCCGGCAGCTACCTTCCACAATCTGGTATAGCAAGAAATACATGGAAACACATCATCTGCCACTCGGGAGAGCTCAAACACTACCATAGCAGAGGGTCAGCCACAGCTGACACTCAGGGCTGCGGATGAGGTTGATATCCCCTTTTTGAAGGGGCCATGGACAAATAAAAAAATTGGCAGGGTCAAGTAAGGATGAGAACAATGAACATGGCAAGATACTGTTGGGGCCTCTGAGTAAAAAGGGCAATCTTGGGCCTCTACTTGAGAGGAGTTGGGATGAGCGAGAAACAGGCTACCACTCCTCAGTACTCCTTTAGCCAAAGGAGAGATGAGAGCACAAAATATATGTATGGTTCACTGGACTGATCGTTGCTGCCACTCTGACCTAGGGTTGGGAACTTGGAGTAAGTTACATTATGCATGCCCAGTCCAAGCACCTCAGCGTGAAAAGCCCCACAACAACAAGCAATAAGGAGACAGCAGTATGCTTGGAGAAGGTACTTGAGGGAGGTAGAAGGCCCAAGGACGTATTACTGATCTATCTTTAGATGATGGCACAACACCTAAATAAATATGCATTTCTTAGTTAGAAGGTGGGGTCTCTGACCAAGAGATATAAAATCCTACCCGACTTGAAGCAAAGATGAATGGATGTTGCCTTCCTCCAAGGAACACATTTAGCAAGCCAGGAAGTAAAAAGTAAAAGAGACTGTTACGTTTCATATAGAGGCCCTAATGTAGACGCGTTCATATATGCCGTATATGGTCATAATCGTATATGCCCTATTATGGTCATACTCGTATATGCCCTATTATGGTCATAATTGTCTATGCCCTATTATAGTCATAATCTCCTATGCCCTAATATAGGCATGATCTTTCACCTACATTAGTTCCCTACAGTACACAACGAACTCTGAGGGTTGAACGTTATCTAGTCTGTGGTTAGAACACTGCAAGGTCTTTCCCGAACACAGGCCTACAATGTACTCATAAATTATGCATGAGCATTCACCAGCTACATCTCCCGCATATTATGTGTGTACAAAGTTCACGCCTGACTTCTTCCTCATGTCTAACAAAGACCAATACAAACCATACTGAGGGACGAGACACTTTAGGGTATAAATACACCACATCTTGCCATGGTAGGATAGAGGGAACCGAGACTTCCATGCTGACACACTGACCAGAGACGCTGAGGCTCCTGCATGCAGTCGCTCCAGCTGACAGCGGTATAACACATCCCTTGCGGGGTGTCCAACACGAGACCAGGACGGGTCCCACACTCTCTCTATTCAGGTATGGGGGTTCGACTAAATCCTAGAAGGATTCTTGGCTCTTAGACCTACACACATGCTAGGTACACTTAGGTACATCTACTTAGGCATCGTAGGAGTACGCGCACTTTTGGGGGACATTCTATTACGCATTTTATATTCATGTATGTATTCATGATTATTGCAATATGGTAGAACTGTACTACCCTTTCACTTTTATCTTACTGCTGGTAATATATCTCTGCTATTGTCTACTGGTTGCTGCAGCACATATATTTTACACTAGAATAACAACTGTTCAATAAATACTTATTGAAACGCCCAGACTGTTTATTCTGTGTAACTCTCTGAGACAAACCGAATAAGTGAGCACGAGTGGCTGAGCGAAAAGTAGTACATTGTTTCCACGATTCTGAGGGATCAGGGTTGTCATGATCTAAGGTTGCCAGAAACTAATTTCTCCCCGATAAGAGGAGATTCTAGTGGCACTGTGAGCTAGCTAATGCAAAACAGGCTAACATATGCGGTGGGGGTGCACAGAGTCAGTCTAACACCAAGCCCACAGTTTATGTTATCCAAACGCGCAGGTCCTGCAGGGGCACTATAGGAACTACACGACATGGCGCCACCAATGTTGGTTGGGTACTTATTTAACATTAGTATCTGAGTAGTTCAGTCGTGCTATTCTCAGAGAACCTACCCACAAAACCCCAGAGACGTCTGGAGTGGGTGGGCACAAAATCTGCAACAGCTGAGTAGTACTAAAATACTATTTATTGGCTGTTGGTTATTCAAGCTTGAAAGGACACAGTGTTCCTAAAATTGTGACTTCTTTGAAACGCTAGTCTGAGTTCTATACACAATGGATACCGCGGTCTTAGATCCAACACGAATGCCACTGCCCCAGTCAGACGAGGACGACGATCCTGAGGATGCAATACAGATTGCACCAAAATTCAGAATGACAGTCACCCTAAAACTATTAGAAAATGGTTTACAAGCTAAGGGTGGCATTGTAGTTTTCGTGATTGAGGCACACAAATCAAATAAAACAGAGGTATTCTATTCATGGGTTACACTCCCAGCAGCAAATACAATAACAAAGACATTTCACTACTATATAGAAGGAAATGCACCACAGGAATATGGTCCGTTTGAGGACATAGAGATTCCACTCACTTACCAGGAATATCATTACTGGTTTAATGGCGCCCTACCCCACGTACGAGAAAGAGTAAGATTAGGCCCGCTCGGAGGAGACGGAGCCACATGGCCAATACTAGCGGCTTACACACCGCATCCTGACATTGGCACAATGCCACAGCCAGAATTACTCATACAACACAGAGATTTAATTAAAATCTACAGAAACCTGACACAATTTGTCATGAGGACTTTAACAATCCAACCTGCACCAGGTGCAGCAAATAGTACTCCAGCTCAGGGTACAGGAAATAAAATTACTCCTCAAACATTACACGCGGTAATGGGCAAAATGCCTGCAAAACGCGAACAAATGCCATTCTGGATAGCTCAGAAAATAACTCAGCTTGAGGCGGTATTCCCGAATGCTACCACCTATGAAAAACACAGAATACTAACAATCTGCTTGCCCATGGGGATCACACCACAAATAGAGGACTGTACCTCTTGGGGTACAGTCTTTGCTGCCATATATATCAGAACACATGGTATCCCATCATTAGCAGTAGTACCTGATGTATTGAGACAGATACAAAATGAGTACGGAGCAGAGCCTGCCCTTAACTTAGGGTTGAAGTTACTAGGTAACTACGAACAGGTATCAGCCATAATACTAGCTAAAATTAAGGGGGAAGCAGCTTCAGTGGCTATCCGCCAACGCCTAAGGGAGTTCAGTCCAGTTGATCAACCACACAAACTACCCAAAGTAATTGAAACTGCATATGCAGAACTAGGCAGAGACAGTCTAGGTGGGAAAGCATTAAAACCACAACTGGTGGGCAGTCCTGAAAAGGACACTACAAAGCAGACACCGACTTCTTCTAAAAAGAAGTGGGAAAATAAAAAACAACAAAAGTCTAAAGACAGCAGATCTCAATCCAGAGGTAGGTCTCCTCAACAGGAGCCCTCTGAAAGGAGGTATAACCTTAGGAATAGGGATAATATTAGGAAACTTGACAGGTATCAGGATACTGATACACGTTCCTCTCGTTCCTTTCAGGGTTCATCAAAAAACTCCGAGAGGGAAGGACGGTCAGAACACAGAAAAGAGGAGCGTACAAAGTCCAGAGACACGCAACGCGCTGCGGACTACGCACCTAAAAAAGAAGATAAACAAAAACCTCAGTTCACAAAGAAGAAGGTAGCAGGTCTCAAGATCAGACATGCCCAGAATTCTGAGGACACAGCTTCTGAACGGGGAATGGGCTCTGACGATGCTAGACAGCGCAGCAGAAGTAACAATAGCTTGCCAGAACCTGAAGGAATTTCTGGTGACATCGGAGTTGAGTGAGTATATCACGGTGGTAACACCTGATACTCGGGTAAGCGTCCCACATAAGTTACATGAGATAACACTTAGGATGGAGGGGGACAAGCCCAGGAAAGTTAAAGGTCTCTTTTGGAAAAAGCTGTCATCTGGTTATGACATTCTATTAGCAGAACAAGACTGGCCGCCAGCATTTGTCATGGAGTGCCCCAGGGGAGAAACTATAATTTTTCCAGCCTTTTCCGACCTCGTTCCCATACATTTAAAACATGCATATGCGCAGGAGTGGGCGGTTGCCCTAGCTCCGGCATTGTACAAAAATCATGCTGGTTGGGATGAGTATTCAACCCACCATGTGATCCCGTTAAAAGTTTCCCCAAATGCTCAAAGGCAATACCCTATAAAGCAGGAAGCTAAAAAACAAGTCAGGGAGATCCTAGATCAACTAGAATACCAGGGGGTGATTGAAAATTGCACCTCACCAATGAACAATCCTTTGTTCCCCGTATCAAAACCTGACAACACGTATCGTTTAGTTTTAGATTACAGACATTTAAACACCTGCACAAAGACATTTGCAGTTCAAAATGCACACAGTGCAGTATTAATGAATAACATTGTGCGGAAAAAATATAAAACTACACTTGATATCTCAAATGGATTTTTCTACCAAAATATAGCGCCTGAAAGCAGGTATCTGACTGCATTATCAGCGCTAGGGTCACAACGGCAATTTTGTCGACTCCCCCAAGGGTATAAGAATAGCCCGGGGTTGTTTTCAGCAAGGGTAACAGAGTTACTCCAAAATTTGGATGAAGAAGCATTGTCCTATGTGGATGATATTTATCTGACGGACGATGACTTACTGAGGCACTTGACCAGGGTGAGCACCATTATTATGGAATTCGCCTCTGAGGGCTATAAATTTCATTTCAAAAAATCAAAAATTGCCCATCTCAATGTCCTGTTTTTAGGGTATGAGCTGTCAAGTGAAGGAAAAAGCCTAGCAGCTAACTTTTTAGAAAAGTGTGCGCTGCTCCAACCTCCAAAATCATTAAAGAATTTACAATCAATTCTGGGATTCTTAATTTTTGGTCGAACATACATTTTGGATTACGCAGAAAGAGTAAAACCTTTCTACGACTTAATAAAACCTGATTTTTCAGTCAGACAATGGACACAGGAACATACAAATATCCTACGTTCACTACAGGAAAACATGATAGCTTCAAAACATTTACAGACACTCGTAAACGTACGCAACTTAGTGATCCGAGTAATAGCGGGTCAATGCGGGTACACTTATTTAACTTTCAATGAAGGCGAAACGGTGCCAATCACATACAAATCACACCTGTACACAAATGCAGAGATGCGTTTCACTTCAACAGAAAAAATCCTGACAGCAGTGCAGACCGCTGTCACAAGAGAAAGAGCTCTGGCTCAGGGTAAACGCATAATTGTCGTGACCCCAGTACCAGCTTTAGAAGCTGTTACAAAAGCTAGGATTCCAAATGCGAAAGCCTTACATCCCAGATGGATACAATGGGCTAATTCTCTTACTGCAACGGATGTTGAATACAGATTTGATCCAAGTTTAAAAACACAAGCATTTCTGCAATACGAACAAGAATATCCTCTACCAAATGAGATTTTGCCTCTAGATCAGTATGAATACATTATTTACACTGATGGATCTGCTCAACCGGCCATAGGGAGTAAGCAAGCTTACAGCGCAGCGTGTGCAATCGTTAAAGGTCGCATGCGCGATGGCAAGTTCCATCCAAGTTGCACTAAAACGCAATCTCTAGGAGACTGCACGGCTCAGTTGGCAGAATTAAAAGCACTAATACTGGCACTCGTAAATATGGAACACGAATTCCCCACACTAATTGTGTGCGATTCCTTTTACTGTGTACAGTCATACAATGAATATTTACATCATTGGGAACAAAACGGGTTCAAAGATGCAAAAGGTGGCACAATTAAGCATAAAATGCTATGGGAACAGGTAGTGGAGTTGAGAAACGAACTACCAAGGGCTCACTTGATACATACACTGAGTCATCAGCGTGATGGCGTTCACGTTGAAGGGAATTCATTGGCAGATGAAGCCGCAAAGGGGGCTGTACGCACAGCATCTGTAGCTGCAATCACTCGTTCAAAGACGAGAATAGACGGCGAGATTATGGTAGCTGTCATTGCTTCACGCAAAGGCAGCACAGCAATTCCAAAGAAATTTCCACTCAAGTACTCCTACAAGTTAGATGCACAAAACATTCCATATGCTCAGATTCCTGGAGTGGGGGATAGAGTAATACCAAATATGGATAGTAGGCAAGGCTTAATTCTAGCGGCACACAAGGGTTTGGGTTCTGCGCATACAGGCGTTACAGCGACTATTTCTTTACTGAAACAGCGCTACTGGTGGCCAGGGTTAACAAAGCAGACCAAAGACTATGTCTTAAAGTGCGACATCTGCCAGCAGATGAAAGGCTCCACCGTAACACGCCCAGTGCAGACACCATTACTAAAATCAGACAAACCTCTCGCATGTGTATATCTGGACCACTGCGGACCCCTACAATCGGATGGGGCCAAGAAATATATCATGGTTGCTGTGGATTCCTGCTCTAGATTCCTATGGGTTTGGCCTCAGCGCTGTGCTGACGCTCGAACTGTTATAAAAGATTTGCGAGTCTTTATCAGCACATACGCAGTTGGCACGTTACATTCTGACCGTGGCCCGGCGTTTAGCTCTCTGGCTTACAAAGAGGCCATGGAAGGAATGGGCGTAGCATTGCGGTACTCCTCTCCGTACCATCCTGAGGGAAATTCTGTTGTGGAGAGGAACAACCGTGACTTACAGCAATCTTTAACAGTTAGGGTATTAGGCAAGGGCGGTAGTTGGGTCAGTCACCTTTATGGGGTCCAAAGAGCAATAAACAACCAGCCAAGAAGCTCTCTAGGGGGTGTCACTCCTTACGAGGTCCTATTTGGGACAAGAATGTGGGTACCTGATCTTGATTGTGAAGGCGCAGTGGCGGATGAAAAACCATTTGATATCCATGATCGTTTGGCTGTTTTACAGGATCTAAATGAATCCAGGACACAACAAAGCAACGTTCACTTAAAACAGACCGCCACTGAGGAAGTCAAGGCAGTAACGGCAAGACCTGTCTGGATCCCAAAAGTCGGGGATCTGGTCAGAGAGAAGATTGCAGACAAGAAAGAATTCGGACCATCATACAGAACAGCTGTACCGGTCCTAGCAATCCACCTCCTCTTGCCGGAAAAAAGGAGAAAAGATTTGTCTCAATTGACTTAATCAAACCACACTATGTGGCTGATACTAAACAGTATGCCACGTGGACTCCACAGTAGCAGACGCCCTCCTCTCGCTACAATCCAAGAAGTTCAAACAGAAAGACTCATCACGTTTGAAGAGCCACCTGTACGGAATGAAGGACTAAGCAACAATGCTATGGAACTCGTTCCACTTCAACAAGAAGTTCATCTTCAAGAAGAAAATCAACTTAACCACCAAGTTGCAATCAGATCTAATACAGACGTCTACGTCAACATGCCTCGTCAAGAGCAAAATCCAATTTCAACAAATCCCGATGCAATTCCAACAATTGATTGAACTGCTTCTGGCTATTTCATGAACTTTGATACGTTTTCACTGGATCCAAGCGAGCCGGAAACGATGTCAGCCCAAAAATCACACAAACAGAAACTCGTTGACTTTTTGAACTTTTTTAGAAAGACTTACCTGGTGTCACCTTGGATAGAACAATGGTATATCACTGGGATTCTATTTTGTCTTTTCTGGCTAGGTTTAACTATAACTTTTAGTATGCTTATTAATGGACGATATCACCAGCAGAGCTCTACAGCCCAAAGAGTCAATTTGATTTTAAAGCCACACCAGTCTTCACATCGTGAACCAAGAGACTTGTCTTCAGTGAACATCACAGCAGTTCCTATACCGGACGGTATAGTATGGGACAAGATTGATTTTGATATATTTGGTCCGACTGAACTTTTAAAGCTTAAACATGTATTTAAAATTTCTTTAAGTGATATCATTACCGCCAGTACATTTTCTGATGATTGGGACACTGAAACTTTACATAATATGATGTCTGATTTAGAAAAAACAGCAGCATTTCCGAACAATGAAATGTTAGAAGGTACTTCAGATTATGATACATTGTACTGTTACCAACACTATGGTCATCATTTCTTGCACAAATCTATCAAACCTAGAAATGTATTTGAATACCACCAGTGGGAACACTGCCCAACACCTCCAAAAGGTAGTTCGCAAACTTTTGTACAGAAATTCACATACTTTTCAGGGTTTAATACATCTGACCCGAAGTCATTTTATTACAAAGTGGCAACAACATCAGCACAGAAAATTATGTTGACTAACACCAAACAGATTTACTCTGCTTCCTTTATGGCCCAGTTGCCTACACAGGGTTTCGACCTATGGAAGGACACTATAGATTTAAAATCAATCTGGGGTTCTAGGGACTGGCAGGTCCAGGGAACAGAAGCGCTTTTTAGAGCGTACCTCATTCCACAGCAGATGATATTTCTAATTGACACTGTGCAACAGACATCCTGTCTTGGACTAGCGAAGAACAAGGAAATGAACTCACCTGGATTTCCAACACCATCGCGGATGGGCGGTGGGCAGAATTCAACTACACAAGGGGTGGGATTAGATGACATTCTCCAGTACAACAGGTCAGATCCCAATTGGACAGAATGGCTGATTTGGCCCATTGACACAAACACATGTCAACAGAGATTCCTAGGTATAACCGAGGGGTTTAGTATCAGTAGGCCAGATACACGCTATGTACAAAGATAACACCCAGGGGTAGTGACATCCTATAGTGTTGGGAAGTTGTGCCTTGATTGGCTAGAGACCTCAACACTCACAGAAGTAAACATCACTTGACCTTACTCACACCTGATGTGGACCATAGGGATTTCTTGTCAGGCCCAAGGAAAACAAGTCAGAAACATTTCATATATGCTGGCATTTATGCCTATTATAATGAAAACTGGAAAATATCCCAACAGGAGGCCGCAGAAAGAATACAGGAAATAGACTGTATTAACCTAGAGAAGGCATTAGCTGTGGTGGATAATGGGTTAACAACTTTGACCTCCAGGATTTATTCCTTAGGCAACATTGTGTCTTCGGCAATCGACATATTAGAACAGGATCTGGCCTTGTTACAACACGGGCAATCACAATTACGTTCTATTATGATGTTAAGCTGGACGCTGCAATCTTTGCGTGCAGGCTATGTGCCCTGGCGTTTTATAAACACCACGTCTCTGTTTTCAGAATACAATCTAACTGATAAACAGACAGAAATGGCACAGAGGGGAGCCAAATATACAATGGTGCGTATTGAGAAACTGGAAAGGTTACCATTCACTGTAGCCGAATTACCATCAACTGAATGGCTAATTCATGGCCAAATCACTTTGCCGGTCACTACGTTTCAGTTTCAATATTGCCTTGAGCAGAAGCAGGCAGGCAGGCAAATATGAAAAAATGGGTAAGGGTTACATTAAGGAAAGTTGGGAGTTACAATATAGATATCGATGCCGGAATGGGGATCGAGAAGTGTATCTGAGTGGTGCAAACTGTGAGAACACTTTAAGCGGTTCTCTCATGTGTCAGGATATTTCTCTGCACGGAGCATGTATGGTTCAGTAGCGAACTTATCGTGTCACATGTCAGGGACCCCAGCGGCAATGATCACGCTGGTTTTCCAGCTGCTCTTAAATGGGAGTTACTTGATGCTAAACGATCAAGGTTGCTGTGGGATGCTTTCGGGTGTCGCCTATCTGGTGCCAGGGTTACTTGCTGTATGCAAGTATTGTTCCCCCACTGTACACAGTAAGGGAGACGCCGTTATGGCCTTCGTTGAATGTTTCCTTTATACAATTTGATACTTTGAGCAGACTGAAAGCCATGCTTTTACAGCAACCCGTGCCCTTAACCTCCGCTTGAGAAATCTTTGAACTTCAAGTTGCAAGGACCTCGACTGAGATACAGGCGCTTATACGTACGAACTGCCCCTTTCATTTCGCAGAAATGGTGGGTCGTATCTTTAACATGTCTGATACGAGCGGTATTGTACACCTGTTTAAGACCATAGGGTCAGGACTATTAAGCACCTTTCAGACAGTCCTCGGAGTAATCCCAAATTTTATACACTCCGTATTGGGAAGCGTCTTTGGAGGTCTCCCGCTTATCCTGTTCCTAATTGCAGGAGTCCTGATTGAAATCTTACTGCTACGCAATGGACGGCCCAAGTTCCGAGGAAATGGCGAACATACTCATGGAGCGGAAATGCCATGAACACATGGTGCAGCTTCTGGGTATACCTTGCCTAAGAGAATTGAACGCCTCTTGGTTTCTATCGTTTAGACCAGTCTGGGTGGACTGCATCTTTCCTGTTCTTCGATGCCTGTTTTGCGGAGAAGAATGCACGTTGGATCTCTGTCTAACGTTTCCATCAGATACGCCTCCGGACATGGATGCTATGCTGGACCCCCTAAAGGCCCATGATCTGTGTTGTCTCCAGCATCTTCCAATTCTGATGAACGCATTCCTTGAGAATCCACAGGTGCTGTTTGCTCCTGCTGGGTTAGGTGGCTCCTCCACAGGCACTCAGGTAACAACTGCCGCACAAGCTGCCGCAGCACCGACTGTTGGCAGTGCTGAATTCCATCTATGTGCGATTGACGTTCTTTGTGAGGCGTTGGATTTGTTGTCTGCAGTAGTTAACACCGATAATGCTGTATCTCCAAGCCAGGACACTTAATCTTGAATTGGCTCATCGCGTCCTGGGAAAGAATTTGGCTTCTCCACTTCGTTTCATAAATAAACAAACTAAATTTGGAACTTCCCTTAAATTGACACTCTCACTTGAGAAAGAATGGCTTTCTTCTGCTTGTAGTAATGCAACTTTTATAAGTGAGATAGACTTGACTTTTTCAAGTGGCAACTAAAGAATAGCTGATTTGTAACATTTTTTAAACACTTTTTAAGCGTCTTTTTAAAACCATGTTTCTAGCTGTTTTAAAAAAAAAACATTTTTATTAACATTTTTACAATAATGGTACACGTTACATAAGACAAAAATCGAGATGTATACATAGTGTAGTGATTGGTCGCACATTGCATTATTTACATTTTCATGCTGTTCATCACATTTTCTTCTCAGCATACATTGCCAGCATGCCCACGTAAAAGTACAACTAAACATTGCTGTTTCCCAATTTAGTAATCGTTATTCACTAACTTCTGATTCTGACTCAATCAGAGGGGGATCACAAATATTGCCCCTAAAAGCATTCCATTTTCCCCATTTCCGAGTCCATCTCTTGGGGCACCCTCTGTGTATATAGACCGTTTTCTCCGCTACCATTGTGCCGTCCATATCCCCACACCACTGACGATAGGCAGGGGTCGACCTTGTTCCCCAGTGTTGTGCTATATTTCGTTTCGCTATCATCATGCCTAGCGTCGCCCAGTCTTGTGCCAAGTGGTTAAGATCCGTCGGTTCCCAGATATTGAGAAGGCATCTCTTTGGCTCCGGCACAACACTACCCTCGCTAACCTGGGAAATTGTGCGCATGACTGCCTCCCAGTATGTTGCGATCGCAGGACAGTCCCACAGTATGTGGTAAAAGGTACCAGGTGAACCACATTGGCGGAAACAGAGTGGTTTGTCAGTCCGGCCCAGTCGGTGCATAGTTATTCGTGTGTAGTAAATTCTGTGGAGGATTTTTAATTGCACTAACTTTAGTTTAGAGGGTATTGCAACTTCTCGCGGGGATGCGATTGCCTCCTGCCAATCTGTCTCATCTAGCTCCCCTATATCGGTCTGCACCTATCCCTTAGGGTTTTTGTGGGGTCTGGCTGATTATTGATGATTTTACGATATGTTTGGGAGATGGCTATTTTAGTCATGTGGTCCGTCAATAGTCTGTCCTCTAGTGGTGAGGCCTCTGGCAGCTCAGTTCCTAGTGGGATAATCCCCATGAGTGCATGTCTAATCTGCATGTAACGAAAGGTTTCTGTTGCTGCCATTCCATACGTGTCTTGAAGCTGAGAGAATGCAATGACCTTGCCCTTACTCCACAGATCTCCTACCTTTGATATACCTATTAGGTCCCACTGCCTAAAGCCCTTGGTATTACGCAGTCTGCCTAGTTGTCGTGTTGTCCAGAGCGGTGTGGCTTGTGTTATAACACCTTCCCAGCCCAGTGTGCAGCGTGCAGTGAACCACACTTGTACCGTGTGTGCTGTTGGCCCCATGTTACCACTCCCCCGAGACTTATTGTATAGCGCTCCCATTACTCCCTCTGTTCCAAGAACATGCCTATCCATAGGAAACGTCGGTTCCTCCTGTGGGGCGTGAAGCCATTGGTTGATTACGATGAGTTGTGAGGCCCAATAGTATACTGTTATATTAGGAAGGGCAATTCTGCCGTCGTACCAGCCCTTTACTAATTTGTGCATGGCTACACGGGCGGGCTTTCCATCCCAGAGGAGATTGCTCACCTCGGCGTCAATCGCCTTGAAGTAGGCAGGGGGAACCGGGAACGGGGTGTTTTGTAGGGCATACAGGAATCTAGGGAGTGCCATCATTTTGAAAAGGGCAGCTCTCCCCAGCAGTGTCAGTGGCAGGGATCGCCAGTGTTTGACATCACGGCGGAATCGTCTCAGGGGCTCCAGGAGATTTCTCTCGATAAACTGCATGGGTTGGGACGAGATGTGGAGTCCCAGGTATTTAAACCCCGCGCCAGCAACCTGTATCTCACAGTGCCCTGGTAGCCGCGGAGGGGGACCGCTAAGGACATACAGGAGTGATTTTGCCCAATTTATAGTAAAACTTGAGACTCTGCCGTACGCTGCACAAATATCCAAGAGGCGGTTAATGGAACGTGCCGGGGATGCCATGTACAGTAGTACATCGGCCGCATATAGTGAAATTCGATCCTCCCATCCCTCAGTCCATTTCAGCCCACGGATGACCGGGTCCTGTCTTATCCATGCCGCCAGCGACTCAAGCACTAGCGCAAACAGGAGCGGCGATAAGGGGCAGCCCTGTCTTGTCCCCCTTCCCAAAGGGAAGTCGGCCGAAATGCGTACATTTACCACCACATGCGCCAAAGGTTTTGCGTACAGCAGTTGAACCCATGCACTGAACCTGGGACCAAACCCTAGATGCCTAAGGACTGCGAATAGGAAAGGCCATTCAACCAGATCGATGCCATGCGTGCATCTAAAGAGAGAATAACAGCGTCCTCCCTTATGAATGGTATGCGTGCCATGACACTATGTAGGCGCCTCAGGTTCAGTGCCGTGTTGCAGCTAGGCATAAAACCCGATTGGTCCCGGTGTATCAGCGTTGTGAGATATAGCTGCAGCCTGACGGCCAGCATTTTTGCCAGTATTTTGGCTTCCGCGTTTAGTAGCGAAATTGGCCGATAGGAAGCACTGTCTTGCGGTGGTTTACCAACTTTATGGATTGCCACGATCGTCGCTAGACGTTGATCCCTGGGTAGTTCTCCTTGTTCTAAGCTATCTACATACATTTTAAGCAAGCGTGGCGCGAGGTGGCTTGCTGCTTTTTTGTAGAGTTCAATAGGTATCCCGTTGGGTCCCAGGGCTTTCCCAGTATGTAGTGCACCTATTGCTTTTGTCAGTTCCTCTGATGTCAAATCTGCCTCAAGTACCTGTATTGCATCAGGTGCCAGCGTAGGCATCTGGATATCTTTTAGGAAAGCAAGATTATCGGCTATTGTGGCTGTGGCAGTAGGCGTGTATACCGTCTCATAGTGTAGCGCTAACGCTTCGGCTATTTGTTGTGGGTCTGTGGTGGTAGTACCATCTTTTAGTCTTATTTGTGCCACCCAATGACTAGCCCGCTCCCGTCGATCTAACCAGGCCAGGAGCTTACCCGCCTTGTCTCCGACTTCGTAAATAGTATGCTGTGTCTTGGTGAGTCTGGTCTTCGCCTCCTCCCACTCATAGTCCCTGTATTCCTGTTTGGCCAACTTCAACTTATGGGCCGTGGTGTCATTGGTGTCTAGAGCATGTTTGTTTTCGGCTTGGACAACCCCTCGCTCCAAGGTCTCCAACTGCTGTAGCTTGTCATGTTTATGGCTTGTGATTAATGATATTGCCTGGCCACGCAGCACAGTCTTATATGCCTCCCACAGAGTCGTCGGGGATGTGACTGTGCGCTCATTTTCCGCAAAATAGTGTTTCGTGGCTGTAATTAGGCCTTTTCCAATCTTGGGGTTGTTAAGGAACCCAGGATAGATGGGAAAGATGCGCCGTCGTCTCGGGACATGGGATGTGTATTTGATTACTACAGGGGAGTGGTCGGATATCCCCCTAGGGAGGTGTGAAATCTCTATTACTCTCTCCAGACCCGACGCCAGTGTGAAAATATAGTCTATTCTCGAGAGACTGTTATGTACTCCCGAGCAGAAGGTGTACTGTCGCTCTTGCGGGAACCCTGATCGCCAAACGTCTATGAGACCAAAGGCTTCCATGAATTCTGCTAACCGGAGATTTGTGCTGCTCTGGTCCCTGGGGGGCTGTCGATCTATGGTAGCATCAACCGTGGCGTTAAAATCACCTCCCATTATCAATTCGCCGTGTGGGAGTGCTAATAGGAATTTACCCAGGGCCTGGAAGGCCGTCTGATGCAGTGTCAGTGGGATATACACTGAGACTATATTGTATGGTCGTCCCTCCCACTGGCATGATATAGCCGCAAAACATCCCTGATCATCTGTCCAGGACCCATTAATAATCAGTGGGAAGCGTTTGTTAACCAGGATCCCCACCCCCCGAGAGCCGGAGGTAAATTCGGAGTGCGCCACCATTTTGAACCCCCATCTATCCAGAGCTTTACAGGCCGAGCCCACCAAGTGTGATTCCTGAACCAGGGCCACCGCCGGTGCCTTGCGTTTAAGGTATTGTAAGACGAATCCCCTCTTTATCCTATCGCCAAGGCTGTTTACATTCCAGGACATAATAGAGAAAGGGGGGTCCGATCTATTGGGAGTAAGGGACTGCGCAGCTGAGGAATCGGGCGGGGTTTCAACTTGTGCCATGTGAGACATCGTCAGTGGGACAGCGCCATGCCCCATGTAATGCAAGTGCTATGTAAGCATAGTGTGTATGCTTCTTCATCCTACAGTGTACCCGTATCAGTAACAAAACCGTAACTTTAAACTGGTCCCCTCCGTGCCTCCCTGCACGGCGGACATAAAACTACCCCCACCCAAACTTAGCAGAGTGCTTGTTCCCCATAACTTGTACTTGCGTGAGGGGGAGAGTCATCCGGCGATCCCCCTGTGTCATCCCCATGTTCAGGGCATATTATATCGGCTAGGTGTCCATACAGGAAATATCTGTTTCGCCTCAGCGGACGCTCCAGGAAATGCTGAGTTTATAATAGGTCCGGCCTAGAACTTTGGCCTGTTGTCGGTGGTTTGGCAGTCCTGCTGCCCCATCAGCCAGTCCTGCTGGGTCCATCCCAGATCCAGTTTTGGAGACGTAGAGCCGAGCTGTGTCTTTATTGTCCACCATGTTCTTGCCTTGGGTCCTCCGCTGGGTCCGGCCACCTCGATCCCGAAGATGCCGTTGCCGTTAGTTGATGCTGCTGTTTCTTGTTCGGTCTTTTAGGGCCGGAGGCCGGGCGCCAACCCTCCAGCCACTCGTGGGCTTCTTCAGGTGTCATAAAGAACCAGATTTTTCCTTCAGCTTCGACCCTCAACCTTGCCGGGAACAGCATTGAGTATTTTAGCTCTCGCGCTCTCATTTCTTTCTTGACCTCCAGAAAGCTACGTCGCTGTTTGGTTACTGCTACCGTGTAGTCTGGGAAAAAAAGGTTCCATATGTAGCTGTAGGGACACACTGAAGATTACAAATCTTAATGTAAGGGCAAATAATGCTCCTACGTTCCTCCCGAACAAGATTAAATAGAGACCTAGCCACTCCGCCCAATTTAAAGTGCACTGCATGCACTTGGGTTTGCCAGGAAGTGGAGGAATCAAAGGTGATACCCAAGAAGCAAAAGTTCTGTACAGAGCTCAGGGAGTGATCTTGCAGTTTTAGGGGTGACACATTTCTCCTGCCTGGTCCACAGGCCATTAGGTGTAATTTCCTATAGTTAGTTAGAATGTCAAAGTTGCCCATAAATGAGACTAAAGATTCTACCAGAATACGCAGGGCACATATAATAATGCCAGAATCCTTCACTTAAAACAGAGTCCAACCTTTAAGGTCCTGAAAGTCCTACAAGCTACTAATTATAACCATAAAGGCTTTTGTACTGAGCTCAACAATGCGTCAGTTATACAAATAACTTTTAATCTGGATATGGGGTCAGGGTGAGGGTATGGTAGGTGACAGGTGAGTGTTTCCTTTATGCAGTTGTCACACCTCCAAACATATTCAAGAGCTAATATCTTTTCTGTCAGGTGCCACATCCACTTCTAATGTGTAACAAGGAGAGCCAGTTGGTACCTGCAGTGGCTGCCTTTCTCCAGAGGACTCAGCGAAGGAAGAGATTGAGCCCAAACAACACCTTTATAGGAGGAGGAAGAGAATGAGGCCCAACAACACCATTGTAGGCAATGCTATACTAACATTTAGTCACCATAACTAGTTTCTTGCTTGTATAATATGTGTTTGCTCCTGTTTGCATGACAGGCATACATATAGGTTATCCATGCCAATTGTAGAAAATATGGTCAACTTGGTGCCATGCATTTAAGTTTTCTCTTCTTTTCTCTTCTGTGGTGCCGACTAAGTGTATGATATTACATACAGAACATGACAGGCCACACTGACAGGCAACACTGTGTTGCTGTCATGCTGTGCCTCTGATATGGTGTATCTGATCCTGGCTACAGGTAAACGTTCCACAACATGTACTTCCTCTTATCTGGAAAAAGAAAAAAGAGTGTGATGCTACCTTGAGAAAAGATATACTTGATTATTGTATGTTCCCTATGCCAGGTTAACATTGATCCAGCGTGATACTAGCAACTAGCATTCATACATCAAATACTCATTTGGGCCCATACATTCATACTATGCTAGTGTTCACGCTGGGGTGTCAGTTGTTACTCTTTATCGAAATCCCTGCTACCAATTACCTTCTGATTGAAGAGTAATGACTTACCAATGGATCCCCTGTTAATTAGGAAGTTTAAAAAGAGTGACATTCATTACAGTTCATAAATTCTGAAATAATCACTGAGTCAGGAAGTTTTAAAATGTTTATCTAAAGAATTTTGCAGAGTAAATTACAGATTTGCATGATACTTAGTCGCATATCAAGGATGAAGTAATAGAAAATTAATTATCAATAAATCACGGTCCCTCAGAAAGGAGAGGATAGAGAAAGCAGCGCAACTAAAGGTTGCATATATTTACCTAAAGTGCGAGAACCAAACCCCTTAGCCAAGGAGTTGGAAAGATGGGACCCAGGAAGGATGAAGAGCAAGGCCTCTTCTAGGATCTGGACAGGACCGGTGACCTCTCTACCTACGACACCTGCGTCGTTCCCCTCTCTGATACTTCGCTTCTCCTCGATTCTCCCGTGTCTTCCTTCTAATGGATTCCACCGCCCCATCCTCAGGACCTCTCTGGACAGCGATTCAGTCTGCAATCGATCAGCTTGCCGGTCTGGAGCTTCTGCCTGTCAGCGTCTAGCCCTTGAGCTAACTAATTAGCTAATTCTATATCTATTATACCCTTCTACACCATGTACCTCCCATTAATGTTACAAAAACATGGGACCACTACTTCTGATTGGACAGGGACAGGGGGTGGATTCTCACACCATATGAGTTTAATTCAATTTCTGAAGACCATTGTTTTAAAATACCGCCCATCAAATTTAATACATTTGCTTTATTTCCCACCCGTCTCACGACAAATTTTATACTTCTTTGTGTACAATGTTTCATTTTTAACAGGAACAACATGGGTACAGCATTGTCGGTCATAAGGTTGTGGCCTTGGACTTCGTCCAGGTTGACTTCATCCTTTTCTTTTGGCAGACATGCAAGACGCATGCGCAGAATCATTGTCTCTCGAGTTTCAGTTCACCAACCCCAAGCCCAAGTTTACGAACTAATAAAAGTACAAGAAGAAAATATTAAAATCACAAATAAAATGTTTCACTGTATACCCACTCTCTCTACTCTATTCCCATTTACTTATAAATTCTATCCGCATTAATAGCGTTAAGAAAACAACAGTTTAATTAGAACATGAGAGCAAGCTGTAGCATGTGAAAACATTAAGCAGCCATTTTAGAACACATTGCGCAGAAGCAGAATTTTCCCACCAAGCAAAGAAAGACGTCACACCATGTGATATGGTTGAGACATGCGCAGTAGAGTTTCCCGCACTTTAGCGGCCATTTTAGAACAGACAAGCGTTACTTGTTAGAACACATAGGCAAGCTTCATAGCTATTTATGTAGTGTATGCAAAAATTAGTACAAACAATACAAGGTTTAATATATTAATACTGTGAGGAGATTGCCTCCGAGCAAGTCTCATTTGTGAGTCCTTGCTCCATCAATCCCCTCTCTGATGGCGTTTCTGAGCCATCAAATACTACCCACAACCAGATGCCAACTTTATTAGCATACTATATTCTCAGTTTCATTTTTACATTTTCTATCTTTCACACCTCCTTTCAGTTTCTTGTATAATTCACTTCTCAAATCTTCAAGTTCTATTTCATCGAATTTTCTTTTCTTTCCTTTTCCTGTCATATTATATGAATCATTCTTTCTACAACATTTGCACCATATTATAATTGTCAATGCTATTATTGCTATCCCTGCTAAGGGTATTAATACTTTACCTATGAGTCCTTTCCCTATATTAGCAAACCAGGTACCAATTGACGCTATACTATTTGTCAATCTTTCCCATACACTATCAACTTCCAGTGGTTTCAGTTCCTTTTCAAGTTTTGTTATGTTCTGTATATATGTTCCAATTTCTGCACTTTTATCAGGTATGTACGTGCAACAATGTTTCGTCTTCAATAATTTACAGACTCCGCCCTCTTTTGCCAAAATAATGTCAAGAGCAAGTCGATTTTGCATAACCATAGATCTAATCGCAACCATTTCCGCATTAATCATTAGAAAGCCATCCGTTGATAAACGATCAACCACTGTAGATAATTTACATATTCTTCTTGAATTCAGAATTACTCCCACTGAAGGTATCAATGCACCAAATATATCACCTACAATTTCTGAAAAACTAGCTCTTTTGTTACGTATTAAACCATTATTTTCATCGCTGCCAGTGTTTCTTTTTACGTGGTATATCTTTGGAAATACTATTCCAAAATAACAACTTCCATACCACCGTGCAGGAAGCCTAAAGTAAGCCTTACTCCCACACACATAATAGATTCCAGGAAAAACTTAATCTGTTCCTCCTTTGAGTCCCCACCCTCCAAGAATTAAGAAATTGTGTTCACATTCACTTGTACTGATGAAAACATTGTTATAGTCAGTCCTTAACCTATGTAGACACATTTTCCCTGTCTTTACAAAATCCAGAACCATAGCAGCTTGAGCCTTTCCAGGTGTGTAACTCCCTTCTTTCTCAGCCCAAGGTGGCAAATGAGCCTTATGCTCAGAAGCTTTCTTTTGAAAATCTTGTCTTCTATCTGATACTAAATTCAAAAATATCTTTTCTTCTTCATGTAACGAACATGTTAGATTGTTTCTATGTGCATGTGTTATATCTATTGACTTCATTGTTAAGAAAAACTCTCCCATAAACTGTGCATCTTGACTACTAAGCACTGGGTTCATACTCTTGCGAATCGGAACCTCAGAAAATATCACATCTAAGTTCGAATAATAATACTGAATTTTCCCTGTTCTATAAAACAGACTTGTTAATACACTACATGATATGCCATACGTTAATGGCAAGTGGTGATACGTTAACCCTTCTGCTACTGATTCGGGTAACTTCATGCAAACATAACAATTGCTAACCTCCATGGTATCTACGTATTGAAATAACAATTTTGTGAAAACATTTAAACTAGTGTCGTTATCTGTTACTTCATGATGAAATTCTGAATCATCTTCTGACATTAGTTCTACTCTAGTACCTTTCAAGTTGTCTAACTTTTCCTTCGTTTCATTGTTAATCTTTTTATCCATTATCATCAGATACGGAATTGCTACGATCAGTACTAACCATGCTACAAGTACTACTACTAGACTGCATATGCATATGGCACAGCATCTCCTACAACATTTTCGTTTTGGTCTCCCAGAAACTCTATCATCGGACATTTTGACAAGGAAGATTGCTCTTCTTATCTATTTTCTTCAGTTTTCGTTCTCAGATCTTCACGTTATCAAGGTGGTCTGGTTTCCGTTTCATAGATCAGTTCTGCACTTGTTCCTTCGTCACCACTTTCACTTGAATCTGAGCTTTCGTAATCTTCAAGAATGATGTAAGTCCAATCAGGACCTTTAAACTTATTGTTAATAAGGGGACGCTTCAAAAACCAGCAACCGGGTTATACGGGGGGAGAGAGCCGCGCACAGCGGGTCCGACGGACTCCATTCCCCAGGCTCCTCCGCTCCTACTCATCACTGCCTGTAGCCTGTAGCGCCCGGAAGCGCTTAAAAGCAACGCCAGGCTCCTGCAACGCGGGACGCTTCAAAAACCAGCAACCGGGTTATACGGGGGGAGAGAGCCGTGCACAGCGGGTCCGACGGACTCCATTCCCCAGGCTCCTCCGCTCCTACTCATCACTGCCTGTAGCCTGTAGCGCCCGGAGGCGCTTAAAAGCAACGCCGGGCTCCTGCAAAGCGGGACGCTTCAAAAACCAGCAACCGGGTTATACGGGGGGAGAGAGCCGCGCACAGCGGGTCCGACGGACTCCATTCCCCAGGCTCCTCCGCTCCTACTCATCACTGCCTGTAGCCTGTAGCGCCCGGAGGCGCTTAAAAGCAACGCCGGGCTCCCGCAGCGCGGGCGCGCCCGGGCAAAGCCCGGGCCAAGGGCGGGCCCATCCGCGCCCGTCAGCGACCGGAGGAGGTCGGGCTGGGCCAATTCTCTTGGCTGTCTCAGCACTAAGTTTGAAAGTCATTCTCGGGAGACTGAGGCGTTGAATGGACTGTAACAAATATTTCAAGGTACTGCTAATCATCTTTTAAATTAGATCGCCCAAGTTCCTTATAGCGCCTTCAGATAGAGACAGGGGGCCTTAGTGGTTCAGTGTCTGTAATGGGTAAAAGGAAAATACCTGTTACACAGGGGGGTACGTCGGGGGTTTGCATGGCGGGCAAAATCGATTCATTTTTGACTAAAGCTGCCCACGCAATTACTCAGGAGATAGCCCTGACTGAGCGAAGGCTCTCCTTAGAGGCTGGAAAATGTCTTCAATCTCATACTATAAGGGAGGAGGGAAAACAAGGAAACTTTACAGCTGTTATGGTCCACTCAGAATGTCCAGCAGCTACAGCAGCCTCTGCACCCCCAAGTCAAATATCTACCCCATACGAACTTAACAGGTCTTCTAATATCCCAGTTGATAAAACTGCCGAGGGAAATGAAGCGGTCCCAGACTTACCACCACCGCCCAAGAGAAAACGAACTGCCCATAATAAATCTCCAAGGAAATCCCTTCGGCTACAAACACGGACACAACCATCTCCAGATCAGGTTTTGAACAATGAGCAACTATTAGATTCTCTATTTATAAAACTTGAATTAATGACAAAAACCCTGTTGGCGCCAATAATACAAAAAATAGAAAATGTCGAGGAATTATTTCACAGTTTGTCTATTAACTGTAATAAATGTGCCATGACTTTTGTGCAAAAACCTATGGGGACAGGGGCAGAAATCCCATTTCGAAGTAAGAACCAAACCCAACCCGACCCACCGGGCCAATGCTTAAATATTGTAGGAACTAATGATACAGTTAGTAGATCTAGCCAGTTAATAACATCTGAGGTGACAAGACGGGTAGCCCAGAGCCCTGAGGTAGCCCAGGACAGAAGACCCCTGAACCCTGAGAGGGCACTTTTACCTATACGTAATCAGCCTAATCATGGCACATTCAAAGTTGCGAACCAAAGTACCCTTGACTTGCCCCCTGCCTCTGCCCCGTTAGTAGCAGTTCTATTGGAGGTCCCTCCTCTCTCACAAGATACTAGGGAAACCACCCAGGACCTAATGCATAAAGTGACCCATTGGTGTTCTAAAAATGTAATAAACGGCCAGAACATATCATCTGACATTAATATGGCCAGAAGAGTGGGGTGGATAGGCTACCAAACAAAAAAGCTTGGCGTAGGAGACTGTATAGTTGTTAACTTTAAGGACCCAGATAAAACCAAAATGCTAACACGCTGTGCATACCAGAGCAGTTTAAATTCTCAAATCAGTGTAGTTTCATTACAATATTTTTACCCCCCAAGCCAGCGCAGATGTCCTATGCAATGGCAATGGCAAACAGCTCGGAAATCAGGTAGTCCTGTTGTTAAAACTAATATAGAAAATAATTTACTAATGAGTAACAGATTCCAACCCTTAGTAAGTCTCCAAAATTTGGATGAAAATGACTGACTAGAGTTAGAAGATAAAACTTGTCAGGGTATACCCCAAGTAATATGACCCCAATTGCCCAAATTTTACCAGATCTGGATCATGTTGAAATATCTATAAAAATTCCAGAATCTTCCCCTACCCTAATTCCCACTGTGGCCAAATATGAAAAGGTCCTCTCATGGAACATAGCGGGATTAAGGTCTAAAAGAGGAAACTTAATCTGGGAAAATTTTCTTTCAATGCATCATATCATTGCCCTCCAGGAAACTTGGGAAGTAAATGATTGTTTTTATTTAGATGGTTTTATTTCGTTTCATAAATGTGCAACTTCATCGAACATGGGTAGAGCTAGAGGTGGTTTGCTGCTAATGTTCTCACTAAAGCTTTCTTGTAAGACACGTTTGGTTGACTGCAAATCTGAGAACGTTTTGGCTGTAGAACTGTCTTTTAAGAATCGTGCCACCGTGTTAGTGATACATTTTTATAATTCTTTCTCTAGAGGGCATGAGTTGGAACATCTACAAGTTTTAAAGGAGTTCCTGGAATGTTATGAAGAGACCAAACAAGTTTATTATGATGTAATAATTCTAGGGATTTTAATATTCATCAATGTTATTTAAATTGTGTTATAAGCCAGGACCAGGGAAATTTCCTTTTCACTAAACCACTTTGAGCACACACCCTCAGGTATTTTGTTTGAAATTATTCTTTCAAATCAAAATTTATGCTGCCTTCAACAAATGGACAATGTAGCTCCAGTACCCACTTATGTAGGAAATGGAAAAGCTAGTATTATTGACTACATTTTATTGTCTGCTCCGTTAGTTTCATTTACTGAGGACTTATTGGTTACTTGGCTAGGTTTTAGTGACCATAATCCACTTACTGTTGCCATATTATTCTCTGCAATCGAAACCGGAGATCTGGCCAGTTGTCTGACAAACACAAATATTAGCACTAAAGATCAGGGACGCAGGCTAAAGTGGGAAACAATAGTCCCAGACAACTTTTTAATAACTTGTACACAGTTTGTGCCCTTGAAATCGAGTCCTGTCTAGATCCCGATATACAGGACAGTTCTACCTTAACAGCCTTCGGGAAACTAACAATACAAATTCAATCTGACCTCACAATTTCTGGTGGGATCAGACGCCAGAAGGCTGTAAGATGGTTCAATGGAGCATGCTCAACAACCCATAGAGAGCTTATACAGGCACTAAAAAATACCCCTAGGGATAAAACCGAAATTAGGGAGAAAAGAAAGGCCTATAAGATAGCACAGGAAAAAGGAGCTAAGGGAACAAGCATGGGTTGCCCTACAACAGGCTAGCATACTGAAAGATAGTTCGAACTTCTGGTTGGTAGTCAATAGTCCCTTTCTTTCTGAAACCCCTAACACTAACACTGACTGTCTAATTCCAGCAGACAAATGGGTATCGCATTTTGGAAACATCTTTAGTGATGTAAACTTGGGAGAAGCTAAGGATTACAGGGAAGGGGATCAAACCAGTACATTACTCCACTTTAGTGTAGAGGAGGTCTACGAAGCAATCGTATCTACATCTGGTGGGAAGGCCCCAGGCCCAGATGGGGTACCGGCCGATCTATACAAAGCAGACCCTAATGTATGGGCTAGCATTTTGACAAACGTTTTTAATGCCGCATGTTCATACGGACAACCAATATCCTGGGGGAAGGCAGTCATTGTTCCAATATTTAAAAAGGGTGCAAGGGATGAGCCTATATGTTATAGGCCGATCTCACTTTTAGATTCTGCAGCTAAAATTATGGGAAAAACTGTACTTAATCGATTAACAAAATGGCTAGATGATCGAAATGTTATTTCCAACCTGCAATATGGTTTTAGGCCAGGCAATGGGGACCTTGGACCAATGCTTAAATTTACACTTAGCGGTAGGGAAGTATACCATCGCTAAAAATGGTATAATACATTTAGCATTTATGGACCTGACACAAGCCTTCGACTGTGTTAACAGATCAAAATTATGGTCCATCTTAAGTGATATGGGTCTCGAACCAGAGCTCGTGGATTTTTACATACTATCTATGAGAAGAACACAGCGGCCGTCAGATATAATAGTAACGGGGATCTGACAACCGCCTGGGATGTCAACAGAGGGGTACGCCAAGGTTGCATCCTGGCCCCCCTCTTATTTACACTATACATAAATAATTTGGGAGATTCTTTAATAGCAAGCTGCAAAGACATCCCTAGATTTGGCGATAAGATGATCCCCGCACTTTTATATGCGGATGACACAGTCATACTAGCTAGAACAGCGGTGGGTCTCCAATCACTTTTAGATGCTTTTATAGTTTTTATGGACTCCTAGATCTTTCGACAAATTTTAAGAAATCGCATACGATGTCTATTGGCCCTGGCAAGTCTCAAAAAAGTTTAAATTTTACTGCAAAGGGACAGAATTAACGAAGGTTCCAACTTTCCCTTACTTAGGGGTACTTTTTGATGAGCGTGCTTCATGGTGCCCACAATTTTCGCAAAAAAAGAACACTCTTGCTAGAGCTACAGGGGCAACACTAAATTTTGCTAAAAGATTGGGGTCAAAACCCATTTCGGCCCTGCTGAAGATATATAAGGAAAAATGTATCCCCATGGCAACCTACGGTAGCGACCTCTGGGGATACAAAGAAGGAAAGGATATTCAGCATGAGGAAGACAAGTTCCTACGTAAGATTCTGGCAGTTCCGCAATCCACCCCTGCATATATAATACATGAAGAACTAGGGGTGGGTTACATATCAGATTATATCGCAGTGGCTCCATTAATGCGCTGGCTTAGAGTTTGGGCAAGTCCCATTACAAATTTAAACCAAACAATAATTACTGATTGTCTAGCGCTAGATAGAGCCGAACATATCCCCTGGTTAAAGTATTTAAGGGAACTGACAAACTGGCTAGGTTGCCCCGATTTATTTATAAGTCCCAAACCCATGGACAAAATTAAAATCAGAAATATTAAATATCAGTTTTTGATAAAGCGCCAGGGATTAAGGGAAGAAAAGGAGTTGCTAAAACCGATGGTAAGACGCCATGCTTCTTTATCTATGCAAAACCAAGT
Organism: Calotriton arnoldi; assembly: GCA_963921515.1. Lineage (NCBI taxonomy): Eukaryota > Metazoa > Chordata > Amphibia > Caudata > Salamandridae > Calotriton > Calotriton arnoldi. Next base: position 44,594 of record CAWUFW010006381.1, on the reverse strand, counting down.
CCAACCTTACTTATTAATTGTTGGTAATCCCTTCCATCGTTTTGTTTTAATAAGATTTCGTTTGCAAATGGCTCCCTGGCTTTTGTCAGTTCCTCAGGGCTTTTTTAAACCTGGCACCTTAGAACCTTGTCCTTGTGATAATTTCTCTGAACAGGATACCCTCCATTTTATTTTTTTCTGTGACTATTATGTTTCTTTACACAAGAAATTTATACTACCATTACTCAGAGATTGTCACTTTGTACAAGCTAGGCCAGCCCTATTATACCTTCAGATGTTAGCTTCCCCCAAGGTCTGTTTTGGGGTTGCAAGTTTTCTAACGGGAGCCATTAGGCGCAGGAAAAATTTGGTCTTTTAACTGTTATTATACTTTTTATATGTTTTTATTCAGAGGCCCACTAAAAAAGAGGATTATCTTATCTGATTGAGTCCGCTTCATTGCACTTTGCACTTTATAGAAAGCTTGGTACTGTAAATTTAGCTGGTCTTGGTCCCTTGACTGACAATAGGAATGTTACAAATGCGGAATATTTTATTTTGAGTTTGTTCCTTTTTGCACTTTGCACTTTATAAAATGTATCTGTACTGTATGCATCCTAGGGCTTGATTTTCTGGTCATTTACAGGAATAACACAAGAGGAGCCTATTTGTACCTAATTATGTTTGCCTATTTGCACTATGTATTTTATAAATTGTTTTTGTTGTGTATGCATTTTAAGCCTTGGTCACCTGGCTGATATCAGGAGTGTTTTTTTTTAAAATGTTTGAGTTTTTACAAATGTTTTAATGAAATGTACGGTTGCATGATATGTTTTCTTTTATGACATTAAGTTGTCGAATAAAGCATTCTTGACTGACTGACTATTGTTAATAAGTTTCAGTCTTTTGCTTCTTCGTTTCTCAAGTTTGTTTTCTTGTCCTGTTTGACTTGTCACTTCGTTTACTTGTTCTGGGTCTTCACTTCTGGTTCTTACGTGGTATCTTACTCTTTTAATGACACTAGGCCAATGATCACCTTTTCTTGTTTTCTGTGTTTGCACTGCTTCTTTGCTTTCTTCTTCAGCAATTCTTTTATTTTCAGGTTGTGTCACAGTTTTGTTCTCGACAATTACAGTTTCTTTTATTTGTTCTTTTTCAGGTCTGATCGGTTTCTCTTCAGCAGCTCCATTGTCAGTTTCTAATGGCTGACTTTGTTCAGTATTTTCGTCTTCCGGTTCAAAAATTTCGAGATCTTCTGTTTGAATGTGTTTTCCTTGATCTAACTGGTCCTGATCAGGGCTTATTGCACTTTGTACTTCTGCAGCCTGACCGCATTCTTCTAGACCTGTCTGTCCCTGCTCAAAATTTCTTCGTTCTCCACTATTTTGAGCCCAGTTTTCTCTCCCTATCTGGTCCTGCTCAGGTTCTCTTATTGTTTCTTCTTCTTCTCTTTCCTGAGCTGCTTCTTCTTCACCTATCTGATCTTCTGTAACTTCTTCTAGATTTGCTTGACTTCTTGTTCTGTAGTAAACTTCAGGAATTTCCACCACCGGTATCCAGTCCTGACTTGTGCTCGGTTGTTCTTCGTCAGCTTCCTTTGAATCTTGCTCCTGAGATTCTTCAGCTGGGCAACCTTCAGCTTCCTCAGTGATCGTTACTGTCTGAGGATTTTCTTCTTCAGGGTCTGGTACTCTTTTAGTGTGGCTTACATGAATCCAATTAGGAAATCCTGCACACTTCACAGCGGTGTTTGTAACCAATATGATCTGACAAGGTTCACTCCACCTAGGTGATAGACACGTTTCTCTGGTGTGATTCTTCACTACCACCCAGTCACCAGGATTTCAGATCATGCTCTTGTTCAGGCTGCCTGGAAACTGTGTCTTCTCCAACCTGGTGAGAGACAGAACGCACTAGGTCAGCCAATCCCTTGCAATGGTCCAGAACCATATCATCAGATATATTCAACAGTTTATTTATGGGAACATGTGCTTGTCTCATTGCTCTTCCCATCATTATCTCGTGGGGACTCAATCCGGTATTTCTATCAGGAATGCTTCTAAGTCCCATTAAGACAAGTGGCAATGCATCCGGCCAACTTAATGATGTTGATGCACACATTTTTCCCAGTCTGGATTTTATTTGTTCAACCACTCCAGAAGCCTCTGGACGATATGCACAGTGCAATTTTTGTTCAATTTGGAATGCTTCACAGATTATTTTAATCACTTCACTGTTAAAGTGCTTTCCTCTATCCCATTCCAAAGTTATTGGAAAACCAAATCTAGGAATAAGTTCTCTTAGCAACAGCTTTGCGACTGTAATACTGTCATTCCTCCTAGTAGGGTAAGCCTCCACCCACTTTGAAAACAGACATACTATGACAAGTACGTATTTCAGCCCTCTGCATGGTGGTAACTGAATAAAATCAAATTGGAATCTTATAAATGGACCCTCTGCCTTTCCAAACCCAATTATTGTCTTTCTTCCTGGATTATGCATTTGACAAGTCAAACATCTCTGGCAAAGACTCTCTGCTACAGCCCTGAATTTGGGATTGTACCAATTCTGTCTGAAAAGCCTAATCATTGCATCTCTCCCTATGTGTGTGTCTCCATGATACATCCTGGCCATTTGTGAGAGTAGACAGTCAGGCATGACTGGTCTGCCATCAGCACAAATCCACACCTCATCATCTTCCCTTTGAGAACATCCCAATTTAATCCATATATCCTTTTCACTCTCATCAGCATCATCTTGTAATTGTTTAACATCATTCCATGTTTCTGGAAGTTCAAACAGCAAAAGTTGGCAGCTGATTCCCATTCTTTCCACCCTTTTATTTATTGCCATTCTGTTTTTGGCACAATGTTGAGCCACAAGATCCGCATACCTGTTGCCGACTACCACCCAGTCATCTCCTGACTGGTGTGCGGCACACTTCACCACAGCCAATTCTTTTGGTGATTGTATTGCTTCCAGCAATTCCCTTACAAACTGTCCATTTTTAATGGGGGATCCTGAAGAAGTCATGAAATCCCTCTGCATCCATAGTTGGCCAAAATCATGCACAACCCCGTAACCATATTGACTATCAGTAAATATAGTTACTTTTTGATTCCTCCCAATTTTGCAAGCTTTTATTAAAGCAATCAATTCAGCTACTTGTGCAGATTTTACTCCTGGTAAATAGGATGCTTCGACTATTCCAGTTAATTCACATACTGCATATGCTGCAGTTAGTTTACCATCTTCATGAAATTTGTACTTGTAAAGCGCACCCACACCCCCAAAGGGGTGTCCAGGCGCTGTACGCATACCGCTGTGGAACCCTTCCTGGCTTTTCCCTGTGAAATGTCCACTCCTGGGCACCCCCAGGGTGAAGCCAGGCATCCCAGCGCTGTTGGGGCCGTTGTGGAGATTAAGCAAGCTATTGCCCAGAGTTGCAGAGTGGGACCAATGATTAGAATAGGCACCGAGGCGAGAATTATCAGGTCCGAGGAAATTGAGCCCAAGATCCGCCGAGGTGGGAATTGAACCCTGGTCCCGGGCCAGATCTCTGCATCAGGGTCTGCCGCTCTAACCATTGAGCCGCACTTCTCCATGCCTTTGGCATGAACCGTCAACAAACAACTCCTTGTCTGGCTTTCTAAGGGGCAATTCCTGTATGTCGGGACGTGGTTTCGTGCACAACTCTGTGACCTGTAAACAATCATGTTCCTCTTCGTCATCTTTTACTTCTTCATGGTATGGGTCTGGTAGTAAGGTAGCGGGATTTACTATTGTGCACCTTACCATGGTCACATTTTCAGCACCTAAAATTATTCTCTCGTATTTAGTCATCCGACTAGAAGTAAGATGCTGAGTTCTGGTTCTTGTCAATAATATCACAACCGCATGTGGAACAAACACCTTTACAGGGTGTCCCATTACAATTGACTCACTTTGTTCAATGCTCAAACAAGTAGCCGCTACTGCTTTTAAACAGCCTGGCAATGCGGCCGCCACTGGGTCCAATGTAGCAGAAAAATATGCTAATGGACGTCGATCCAGACCATGTCTCTGGGTTAGGACTGAAAGAGCACAATTTTCTCTCTCATGGCAAAATAATGCGAATTCTTTCTTATAATCAGGCATGCCTAAAGCAGGTGCTGCACATAAAGCATTTCTCAATTTTACAAAGGCTCCTACACTTTCATCATCCCATTCAACTGGGTTCTTTGCCTTCTTTTTGGTCATTTGAATTAGGGGCTTTGCTAACAGAGAAAATCCTGGTATCCATTGTCGACAATAACCTACGATTCCCAGGAACATTCTCACCTCCCGTTGGGTATTAGGCATTTGCATTTTCTTGATCAATTTTACTCTTTCAGAGGTTATTCTTCTTTTTCCCCTCTCAATTTGGTGTCCTAGATACTTAACTGCTGTTGTACAAAATTGCAATTTTTCAGGTGAAACTTTATGTCCTTATTCAGCTAGAAGGTTCAACAATGCAATAGAATCAACAACGCAATCTTCTCTGGTGTTAGATGCCACCAGTAAGTCGTCTATATACTGGACTAAGACTGAGCTTCCTGGCATTACTAGTTTTTCCAAACACTTTTTCAGTATCTGATTGAAAATGGAAGGACTTTCTGTGTACCCCTGAGGAACACGATTCCAAACATAGACCTTATTCTCAAATTTAAATGAGAAAAGATACTGGCTATCTGGGTGCAATGGTATTGAAAAGAATGCTTGGCATAAATCAATCACGGTGAACCATCCTGCACTCCAAGGTATCTGGTATAGAATAACTGCAGGATTTGGCACTATTGGACAACAAGGTTCCACAATCTTATTTATCTTTCTCAGATCTTGAACAATCCTATATTTTCCACTAGGTTTCTTCAAACCCATTATTGGTGAATTACAAGGACTACTCATTACTTCTTTTAGTATGTTTTGTTTTACCATTCGGTTGATTTCTTCAATGACTCCTGCTTTTACTTCTGCACTCATTTTGTACTGCCTGGTATTCGGGAAAATTTCACCTTCCTTTACAGTAATTTTAACTGGGTCTATTTTAGCCATAAGTCCTACTTCTTTGCCCGTGAAATCCCACACTATAGGATTTACTGTAGTTTTTAGCTCTTCTGGCAACTCATCTTTTGTTATCAACGAGAACATTTCATCTACTTCTGTACCTTGTTTTGCAATCATGAATTTATATACATGGTCTTCATCAGGGGTCTGAATTGCCACACCATCCGGTGTGCAAAAAATTGTGCAGTTTATTTTACACAACAAATCTCGGCCTAACAAATTTACTGGACTGGAATCACATACTACAAATTGATGCATTTCTCTAAAATTTCCAATTTTAACTTCCATTGGTTCGGTAAGAGGTGTTCTAATCTTTCGATTAGCTACCCCAACTACTTGGATAGCTTCTCCAGAGAGAGGGAGGTCTGGGATGTCTGCTGGTCTCACAGTAGACCGGGTAGCACCAGTGTCCAAAAGAAAAGTAATATCATTACCCTTCACATTTCCTACCACGTATGGACCTGACTGATCTACCGGTAAGGATGCACCAAGTATGCACTCCTTCTCCCCCTCTCCTAGGCACCGTCATGAACTGTACTGACAAAAATCGTCCTGTAAAAGAAACTGTGTAGTTACATAATCATTCTTACCACTTCCTCCTTGATATCCGATGTCTGTACCGTGCTTTGCTCTGCTTACATTACCCTGTATAGGTGCAGGTGGCAATTGACTCTGAGGATTTACACCCTGCTGTGAGTCATTCTGCGTATTTAAATTTTGATTTGAGCCATTATTATTCCGTATCTTTTTACATTCATCCTTCCAATGCCCCAAGTTTCCGCATCCATGACAAGGAAATTTCTTTTTAGCCTCTTCTCTGCTCATTCGTCCTCTTATTTTTCCACCATTCCCAGTGTCACCATTCGTTCCAGAATCCTTTCCCTGATTTTCACTCGGATTGTCCAAATTAATTCCCTGTTTTTCTGCCATTTTGACCTGAGCCCACATTACTTTCTCCTGCAACTTCTTGTGCCTGTCCTCAATGTCATCTCCACAACATTTCGCATATTTCAAAATCTCGTCGATTGGTTTCCCCTGCCAACACAGAATATGCTGTTTAATCATCTGACAAATTTCTGGCTTCAGACCATAAACGAATCGGTAAACAAACTGACTCATATTTTTGTCTCCAATATCCTCAAAGCCACTATACTGTTTGAATACCTGTAAAAGACGTTCATAGTACGCGTGTACTGATTCACTGGCTTCTTGAGTAGTTCTGTCTATTTTTACCCAATCTGTTTCTTTTGGTGGTATTTTCCCTTTCAGGTAAGTTATTATCTGCTGATACTTTTTCATCACATCACTTGACGGGCACCTGTCTTTGGGTCTCTAGGATACTCCTCGCTTGGCCAATCAACTGTTATTTTACAATCTGTCCATAAATCGGCAGGTACCACTATGTCGAATAAACCATCCAAGTCCTTCAACAATACTTTTGACACCTTCACAAATCTCTCAACCTGCTTATACCATTCAATTGGTTTTTCTCTCAATTTTGGAAAGTCATTTGTAAATGACAAAATATCCTGTCTACTCCATGGGACATGTACATATCCCCCTCCTGGAACTTCTCGCATCGGGTACATTTGATCTGCTTTCCCTGTTTCCTTCATCAAATATTCAGAAGCTGCTCTATTGTATCGTGCTTCTTCCTTTTTCTTTGTCCATCTAGCTTTCCATTTATCTAAGTCTCCCCATTTCTGTAGGACTGTTATTAATTCTTTTATTTGTAATTTTCTTCCAGAGGCATTCATGTTTTCTAAATCTTTGTCCGAAAAATCTGCTCTATAGGGTTTCTGCAATAACTTGGACTTCCCTATTTCAATTCCCATCTGCAACGCTAAATCTGATAATTTTTCATGGAATATTTTTACATTCCTTGTGATACTTCTACACACGAACAATAGTTCTTCTTCATCATACGTATTTAAACGGTCTATTCCTACATTTCCTGCTATAATTTCTTCTAATTCGACCTTTAGTTTAAAAATGTCCGTGATCTTTGGGGGTGTACATTGTGTCTCTGATCCTTGTGCCCACCGCTCTAAATCTTCTGCAGTAACTACTGTGGCACTTTTGGATCCTGATGATGTTATTATATCTACATCTTTCGAACACCCAGGTGCAGCTCTTCTGGGAGTACTCTTTACAGATTCTCGAATGGGTAAGTCCATTAATGAAATCATAGACTCACAATCACTAAAATGATCCTCAACCATTACTACTGCTTCAGCTTTCGGAACACTCACAGGAGTAGGCGTAACTAGCGGCTGGGGATAATTTACCTTATCACTATAAAATGGAACTACTGGACCAATGGTTACAGGTATGGTCAAAGAATCAGGTTGCACTATTAACTGTGTTATTTTCTGTATTAATTCCGCTCTGGTCTTATCTAGGGCTTCCTTTTCTTTTTCATGAAGTGCCCTACTAGGTGTGGAATCATGCAATACTTGCAGTATCAATGGTGTTTTTAACGGTGGTGCACTTGGGGTGCATCCACTTGTTCCTTCCTGATATGGTGGCGGATTCTTTAATATTTCTTCCATAAATTCATCTTCTGAATCTCCGCACCTAGTTAAGTGTTTTGTTTTTTCTGTACATTTGCTTCCTAACAATTCTTTTGCTGTTAGTATTGGATATAATCCCTCTGTAAGCATCGCTCTTCTCCACTGTTTCATCTGACCGTCCCTTGACTCATTTTGGTACCTGGGGGAAAACCCCCGATAACCCCTGTTACTTCTGGGTCGGTCACGTTCAAATGCCTCAGTTTCCCACTTTTCTAAGGCTTCGTATTGGGTTAATCTGGGTCTGGGTTCTAAATCATTCATCCTCAATCTCAAATTTTGAAGAATCCTCCCCTTAAAGGTACCATTTTCTGGAAATTTTAATACACCATCATTTTTGGTATATTCTATCCAATTTTCTAACCATACGCAAGTATGATAACCTCTCTCCATCATCATGAATGAAGCGGGCGTTTTAGCTGGTGGAATAATAATTCCTTCTCTAGTTTTGATAGGTTTATCCTTTTTAAGATAATTCTTAATCTTTTGTAGGAATGACATTTTCCTCTTCTCTCCGTACATTTTGGGCAAACCTCGATGTATAAAATTATATTCTGCAAAACCTAAGAATCTCCTATCCGGACGTGTTCCTATTAAAGTTGGATCGCATTTAAACATACAATTTCTCTTATCCAGTAGGATTTCCGCTTCTATATTAATGTCCAATCAATTTCTATTTTACTTTTGTCTCTGAACCAATCCTAGAGCGGCTTTTCTGTGACGTTGATCTGTCAACCCCTCCTTTACAATCTGCGCTTTCCTGTCCTTCGTTGTTTCGACCAATCCCAGCGCGGCACCTGTGACGTCAGTACTACTCTTGACTACTGACCCCTCCTTTACAAGAATCTTCCACGCCCGCTGTTTCAACCAATCCCAGCGCGGCGCTTTGTGACGTCAACTCCCTCTCCGGCAGCTGACCCTCCCTTTACAAAATCGTACGCAAAACCTTATTTTCTCTACGTTTTTCCAATAAATTCAGTAACAACATATAACATTCGCTATCGTGCCAGTTTCTCTAATTGAAAAAGATAGTTTCCAATCACACTTAGTAAAACCTTCCGTTTACTAAACATACACTACGAGTAAAAACACTTCCGTTTACTCTTCACTTGAGCATCAAAAATACCTGTTACTCCTTCAATGTTACCCTTTGTAGGTGATATAACATCAAAATTTCACCAGCATACTTCTTTTGCTATTACTCACACGCATAGAGTCCCTAACGAGTACTGATAGCTCTGCTTAACTTTTCAGTACTATTTCTGCCTGACAGATAACCTCACTGCAGTATGGCTTCCACTTACCACCTGCTATTCAAATTCCCCCCCCCGGGGAATTCTAGACAACATAAAAGAAACTTTTAGACAATAACAGGCATAAATTCATAAAGTACAATTCTCATTACCTAATCAACAAAGTAAATTCTAACCATCCTCTCCTAGCCAGAAAACTGATCCAGCGCGATACTAGCAACTAGCATTCATACATCAAATACTCATTTGGGCCCATACATTCATACTATGCTAGTGTTCACGCTGGGGTGTCAGTTGTTACTCTTTATCGAAATCCCTGCTACCAATTACCTTCTGATTGAAGAGTAATGACTTACCAATGGATCCCCTGTTAATTAGGAAGTTTAAAATGAGTGACATTCATTACAGTTCATAAATTCTGAAATAATCACTGAGTCAGGAAGTTTTAAAATGTTTATCTAAAGAATTTTGCAGAGTAAATTACAGATTTGCATGATACTTAGTCGCATATCAAGGATGTAGTAATAGAAAATTAATTATCAATAAATGACGGTCCCTCAGAAAGGAGAGGATAGAGAAAGCAGCGCAACTAAAGGTTGCATATATTTACCTAAAGTGCGAGAACCAAACCCCTTAGCCAAGGAGTTGGAAAGATGGGACCCAGGAAGGATGAAGAGCAAGGCCTCTTCTAGGATCAGGACAGGACCGGTGACCTCTCTACAACGACGCCTGCGTCGTTCCCCTCTCTGATACTTCGCTTCTCCTCGATTCTCCCGTGTCTTCCTTCTAATGGATTCCACCGCCCCCTCCTCAGGACCTCTCTGGACAGCGATTCAGTCTGCAATCGATCAGCTTGCCGGTCTGGAGCTTCTGCCTGTCAGCGTCTAACCCTTGAGCTAACTAATTAGCTAATTCTATATCTATTATACCCTTCTACACCATGTACCTCCCATTAATGTTACAAAAACATGGGACCACTACTTCTGATTGGACAGGGACAGGGGGTGGATTCTCACACCATATGAGTTTAATTCAATTTCTGAAGACCATTGTTTTAAAATACCGCCCATCAAATTTAATACATTTGCTTTATTTCCCACCCGTCTCACGATAAATCTTATACTTCTTTGTGTACAATGTTTCATTTTTAACAGGAACAACATGGGTACAGCATTGTCGGTCATAAGGTTGTGGCCTTGGACTTCGTCCAGGTTGACTTCATCCTTTTCTCTTGGCAGACATGCAAGACGCATGCGCAGAATCATTGTCTCTCGAGTTTCAGTTCACCAACCCCAGGCCCAAGTTTACGAACTAATAAAAGTACAAGAAGAAAATATTAAAATCACAAATAAAATGTTTCACTGTATACCCACTCTCTCTACTCTATTCCCATTTACTTATAAATTCTATCCGCATTAATAGCGTCAAGAAAACGACAGTTTAATTAGAACATGAGAGCAAGCTGTAGCATGTGAAAACATTAAGCAGCCATTTTAGAACAAATTGCACAGAAGCAGAATTTTCCCACCAAGCAAAGAAAGACGTCACACCATGTGATATGGTTGAGACATGCGCAGCAGAGTTTCCCGCGCTTTAGCGGCCATTTTAGAACAGACAAGCGTTACTTGTTAGTTAGAACACATAGGCAAGCTTCATAGCTATTTATGTAGTGTATGCAAAAATTAGTACAAACAATACCAGGTTTAATATATTAATACTGTGAGGAGATTGCCTCCGAGCAAGTCTCATTTGTGAGTCCTTGCTCCATCAACATCAAGGAACACCCAGGAAGCCTCACTAGATCTAAACTGATATGCAGATCCTTGACGAATAGCTCTAGCTTATTGCAGTGAAGTATTCTCTCTCAGATTTTTGGAAGATATTTTGGAAGATATGATGTTGTGGCATATCCAGTCAGTGTAGCCAGCGACCAACGTGACTCAGTGACTCAGGGCCCATCCCACAATAAATGTTTGACAAGATTACAATAATGGCAGTCTCTATTGTCTATTGTAAGCAAGCCCTGTTTTTGGCAGTTTGTACTAATGGGCCCATTGTGCACAACCTTCAGCCAGCTACAGCCAGGTCTGGGCACAGGGTGCATGAGCAACAAGCATACGCATGGGGCCTGGCTTGCTGCCAGGCCATGTACCAGGGCCCTGCATGACCTGTATTTTACATATAGCCTATGTTCCGACTCAGCCATGTGCCGAAATGTTCAGATTCAGATACTGGCAGGCTTTAAATGTGTAGTTCTGCAAAATCAAAGCTTCCTTTTTAGGTCTCGCCTACGCAGCGCGCATGCGCTGCATAGGAGACCTTTAGTTATTGATTCAGTTTTGGCCCCAAAAACGTGCACGCGTTGCATTGCTTTCAATGGCAACGCGTGCACGTTTGGCGATTCCCTTGCGGGAGCGAGCTTTAAAACCATCTGGTTTTAATTAACATATGGTTTCTGTTCGCTCCCGCAAGGGAAACAGGCGCAGGCCCCCTCCTCTCTCTGCTGCCTCCTCCTCTCCTCGTCAGCGCGAGGCGCGCGCGCTTGTATTGAAAGCGCCGGTGAAGGCTGCTTGCTCTGTATCTCATTAAGAGATGACGGGCCCTCAGCTTTAGTGCAGTACATTGTCAAGCATGCTACCATCTCGTTTATGTGCATGCTCGCTTAATTATAGCACATGGCATGGGCAACAGGAATGTAACACTCGAGGGAGGGGGTCTGAATCAAGAAATTGGAAAGTTAGCAACACAGACGGAAGACAAATACATAAACAAGAAATACGCCGAATAACTAACTGAAAATACTGCATTCTCATGAAAAGGGAGAAACTGAAAAAGAGTCACTAAGGAACTTGATCGGTGAGAGGAAATGCTGCTTTTACTCCTTTAACATTGTCGTACATAAATGTGATGCCCCCACCTTTTCCCAGAAGGTATTCAGTACAACCGGTAATGCCAATCTGAATGGCACAGAATGACGACACGCACTCAGCCATGGTCCAACACCTTGGGTGGCTGTGCTCCCAATGATTAATAAACGATGCTATGGTGGTAGACAGCAGTGCAATCCTAAGCATGGGGCCAAGCTCTGTAATAGTTCAGCAAAACAATCTTTCCACTTCCGAGGCTGAGCACATGCACAGCTTTTATTAATGCAGCCCGTCAATACTGAAAACCATGCTTTATTAAAATCGATGGTAAGAAAGAAAGTCTTTACAAATAAAAACAAGCATTGGCATAGCCAATAGGTCTCGCCTTTGGGACCTTATAAGTGTTTAGCCATGCAACAGTTGATGTTGTTGCACCAAGGATATTGTGCTGCATAACTAAATACTTATAAGGTCCCAAAAGCGAGACCTATTGGCTATGCCAATGCTTGTTAACTTTGCTCCAGCTTTGGTTCATCAAAGAACACAAACGTTTCTAGCATTTAAATATATATACATATATATATGCCCCCTGTAACCCGCCCATGGACATACACACACCTTGACATTTCATGAATAAACTAAACATGCTATTCTCAATCAAGCATCCATTCCATAACTTCTTTGGCCTTTCCATGCCGTGTACATCCCAGAGTAAGGTGTACTATACCATATACCACTGTACCATACTTTGGCCGGTGGCAAGATGGCCGCGCACTAGCGTAGCTCCTTCGGCTGGGAATATAATCCGGCACAAATCCGGGTTATCCGCAGGCATCGGGGGCCCAAAAGGTACCTGAAATGACAGCGAACTTCCCCTGCCTACACAGCGTCTGGGACGCAGTACAGCCAAGATCGCATGGTGGCGGCAAAAATGGCTGACCCGCGCTAGATGCCATAGAGAGAGCCTTGCGGTGGAGCTGTGGAGCGACCTGGTGCCCCCGCTGGCTGCCTGGACTTACCGATCGTCTGGTGAGTCCTGGAGCAGTAGCGACAGGGGACCGCAGCCGCCGACGCGCACTCCGGTGCGACTCGGCGTTTTGGCGCTGGAACCAATGACCGCGACCCGGATTACCGGAGACAACTGCACTGTGCGGCGGAATCCACCGGATGAGGGATCCTTGAAGACCGGGTCCCGTGAGCACCTGGGGAAGTAACCGGCCACCAGAGCCGCTGAAGGTGAGGCTGCACTACTAGGATGGGCCTGCTGAGCGCCCGATTGAGCGCCTGCTGGGGGCTGAGTGCGTCTGTAACGGGGCCAAGCAGGTGATGGTGGAGGGCGGCAACATCCACTATCGAGACCCCGAGGCTGCGGCGGTAAGATGCGAGGAGCGGAGGCCGATTGTAACCGGAGGACGAGACGAGGTGTTCCCATCATCCGCCCTGCGGGGCGCACCGGTAGGAGACCTCTGATGTTGGTGGTTGGGGACTCCCACTGATGCCGAGGGCCCCCCTGACATTGAGAGTGTGTGCCCCTGGAGATACCCTGACTCTGGGAGACTCAGCACGGGCCGACCAGATCCCATCTGCCTGACCCTAAGATGGCGGCCATTGTGCTTAGGGATCATTGTGCCCAGTTACCTGGTACTTGCCTGACTCTAAAATGGTGCACAGACTTCAATTTATGACTATGAGACCCCATCTAAGCGTGGGGCCTGTTTACTCTACCTTCTTGGGCCCCCCACAAGGTTTTTCACTCCCACTGCTGATCTGCCAGATCTGACCTTCTTCCCAGCCCCCTGCCCCCCCCTTCCCTCTTCCCTCTCCTGGGGACTTGTTTCTTCTGTCTTGGACTTTTGCAACTCAATCTATTGTAACCATGTGCCCTTTACCAAAGCACTCCTTCTCCCCTTGTTGGGGAGGGATCCAACATTTATACCATGGAGTCTCAGAGCCCCCTCTGAGAGAGTCCACAGCGTCAAGAGAGCCACACACAGCGGAGGTGTGGGAATGGCGCCCCTTGCCAAAGCACTCCCTCTCCCCTTGTTGGGGAGGGATCCAGTATGTATACCCTGGAGTCTCAGAGACCCCTCTGAGAGAGTCCACAGCGTAAAGGGAGCCACACACAGCGGAGGTGTGGGAATAACACCATTTCCACTGGGATCACAGCACACCGGACATTGGACACTGTTTTTCCTCGTCTCCCGGTAGTGTTTCTTTCACCCTACCCCACCTCTTTCCCGCTTTCATTCTTTATCTACCTCCCCTGCTCTTATCCCCGCTCCCCTGAATCTCTCCCCTTACCTGCTTTTTACCTTACGTATATGTTTTTAACGCATGTAACTACGCTCCTGCAACTTGTAACTCTGAAACTGTGTAACTATGTAACTTGTCAATTATGCTGTGAAACAATGCTTGTCCTCATGTAAAGCGCTCTGATACCTCCGGGTCTAGCCAGCGCTATATAAAACTTTTCAAATAAATAAAATAAAATACTATTTTGCTGTTTCTTTAGTTCTATCACTTGGAAGACTAATAGCACAATCCAATTTCAAACTAAACTACTAATTGTCTTCAAATAGATTTTCCTTCACCCACATGGAAAGCTCTAAGGGCCAGATGTACGACGCTTTTTAGTGTGCGCAAATGGGTCTTAGACCCGCTTACGCACACTCAAAAGCATGGGCCCATGTACAAACAGTATTTTGTGAGTCGCATATAAATTGCAACTCGCAAAATACTGTTTTGCGACTCGCTATTAGGAAGGGGCGTTCCCTTCCTAATAGCGACCGCAAAGCTATGTACCAATGTTTTGCAACCGCAATTGCGGTCGCAAAACACTTGCAAATTACCACCTACTTCAAGTAGGTTGTAATGCATTCGCAAATGGGAATGGGTCCCCAGGGGACCCCTTCCTCTTTGCAAATGCATGCAATATTATTTTTTAAGGGCAGGCAGTGGTCCCAGGGACCACTGCCTGCCCTTAAAAAATGAAACAAAAACGTTTCATTTCTTTTTTTTAAATGCATCCCATTTCCCTTTAAGGAAAACGGGCTGCATTTAAAAAAAAAAAAAAGCTGCTTTATTTAAAAGCAGTTCCAGACATGGTTGTCCGCTGAGCCCAGCAGGCCGCCATCCTTGGGAGGGCCTGTCATTCCCAATGGGCTCGCAAATCCCCAGGGAACCCCTTCCTCTTTGCAAATGCATGCAATATTATTTTTTAAGGGCAGGCAGTGGTCCCAGGGACCACTGCCTGCCCTTAAAAATGAAACAAAATGTTTCATTTCTTTTTTAAATGCATCCCGTTTTCCTTTAAGGAAAACGGGCTGCATTTAAAAAAAAAAGCTGCTTTATTTAAAAGCAGTCCCAGACATGGTGGTCCGCTGAGCCCAGCAGGCCACCATCCTTGGGAGGGCCTGTCATCCCAATGGGCTCGCAAATTGCGAGAGGCTCAATAATATTCATGAGCCTCGCAATTTGCGACCCCATTGGGAATTGCAAACAGTGTTAAACACACTGTTGTACATGCCAAATAGCGCCTCGCATATTGCAAGTCGCAAATGTGACGCAATTTGCGAGGCGCTATTTGGCAGGTCGTACATTTGGCCCCAAGTATCTAGACATTGATAACATAATAGCTTGACTTAAACAGTTCCAAAAATGCAAGATCCTTCTGGGAAGGGATTACCCCCAAGGTAGCAAACCCACTTATTATAGGAAGGCATAATGCAATGCATGAGTACTTGGTGACATTCAAATTGGTTGTTTGTTGCTGACTTACTGTAGTAAGGTATTCCTGATGCTAACCTTATGTCATACCGCAAATGCATAACTGTGTAAGAAGTCTTTATTCTGGCTTTCTGAAAAGGCTTAAAAAGAAAAGAGCTCACCCATATGGTGCTTAGAGGGCAGACACAAAGGAATCCCTGTCCCCGCCATTTGTGATTCCATATCTTGCTCCTATAAACTTAATTTGGATTGCACAGCAGTATTTTTGAATATCAGGTACTCCAAACCCAGCACTCCTCAATTTGCTTCTGGACAATCTAATACCCTTTTTTGCCCAGGGTATTTACAATACCCTGAAGGAGTTTTGTGGGCAAGACAGCAGATATGTAAATATAATATTAAGGACTCCCCTCTGAAATACAGTGATTGGTAATGAGCAGCAAGACAGATAGTTATTGTGCACTAAACAAGTGCTAATCAAAGATCATTCATTTAGCCCCGGAGATTATCAGTATCCATCTCACGGGAATTTTTAATGAGATGATTAACTCTAGTTATTTTCCGAAAGGATGGAAAAGAGCGTACATCCTTCCACTCCTTAAAAAAACGAGTCTGGGTCCTCAAGATCCGAGCAGTTACAGACCTATTTCTCATCTCCCATTCCTCATCAATGTCATTAAAAAGGCACTTAACTCTGAATTGGGGTATTTTTTTGAATCCAACAAGTTATTGGACTCCACACAATATGGATTTATATGCCGACACAGTACTGAGTCAGCACTTATTACCACCTCAGAAGATGTAAGGGTTACACTGGACAAGCTAAAGCCCCATTGATATTGTTGGACCTCTCAGCGGCTTTTGATACGGTCAATCATGACCTATTCATTGACTGTCTTTTTAATTGAGATATTAGGAGTTCTGTCTTTGCCCTTCTGAAGTCCTTTTTATCCGGGAGGGAACAATTAGTCGTAATGGGCGAATTTGCCTCTGAACCGTTTAACTCGCCTCAGGGCTTTTCATTGAGCCCCACTCTTTTTAACCTTTACGTCACCTCACTGGCTACTTTTATTAAAGCCGATGGATTTTCTGTTATCTCTTATGCTGATGACACGCAAATTGTGGCCTGAGTAGCTAGCAATCCGAAATACACAGCCAGAAGTTTTAACAATAGTATGAGGCAAGTCGACAACTGGATGCGAACCAATTGTCTAAAATTGAACACCGATAAAATGGAGGTTCTTCTTTTCAGCAATGACACCACCTTTTGGACAGATAGCTGGTGGCCTCAAGAGTTTTTCCTTCTCCCCATTCCAGTGACAAAGGTCAGGAATCTTAGGATTCGTGTTGTCAAGAAACTGTAATTTGGAGACCACATCAATGTGGTATCCTCCTCAGTCTTCCTTACTTTGAAGATCATCAGAAAAATCTGTCTATTTATCCTGATCGACCTTTGGAAAGTGGTAGTGGCCTTTTCTGCCCTATCCAGATTAGACTATTGCAACGCCCTGTTTCTGAACATACAGCAAATACACCTCTACAAACTACAGACCCTCCAGAATGCCGCAGCTTGGCTTTAATTGGGGACCCCCAAGTTGCAATCAGCCTCCAGGGCGCTGGTTAAGTTACATTGTCTGCCTATAAAATGGAGGATTTGATTCAAGGCTCTGTTCCAGAAGGCTTTGCGCCTTTTCACCCAGAAATATTATGGTTCCTAAGTTTAGGAAATCCTCCTGGAATGGCAGAAGTGTCACAGTTGGCACTGCCAAACTATCCAAACTATGGAACTCTCTCCCCCTCGAGTTGAAGCTAAGTCTCAATCTGCCCTCTTTCAGAAAAAAGCTAAAAACCTGACATTTTGCTAATTAAGTAGGGATTTCTGGCATTCAGTTTGTTAGCAGCGCCAAGACACCTCCGGGCATTCATTGTGCTTTAAAAGGTTTCATTTCATTTCATTTGTAAAAGTACAAAAACTATTGAGGTGACTATGAAGTCTGGCCAAAGAAGACACACCCTTACATGGTGGAAATGTCATATGAAATACCCAAATCTGCGGATCTCAGTGTTCAAAATATCAAAAATATTTCTGTAGTAATGAGTGCTCTGACAATTATCTGGTTAATTTTTAATAGAGGGTCTCCCTTCCTTAAGATACAAAGCATCATGTACTGGACATATGGGGAGCATAAATAAGATTTATAACACTAATTTCTCAAACTCTATCTATCTATCTATCTATCTATCTATCTATCTACCCGGCTGCCTGTCTATACACCTCTCGGCCCCTTCAACCCTTGTGTGTTCTCTGCCTCTCCTGTATCGCCTTTTCATGCCCCATCACTTATAACCACTATGTGTGTCTCCTCCCGCCCCTTTGAGCTGCCCTGTCCCAACTCCTGATACCCCACCTCTGTGTCCCATATCCATCAGCACCTATAGGTGCCATACGACACACACTTGCAGGGGATCTATATGCCCTGCACCTCCATAGTCTATTGTGTAACCCTGCCTTCCTCAGCACGGGTTACCAAGAGCCCCTGTCTGCCCCAACCTTTGTGTGTCACCCTGCCATATACCTGCAAGCCGTCTATGTGCCCGCTACCTCCTCCACATTCACTTGTACCCCGACACACCTGCAGCCTTTGTATGCACTCTTGCCCCTGCCCCACTGTTCCTGTTAATTGTCCTGCCCCTGTTGCCCTCGCTCTGCTCTTTCACCCCTGAAGACACTTTGTACACCCCCACCTACTCCGCAGTGTCTCTGCATATCCATAGACCCCTTCAGCCTCTTGCTGTGCTGCACTGCCTCACAGGCCCTATGTAGTAGAATGTACCCTGTTGGTCCTCTATGTCCCATTCAGCTATGCCTCAATCATCTGTGTCTTTTTCTGTTTCAAGGGATGTGGTTTGCATAAACTAGGCCTGGATAGAGCGTGGGCAAGATGGCGGCCGCATCGGACGCTAACTAATTGAGCTCCGTTCTGGGCCTGGTTATAATCCTGCATCCCAGCGATGACTGCCCACTTATGACCTCCTGTGGACATTCCCGACCTCCGATGCGTGCCTCCGAGGGGTAAATCTGCAGACTAGCACTGTAGAGCACACTGTGGAGAAGAGGGACTGGAGATGCGGGCGTAACTGGTCTGAGGCATGCGCACTTGCTGTGGAGGCCTGGGTTGAACAGAAGCAGCCCTTTGATGAAATACAGACGTAGATGTGTGAGGCTGCAAAAGACCTGAGCTGTGACTTTGTTCCCAATGGCAAATGGGTGGCCCTGCCGGCAGTGGAGAAGCCAGCGAAAGACGGAAGCGGTGTTGGTGACGTGCAGGGGCTGCCCTGCTCCTGAGTGTCGTGATGCTCGACCAGCACAGGAACTGACTGCGGCCCTTGAGTGGAGGGCCAAGAGAGGCACCACACCGGGGGATTTGTGGTGTCCCTGGCTTGCCCGGGATCTCCCGACTGCCACATGGAAGCAGAGGCGCACTCCTGTCGCCCTCAATGGCAGTGCCCTGGGAGATCCTTGGGGGTTGCGGCTGACACAGAGAGTGAGCCCCGATGCCACCAGGATACACCGCCTAGGGAGTGGCTGTTTAAGCCCCTGGCGCCCCCCGAAGACTGCAGTGATACCCCTGACAGATCCCAGCAGCACTAGTGGCCCTGAAAGACCTTGGCAGGAGGAGCCAGGTCTCGTGGCTCATGTGTGAAGCAGCAGCCAGGGATCGGGGAAAGGCCTGACTGCACACATATAGAGAAGCTGCAGAACTGACTAGACAGGTACCAGGAGCCACTTTGAGGTATCACGAGAAGTGGTGCACGTGGTGGGCTGCGGGAGCATGGCTGTGGCCTCGAGTACTGTGGCTAAGGCCATTTAATGCATAGGCACTAACCTGCCTCGCCCTATTACAACCATGTGAGCACAAAGGGCTCCCGGAGGACAGAAACAAACAGATGACAAGCTGCGGTGAGTGACCCTCCTGCTTACCTTGACCGCCCCCTAGGATATCCCACATACCGTGAAATACAGGGACTCTGCCTGCGGCGTGGCACTGCTGTGAAAGGACCGCGCCCCGGCCATAGGCCTTACAGTCTGGACGCCCATATACCGTGCTGCACTAGGGACTGGAAAGCACTGCACTGAACTAACTAAGCCCTCATATATTCCCCCGTGGCTAGGGACCTCTGAGCCGTTTGACTTTGCCCGAGAGCGTACAGCCCCCGCCCCAGGCTACAAAACTGCCCGGGTGCCGTGGATAGATTGTGTTGGGACTCTCTGGACCTCCTTGTGGCTTGAACCAGCTTATTCCTCGCCTACACCTGCACAGATGGTGAAACCAAACCCAGGCTGATGGGGACCCAATCTGAACCTGCTGAACACTCCCACAGTCTCTCGGTGGAGGATAACAATGGCACCCAAGCCATTGATCCCATAAAACTCCAACTTGACAAGATACTAGCGGCCATGGCAGATACTAAGGCCACCCTTCAGCAGGACATTGGCACAGTATCAGTGGACCTTGGCCTGTTGCATGTAGAGCACCAGAAGATAATGAACAGGGTGAAGGAGGTGGAAACGTCTGTGCAGGAACTCTGTCCCGAATGCAAGTCACTAACGAGCCAGGTAACCGACTTACGAGATAGGGTCCAGCTCCTTGACCTTCCTACCTGGAGGGCTGGCTGAGGTCAGAGGTAGCTCAGGACTGGCGGACTCCCTTCTTTGCATCTGAACTAGCTCTCTGGGTCCCTGTACGCCCACCGGCTGGCCCTGGGTAGGCCTCCCAGGCTGGTTATGGCCCGGTTGCTACCCTACTGGGATAGAGAAATAATACTGCAGAGGACACGCTCGGAGGGCCCCTTCACAGTTAATAATAGCAGGGTCTTGATATTTCCAGACTTCAGAGAAATGGTATAGGCCAGGATGGCTTCTTTTCTGGAAGTTAAGAAGGTGCTACGTCACAACAGTGTACAATACTCTCTGATGTTCCCCACCAAACTTTGGATTATCTTTGAGGGAGCCACTCACTTTTGCAAAGATCTGGATTTGGCGTGGACCTAGTTGGCAGCATATAAGGCAGGGACTTCCTTCCCAATGACACATTCAAGATCAGTAGCGCGAGGAAGAACAGCGCGAAAACACCTGTGCAGAACACAACCGGTAGATCCAGGAGTGGCCCGTCCCCATCTCAGACTGAACTGGAAAGAGCAGCGGCCCTCCAGGCGGTAGCAGACATTGTGATGGTGCACAAGCCGGCCTCAGGGGATGAGACCCCTTTTAAACAGAAATCCATGCTGTCTAACTCAGTGTCCTCCCACGGTGAAGACACTGGGATTCCTGAGGTGACCCCTCAATCAGCAGACGATCTGTACGCCACCTCCTACTCAGCCTATGCACAGGGCACCCAGATTTGAGTCAGGGAGGGGACCCCCTTAGAACTTAACTGTTCTGTTATAGACAAGGAGGGTAGATATGTCTTTATTGAGGGCAGACTGTTTGGGAAAGAAATAATGCTTTGTGGTCTGTATGCCCAAACCAGGATCAGGTGGCCTTCTTTCAGTCCCTTCCTGTTTATATGACAAGTCTCCTTACTGATAGCTTACTACTGGGTGGTGACTTTAACTGTGTATTCGACGTGCAGTTGTATTGCTCTACCCCTGCTGCTGGGGACACCAGCCCACAGGCTGGCAGAGGGTCAGCGACACTGGCTTGGGCCCTGTGTGGTCGTAGATTTGTAGAGAATTCAACACAGAGAAAACAGATTACTTGTATTTCTCCCATATCCATCGACTCCGCACCCGGATAGATCGATTTGTATGCTCCCGCGAACTCAGCCAGTGCCTTGTCTCATCTGAATACTTGGGGCGTACATTGTCAGATCACAGCCCTCTCCTACTGGGATTCCAACTGGTGGGGGGCTGTCCACCCATCCCCACCTGGCGGCTCAACTCGTCCTCTCTGGAAGACACATGCTACCGCGACTCCCTGGTGGGCGTCATCTCTCTTTCTTTTTTTAACTCTTTTTATTGAATATACAACTTGGAAACATCATCCAACATACGTTGAGGTACATGTATACAATAATTTGACCTTTTGTGCCACAACCGATTTTTTAGCATAGGTGTACATCTTCGAGGAAACTGCAATTGTTAATTTATCCAATATTCAGTACAATGCATCATTCAGCTATCTTCTGGCAAGAATCCCCTTGGAGGTAATGTACAAATATTCCCCCTGAATTTGTTCCACCCTCCCCACACCCGTTCCCACTTCTTGGGGCTGGTGGGCGTCATCTCTGATTACTTCGCTCAGAACCAGGGCTCTGCATCCTCAAGCATAGTGAAATGGGAGGCCTTTAAGGTGGTGGTGCGGGGCCACTGTATTGGTCAGATGGTTGGTGTCCAGTGGGAGCTGAATGGGGAACTCCGAACCCTGGAGGGTACCTTGCATGCCTTAGATAATGCCCTTGGTACCTAGCCGGAAAGTCTAGATGAGATTAGAGAGGCATGAGAAAGAAATAATGCTATACTGGAGAGGCTTCGCAACCATAACAATAAACAGTACACTGCTGAGGCACATGAGGGGGAGGGAAATCTGGTAGATTGCTAGCGTGGTTTATTAGACTCGAATCCAGAGGGCCCCCCATCATACATATCAGGCCGAGAGATGGCCTTTCCCTGCACTCCCTTGCTGACATTAACAGTAAGTACTATGAAACTCTATATGCAGACCCTGAATCCTCCCCAACGGAAACAAGATCTGCCTTCTTGGCTAACATACCACTTGGTAGGCTACCCTCAGAACAGTGCAAGAATCTGGGAGGCCCTGTGACAGTGCAGGAAAATTCGGGTGGCCTTTAAAGAAATGGCGAGGAGCTAGACACTGGGTCCCAACGGGCTCCCGGCCAAATTTTACGCAACTTATGCTGGGGCCTTAGCTCCATGGCTAGAAAAGATGTATGCTGATGCCTGGAGGCTCAGCACACTGGCTGAATCTACTAATGATGAAATGGGTATCCCCCTACCCAAGACTAGAACACAAAGACCCGAGTTACTAAGTTTCTCCTCCTTTCCATGTTAAATTTGGACTTCAAGATCCTCAGTAAGGTATTTGCTCTCCGATTGTTCCAACACCTACCAACATGGATTCATGGGGATCAAAACGGCTTTGTCCCCACCCGAAGCATCTCTCTGAATCTTAGACGGCTCTACCACATGATGTACCACCACGAGGCCCACGCCTGCAAAGACGCTGTCCTGATGTCTGTAGATCTTGAAAAAGCGTGTGATACTGTACAATGGGATTTTCTGTTCGAAGTGATATCATGGATGGACCTGGCGGACAGCTGGGTTAAATGCGTCAGACTGCTGTATACTGCTCCAATGGCTCGGGTCAAAACTGTGCCATGATGTCATCATAATACAGGGTGTTGAGAGGCATGAGGCATGGGTGGCCTTTGTCCCCATTACTGTTCGTTATGGCCATTGAACCACTTGTGGCACTCTTCAGACATGGGGTCAGGGGCTCTGACGTGGTGGTTGAGGGAAAAAAACATATTATCTCACTCTGCGTAGATGACATCCTCCTCTACCTTAGATATGGCAACACAGGAGTTGAGAGAGCTTTGGAACTCCTACGGGATTTAGGGAGGTTGTCAGGCTTCTGGGTCAATAAAACCAAGAGACATGGGTTCCCCGCACCCCTGGGCTCTGCGTGGCTGTCGAGCCTCCCCCCAGACCTGACGTGGTCACTCACCTCCATCCGATACCTGGGGATCCAGATTTTTCATTCACTGGAAGACCTCCTTGAGGGTAATCTGGGGAAAGCTCTCCAGTCCCTGAAGTACTGCACCCCTTTTTGGCGCTCCCTTAAACTGCCTATTATGTCCCGGATCTGGGTGTCTAAAATGGTGATGCTCCCGAGGCTCCTTTATTTCTTTGCTAACTTACTGATATGTATCTCGGTATCATGGTTTAGACAGCTGGACACATTGTTGCGGGCTTTGATATGGGACAGAGGTCGCCACTGGGTATCCCTGGCTGTCCTTAGACATCCCCCTGAGGAGGGGGGCTTCTGAGTCCCGGGTTTTGAATTATATTTCCTGGCTTCTCAGCCTCAATAGATAACACTATGGCTGGATCGGGCTAATCAGGGGGAGCTGGGGGAGTTGGGACTGTCAGATCACATGGACATCCTACTGGCAAAACTGCTCTGCTCAGCAGTGGAAGTCAAATGCCCAGGTGTGCTAGTGTCCGTTGCACTGTAGTGCTGGCACTGATGTGTCCTGCGAACCACGAGAACTCCTCTGTATGCACCGGCACTGCCCTTAGTGGGATTACCCCAAGGGGAACCCCTCTCTTATTTTACTACAGGCCAACTGTCGGCCTGGAAGGATGCTGGACAAGCGACGGACGAGGACTGCTATCAGCAGGGAATACTACTGCCATTGGAAGATTTGATAGAGCA
Source organism: Calotriton arnoldi (assembly GCA_963921515.1). Lineage (NCBI taxonomy): Eukaryota > Metazoa > Chordata > Amphibia > Caudata > Salamandridae > Calotriton > Calotriton arnoldi. The sequence continues at coordinate 20,656 of CAWUFW010006381.1, read as the reverse complement.
CTATGACTTGACTGCAGGACAATTCCTCATATATGAAGTACTGATCCGGGCATTCCAAGACCTGTGGGCTGGGGAGCGGAAGGAACCAACAACTCATGCTGTTCTGCAGCTAGTGGTCACCATGGGCTCTGTCGATACTTGGTGACCTGGTTCGATCGCTCCCTCTCGGCAATGGTCTGTAACCCTCTGTCTACTCTGCGGGAAAGATGGGATGGGATCCTGCAGTGTGACCTAACAGAGCCAGAGTGGTGTTGAGTATTAGCCTCCCCTAAAATAATCTCTAGGAACATGAGACTAAAGTACCTCCAATTTAACTATGTACACATGACTTACATGACACCCCATAAAATCCACGTAGTCTATAGGGGTGAACCTCACCCTTGTCTGAGATGTAGGCACTTAGATGTTGATTTTGCATTACTCCCAGTTGCGTCTCTTCTTGGAGGAGTTGATCGCCCCCTGGACTTCATGCTGGGACGCACCCTTCCCTGGTCCCTAGAGACTTGTATATTTGGGCTCTTCCTGAGGCTGAGCACATGGAAGGTGGGTACACGATTCATGGACTTGGCCCTCGTGTTGGCTAAAAGGTGCAAAGCCATGACCTGGAAATCTGTGATGGGACCCAGTATTAATATCTTTAGATCTGATGTGACACAGTGGGCGAGAGCAGAGGAGAGGGCATTGGTGAGAGAGGAGACTAGAGGGGTGAGACGACTTTCCATAGCAGACCTATGGACTGAGGTGTTGGTGGCTTGGGAACAACCGGAGTTGGATCTGAGGGGGGAGAAAGAGGCCAATGATAGTGCATCCAAGAGAGGAGCGGAGGATACACGGTGGGGCCAGCTGGGAGAGATGAATGAGTGCTGAATTGGGAAGAACTCAGGTGGAGCTTACCACAGGTCCACGCACTGGTGCTGTGCAGAGGAGAATTGATCCCCATGCCCCTTGAGCAGCATAAGAATCAGTGTCGCGAGTGGTAAGGTCATATGCTATATCATCCTAAGAGACCCGCATGGAGATGGGCTCCTTGCACACCTCCCCCGTTCGCCCGCCTAGTAACCAGTATTTTTATCTTTGTTTCTTCTTTTTCCCCCCACCCCCGTTAGGCCAGTTGGCTACAATTATGACCAATGTTCCCTCTAATTTTTTTCCTCTGTGAGCGGCAGTGCCAGATCTCTGTGCACTGCATCCAAGGCTATGTGCACAAAGCATCTGAGCGCAGCACACAAGTATATAAATTCTGTGCCAATTTCCACTCAAAACCTTTGCTCACAATGAGAACAAAAACAAGGTAGTTCACACATATAACTCTATTTAACAGGGTCTACAGACAATTTTGCAATTTGGATACAGACCATTATTACATGAATTGTTTATTCTAGTTGCACCTATACGCCAATTCCCTATCAGTTGGGTAGATGGGGGGCACAGAGGAGGCAGACAGAAATGAGCGAGACAGTATATGGCCTGAAAGTGTGTATACATGGAGCAAGACTGTAGGAGAAGGGGAGTGAGTGTGAAAGTGTCAGAGAAAATGTTTGTCAGAGCGTATATATTCAATGGAAATATAGTACTGGCACATTGTGTGCAGTAAAAAAGCTGAACAATACCCAGGGAGACTGAAATTATGCAGCAGGAGAAAGCACCGAATTATGCGGCGGATTGACTAAATTATGCAGCAAGAATATGTAAGTTATGTGGCATAATACAGCAAATTCTTTCATAGTGTCAGTTCATTATTTTATCATTTGTTAAACATGGTAATCCTGCCTTGACAATGATTTCACCTAATTAGTACAGGTTCCCTACCAAATACAAAAATAAGCAACTGAAACCTGCCCATCTCACCTTTGTGAAGGGCTTTCCGTTCATGCAAACATATTTAATGTTTTTAGTGACTATTGGTGTGTTTGAGCTGGAAACTGTTTTTTCGAGGTTTAAATCTGCAGATTATGTGGCAGATGATGAATTATGTGGAAAATCCATAATTATGCAAAAAAAAGCAGTGGCCACAGAATCGCATAATTCCAGTGGCCATGGCAAAACCTCATACTTCTGATGCTGCATTTTACCATGTGCTTGTGCAAGTCCATCCAGCACAGTTTTAGCCTAGTGATACTTGTGTAATCTAATAGTGTGTTAAAGGAAGAGAAGGGAGCCCACAGATGTAGAGAAGTAGACGTCTATACTTGGAGTCTTACAGTACAGCCGTTTATTTCATTGCTTCTGTGAAAAAGTGGAATGCCCTACAGGGACGGTGATGAGACAGAAGCAATAGCTACAACTATTAAATAAACACCTGAATTTTATTGTACAGCGCACATTCTGAATGCAAGTATTTGGAAATGCTTTCATATGTGATAAAGAACAAACAGGATACTCAGTGAAAAAGTATGTGAGCAGTATCACACACTTTGGAAAACATGGATTGTTCCTAAATTTTCCAGTTGCACACTGTGCAATTCAGCCACCAGAGTTATTTTTGGGCACTTTTACATAGCGCGGACCTAGGGTAGATTTAACCAGCGCTTACATTGATGCCGTTATTTGTTTTTCTTTTCTCACAAAAAGAGATTTGCAGCAAAAGACATCAGTGCAATATGTGTAAATAGGCAAAATTCCCTTTAAAGACTGGCTTTAAAAACGCCCACTAAATAGTTTCAGTGCGCACACTTAGATATCGTGGCACTGGCCACTGGCCCACATGAACACATGAAGTCAAGATTTCATTCTTGGAGACTGCAATCAGGGGCTTACTGACTGCTTAGGAACAAGCAGGCCTTCTAGTTTGGTATGACCCGATGTATTACAACATAGTTTTCCATTAAAAGAATGAAACAGTATGGGAAAATATGTATACTACGCTGAAAAATATGGTAAGAACTACTCTCTATGCTGCAATGGTGCTGGGTTATGTAAAGCAGGGAATAGTGGACGAGATTAAAAAACACTGACCTCCTTCTCCGTGAATTCCCTCACAATCACCCTCCAACAGTGCCCCTCATATCTCCAAAGCCCCTTTCTGGCATGTATTTACTTTTTTAAAGATCTACTCATTGTTCACTCACAGTCAGTTCTGTAATCTGCATGGTACACTTTACTCACACGTTTGTTGCAGCAGGCACGTTAACCCTCCACGCTACTTTAGGATGAGCAGAAACTGCCACTAGACAAAACTCCATCTCTCTCCTGCAGGAACATTCATCACTAGAGTTATCTTGACATTTTTATTGTTGCCTAAAGACTGTTGGACACCCAAGGATATTTGCAGCACCTGCTTTGAAACCCAAAAGTGCTCCCCCACCCCACAAGGTTATGTGCCAGGAGCTACTACACCAACGTCCTAAAGCGGCCCTTATTGAACACACACAGCAACAGAGCAACGCCATTAAAAAACGCATCATGTGAAGCAAAGAAAACATTTAAAAAGCAGTTAAAAAGCAGTAGTGAGCTTTTGAAAAACGAAAATATTTACTAACTTCATGCTGGGGCAAGGCCAGTACGTGAACCTGCTCCCAGTCTGATCGTAATGTTCCCTACCTGAATACATAGGGGGCGAGAGGGCTCAGGGAGAGAGAAAGACAGACCATGGCCTGCACTGGATGAACCGGACTAGTCTAACAGGAGGCATTTGTATAGTGCTGCACGTTCTAAAAAAGGAAAGCACCCCTTAACTACAATGCGAACAGGTGAATCATACCATGGGGTTACAAATCATTAACAATGAACCACTGTTTCCTGTAACATGCCTGAGCGCGCAAACGTTACAAACTGTTTAGACTCACTGAAATGTAAAATAAACATTTCTGGTGAATCCGTGCAGGCCCTCCACCTCTCGGACACGAAAAGTGAAATATCTAATCTCTGTTATGATATTCAAAAGGCCCATGGCAAGATTAACCTATACCTGCGCTGTAACTGCTGCTCCACCCTGTGTTATAATTGCGCACTGCACTTTACCGACAACAAAAAGACAGTAATGATCACGGCGCTCACATTTTAAAGGCCATGGCTGGTGAATAGTCTTAATCTCTCGTGAAGCAGTGATGTGAGCGCTTTGCATGAGTGTGCATGCGCTTGGAAAAAGCACTGTGCGCGCGAGCACGCATGTTACAGGGAACAGTGATTATGACTGTATTATATATCCTCATAATGCACTGTTTGTTGACCCCCCCCCTTTTTAAAAGCAAGGGGACATCTCCTGTAAACAGCAAACATATGGAATTGAGGTTATAACAGACGAGACTGGAGAGATCTCTGTAAGACAGAAGTTAAGTCTTTATTACTTCTCAGACATTATGTTGCTACATGATACTATGCTGTACACTGTAAAAGCTTTAAAAAAAATGCCAATAAACAGAAGTCTAAAAAAACAAAATAAACTAGGCCTAGATAAAATTTTAATTAATGCAGGCAAAATTTGCAAATTTGCTAAATTCACAAATTTTGTACTATATAAATTTTATTACAATGTTGTATTCTGCAATCTTGAATAACTTTTTTTATGCGAGATTCTAATAGGAGACTGGTTCACACAGAAAATGTCTTGCTGAGTGACATTTGCTGCTCAAACCAGTCTCCTGCTGGTTGCTAGCACAACATTTTTAATGAGGTTACCACTGGTCTACATTAAATCATATGAGATACAAGCAAAACAACATTCTTTTATGAAAATGTTTTTTTGTGTAATTTGTGATATTTTTCATAAACATGCTCCTCTATCAGTGGGGTGTATTAGAGCCTTGTCTTTCTCCATCATGCCAAAAGGCAGAGGTGTTGTTTCATAAGTTCTACTCCTACATTGCCCAAGGGTAGTGTATGTCGCACACCCTCACCTTGCTCAAGGATGAAGGTGTTGAAATTTGGCCTCTCCCCCATTGCTTAGACTAAGGCTTCACTCTCCTGTGAGCTGCAGCATTCTGCATGAGTGAGGTATCTAAGTTAAGTACAGAAGTGCAACTGGATCTGGAAACTTCAAAGCAATGAGGTCGCCAGTAGAGGGCTCTGGGCTTGGTCGGCACTGGAAGAGGGACACCCATGCCATCTGTTTATGGTGTTTGTAGGTCCGACCATGACCCCAAGTGCAGTTCCTCAAAACTCAGTATGAATCCTAAGGTCATTTAAGATCGGGAGGTCAAACTGTTCCTTGTCTGAGAGAAAGACGACTGGCAGCGGTGTTAACTCTACCATCCTTCTCGTTCTCTGTCATTGTCATCCAGCAGGAAGAAGCGAAAGCACGAGAAAATGGAGAAAAAGTGGGATAGCAGTAGGTCATCACGTTGTTCTCCATCTCCAACAGGACCCTCGTCCTTGGAGTCGAAGCTCATCCTTAGTCCCACAGAGGATACTCCATACAGCCAGCTCTCCCCAGTGTGACTGGCTCTTGAATGACCTCCAGTGGCATGATCTCCTCAGCCACTGGAGCTGACCCTGGCTCTTCCTGAGTTCCCAATGCCGGGATCGGACCCGACAACATTTCTCATCGATACGTATGCGATCTTCATAAAGGAGGCAATGCTATCTGGTGCACCACTGAGCCCAGTTAACGGAACCGTTTTCAGCTCTTCATGCCATTTGGGGCTGTTCCTTCAGAGCTGAAGCCGGTGCTATACTGCTTTGGCCTTGCACTTATCTTCATGGCGTCTCAACCGACTCCATGATTGGCACTGATTCCATCTCTACCACTGACTCCATCACCACCGCCGTCTCCTCTGGCCCTGGATACGGCTCCATTGACAATGCAGCTTGATGACAAGCCCCAAGTTCACTCTCGCCGAGAGGCCCAGAGACTGCTGGAAGAAGAACTGCCGTGGATCCAGTGGTGTTCTGTCCTGAAGGCGACCCATGTCAAGATCCCCTGTAGTTGAAGGGCCTGTAATCTGCTAGTGGATTGGACATGGACATGTCATCTGAGCTTGCCAAGGGGCTACCCTACTGGGCCACCCACACCCAGAAGTTGTTATCCTATATGAAGTGATGCTAAAGGATGCTGAGGTTTTGGACCTTCAATTATCTACAAATGAGGCTAAGACTAATGCCCTCACTTGGCTAAAATATATGACACATTACTGTTAGGGCATACTGAGCAATGAACAGGAGAAAACAACGTTATTTTGCACTTTCAGGATTTCGTTGTCGGTGGTGCAGAGAAGGTTCATTAAGTCTTTTAGACTCACTTAAAGTCTGGTGGCCATTAAGAGCTTGCACATGAGCAATTATGAATGTTTACATTGGAAGGACATCAAAACATTTCCCTATAGCCAGGGATGGCATCAGGGAGGAGAGCTAGTGCCTAAATATTGCAATTTTGTTTATTAATGAGGAGATCCATTTAATGACTTTGTTCCAACATGATGCTCCTCGCTTAGCTGGAGACCTGATGCCTATTTCATTATTTTCAGACATTGCAATCCTTGTACAGAAATGTGCCTACCGATCATTTTTATAAGAGTCAGTGGTACTTTCTTGTTGTGAATTGTGCTAGGACAAAGATGAAAGAAAGGCAGTGAGCTGTCAGGTATGGGTTAATGGTGCCATATTGGAAGAAGTATCTGCTTTTGACTGTCTGGGTATCAGGTTGAATAACGAGAGCTTTGGTAAAGACCAGCCTCGTTTATCTGAAATGAGTATTAGCATTTGAAAGATTCTGATGCAGCAGAGCAATTGTCCTCACATAAGACTGTTATAAGGACTCAGTAGTCTAAACAACATTACCTTGAGTGGATGCATGGAGACTTGTAAAATCTAAGTTGTTGGCTAATAGGAAGAGGCTGATTTTGAAACAAACACTATCTTAACCGTTGTAATATTTTGGTGCCCTTCTTTCTTGGATCTGAGGATCTATGGTATTGGTTGTGAGCTAGCAATGAAGACGCTACGCTTCTGGGCAAAAACCTGATCTAATCATAAGCTCTCTATTTACAGAGGAGCATTGGAGGAAGTGATAGGACTCATAGGCGCAGGCAGCTTAGATTGGTTAAGATTTATAAAAGTATATTTACAAATTCTGACTTCAGGATTATTTATATACACAAGTTATTGCTCTTGTCGAATGAAAAGGTTATTTAAGGAGAAATATTGAAGCTTGATTGAAACTAGATGGATGCGGGAAAGAGTGGATACTGAGCTAACCTGCCTTTATCTAGGTGTTCAAACGTACGGGGAGCGAACCACAGCATACTTTTATTGTGATTTACATGAATCTGTTCATGACATTTTAACTAGTATTCCTACTAATGACAAAAAGAACATTAGAGGGGACAGGGGACGGGGTTATACCTCCGATGCATTCCCATGTTGTAAGGAGCAAAAGAAAGCATCAAAGATTCTTTTAGTTCTATGCCCATAGTACTTATAATTCAGGTAATACTGGCATAAAAAGATCTTAAATAATGCTCAATTTATAACCCAGAAGCCTTGGATACGAAGGCCTCGCTATTTGTTTAATATTTATTGTACACATAGATAATGATACCCAATATTACTGAAGACCACTGACATCTTCTGTGACTGAAAGCAAATCACACCACTGTATAATGCACTAACACCGAATTGGCTTATTCCCCACAGAAAAAAACTCACAAAATAAAGACACAAATATATTGATAGTGTTGAACCTTATCAATGGTGTCTCAGGATTACTGAGCAAAGTGGTGTCTGTCTAATTTAGGTCAGAACTGTATTATACACAAATATAAACGCTAAATAATATTGGTTGCCTTCATTTGATGCAAACTTTTTTTAAATCATATAACTCTTTATGCTCATTAAATAAGTTCAAATAGAGAAATACAATTTTTACATATAAACTGAAATTGAAGGGCACTAAAACCTGTGCCAGGAAACTGAAGTTATGTACACATACTCACACCACAGTCTTTTTTGATGTAGTTAACTTGTCATCTGCTCATTATGTTGTCATAGCTGACTATGAAGGTTCCGAGGCTACATTGTTGTTCATTGCGCCTGGCAACACATCAGGAACAAGCTGGAATGTGAACACTGATGTTTTTGTAGTTCTTATGATTAGATTCATACCTTGAAACAGAAGGTGGCTATCCGGTCGGATAATGGAGAGGTATGTTTAAATACATAAGTGGGGTTGAAGCTTGAAGCTTAGTCTTACATGTTTCCTAATTGAGTGTAAGTAAGTAAGTAAGTAATTTTATTGTAATTGAGTGTAGGATAGCTATACTGTAACTGTATTTGGGAGAAATTTTAATATTGAAAGCATTGAGTTACACATCTTTTTAAGCAGTTTTGTGAGATTAACAAAATATGCTGATACAGCCCTCTTTCCTGATGAAAGTGACCCCTTTCTTTGATGCCTTTATTGAATACTGTGTAGAGACATGTATTCCTTTTACATATACAGCCAGTTCATATATTCTTAATATGTCCAGAGAGCCTGCCAGTCCACTTATCAGGAAAACATATTAAGAAGTGTATTCTTAACCATGACATGGATTTTGTCTATCAAATAATTTACCACTCAAACACAATGCTGTCATTCCTTGCATGATTCACAACAATAAAAAACATTTGGTTCCATAGCAAACTCTCTGAAGGAATGGGGTGTGTGATTTTGTAGGTCTTCACTGAACAGCTTTATTTTTCAATCAAAATGTATCAGCACTTTTAAGTTGATCGATCTAACTACTGCTGTATAATTATTTAACTGCTAATATGAATCCTTGTGTTATTTATAGACAATCTGGTCCAAAGTTTTTTGAAGTTTCTTAAAAGAATAATATTTCATGGAGCTTGTTTATCAGCAGTTGGTAAAGAGAATCTGGCCTTCCTCTTTAGAGCTTATGTCAGATTTAATTTCTTTCCTCCACTTATACCCTTGCTGTGAATCTCAACCCCATCCTTCCTTGTCAATTATCTCGAGTGAGTCTTCCAGATTTGTTTAGTCAAATCCTCTTTGCACTCCTTCTGAAATGATGAATTAATTCAATATTTTGTATCTGTTAGCAAATGATCTATCATGTTTTTCCATTTTCTTCTTTCTTATGTTCTATTTTTGTAATTGTAGGTTAGTTTATCTTGTACAGATATGGAGCCTTCGATCATCTTAGATGAGTCAGTGGTAATTTCTGGCCGTGAGTTGTGCTAGGACGAAGATTATGATCTTAGATGAAAGGAAGGCAGTGAGCTGTCAACCATGGTTTAATGGCGCCATATTGGAAGGAGTTTCTGCTTTGACTGTCTGGGTTATCATGTTTGATGGCGAGAGCTTCTGTGAAGATGGGCCTGGTAAATCTGTAATTATACATATGAAGAAAGTATTCACATTTACAAGATGCTGGGGCTGCAGAGCAGTTGGCCTCACTTAAGACTGTTATAAGGACTCAGTAGTCAAAACAGTATTACATGGAGCGGGTCCGTGGGGGCTTGTAAAATCTATGGTGTTGGCTAATAGACAGGGGCTGAGTTTGAAACAAAAACTATCTTAACCATTGTAATATTTTGTTGTCCTTCTTTCTGGCTCCAATCATAAGCTCTCTATTTACAGAGGAGCATTGGACAAAGTGATAGGACTCCTAGGCGCAAGCAGCTTAGATTGCTTAAAATCTAGAAAAGTGTCTTCACAATTACTGAGTACAGTGTTATTTGTAAATACAAGTTATTTCTCGTATCTAATGAAGAGGAGATTTAGGGAGGAATATTGAAGCTTGATTGAAACTAGATGGATGGAGGAAATACTGGTTCCTTAGCTAACCTGCCTATATATAGATGTGCAAACATGTGGGGAGAGAACTCCACCAATTTTATCAGGGCATTGAGTTCCCTGATTCTGGTCATGACTTTTTAACTAGGATTTCTACAAATGGCAGAAAGAACATTAGAGGGGGACAAGGGGCAGGGTTATACCTCTGATGCAATCCCCTCTTGTAAGAAGCAACAGAAAGCAGCAGAGCATCTTTTATTTTTATGCCCATAGTACTTACGATTCAGATAATCCTGGCATGAACAGATCTTAAAGCTCAATTTAGAGCCCAGAAGCCTTGGTTACGAGGGCCTATCTATTTGTTTAGCATTTATCGCACACATAAATAGTGATGCCCAGTATTACTCAAGACCACTGGCATCTCCTGTGACTGAAAGCAAATCGCACCGCTGTATAATTCACTCTAACACCCCAATTTGCCTGTTCGCCATAGAAAAGGCTAACACAATAAAGACACAAAGATATTGATAGTGCTGTACATTATTAATGTTGTCTCAGGATTACTGAGGAAAGTGGTGAATGTCTGATTTTGGTCAGATCTGAAATATACACAAATATGAAAGTTAAGCAATATTGGTTGCCTTCATTTGATGCAAACTTATTTTAAATCATATAACTCTGTATGTTCATTAAATACATTTGAATGGAGAAATGCAATTGAATGGAGAGTGACAAATATACCTTAAAATAAGGTCAGTATTACAATGAGAAACATCATGCATTCTCTGAAATTTTCGGGTATTTTTCAGCTCGTAAATTTTTGTTCAGCATGACCTGCTGCCCCTGATGAAATTTGTCTAGGGAAAATCATAATCTTCTGCCACTATTTAAGGCTGTTTTTTAAGGTGAGTGGCTAAGGTCTACAGATATTGTGCCAGTCACCTTTGTAATTGGCAAGGAGGGACTGCTAAAAGGTCCCAAAAATGTCCCCGTGCACATCATTATTGAGTGGGACTTTGGGGCTGATTTATAACTTGGCAGGCAGATTGTACTCTATCGGGGTGTTGGAGTAAATTGCTCCATTGCCCTGATGGAGTACCTGCCTGCCAAATTTAGAAATGTCTGTAAGCCCGACAGACATTTCTAGTATTCGCAGGAACCACCGTCACAGCGTCAAACATGACAGAGCTGCACGGTAAAGTTTCAAAACTTTTTTTATTTTCAAAAACTAAAGCCCATAGTGCCTTTTTGTTTTTGAAAATAAAAAAAATAATTTCCCTCCCTCACCATGTCAGTTACCTCCCATGGCGAGCGGGGAATTTTTAGGTTTTACTGCCCCTTAACACCAGGGTTTGCCTGGCTGTAATGGGCAGTAAAAACCAGCTATATGCAAATTGGGTGGGTAGACAATAGCCAATTCTCCAATGGGCCTTACTCTGTCAGGCTGTCGGAGACTATTGGCCATGGCAGGGCCATATTAGTTTTGGCATTGCTAAACTATGGACAACGCATATATAAATCCAGCAGGTGGACCATTATATTGGTTGTAAGCATACTACATCTTTGTTGCAAAGGAATATGCTTACCGCCAATATATAAATCAGGCCCTATATTCTTTAACAGAGTAACATTCATAGGAACAAAGATAAGTGTTTAAGGATGAGTGCCGCTGTTTACCCAACTGTTTAAATTGGCAACTCAGGTGTTGAAGGATATACACTGCCTGACCAACAGGAAGCTCATCACGTTCAGTGAGAACTTTGGGATACTAAAGTAAATGCAAGTGTCATGATTCTCTCCCTGCACTATTGTGTCCACCACCAGGGCGACTACATGTAGGACTTTTCATTGTTCAAATATGCTTCTGAAGCTTCCCCGATTGTCCACTGTGAGTATTCTCTTTATGTTACTTGTGTAACATAACCAAAGGTATCAGCTCCACAGACCCTGCCTTTGCATGTTTATCCTATATGTTGGTATTTGCAGTCAGTATCTGTGACAGCAACTGTGGGTGAGGAACTTACTGAACTTCATTCCTACAGTGTGGAGCTCCGGAGTGCCTTACCTCCCATTCCCTTTATTGTTAATGCTGTAATATGTATGGCTTGTACATCCGTCCTGGGTGTTAGTTATTCTGAATGCCAAATGTGTTCTTGATAGCCTGTTCTTTCTGGGTTTTGACTTTCTTCTTACCATGTGCAGAACTTCTCCATTGTATCCTTTTTGCTCCTCCTACTCCATGTGTAATCTTGGGCAGCTCTGTAACCAATATTCTATTTACTTTGCCTACTCTGCCATCAGTCCTTGCCAGTGTTCCTGACAACAAGGGGGCATGAGAATAAAAAGGGGGAAATAGGAAAAGATCAAGTCACAATTAGTTGAGTGCCGGGTTTGAGGGAGTATTGATATTATCAGGAAAGATGTTTGATATATTTAAGCCTGACAGATAACCTGGGGTAAGTTGTAGAGTGGACTAGAGATGGTCAGCGGGTGCAGATCAGAGCAGATACATTTTTTTTGGTATAAAAGGAGAATAACCATAAAAGATCAAATACATATAAAAAAATCACATAAAATCAATATTGAGAAACATCACAGTAGTTCTTTTTGTTTAGGAAACATCAAATAATATGTTGTTGTCATAAAATCAATACAGACATACTGATAGCAAGGTGTTTAACGGTTACCGCTCCCCAGCCAGTCTGAACTCAATATCATTGACAAAAGTGCAAAGAACAAGTAAACACAGAACCTTAGTTGAAAGGATAATTAAAACATATACCAAAGAAGCTTGCACACCAGCCTACGCGAAAGAGATATAAATACAAGATATAAGATATTGCAGGCACAGCCAAGGGCCCATGGCTCTAATTATAAAGTGCATTATGCAAGTGTAAACACAGATAACATAAAGTGCCCTGTGCAAAGTACAACCATATTCCCTTGATGGAATTGCTTTGGTTCCTACCGTGTGTAGCTCGGGGAGAATTTATTTCCTCACTAGCTTTCTCAAACCAACAGCAGTAGAAATGCATTTATAGCCCATCAAGCAAATGTATTCTATTTGATGGCCTATAAACCACCAAGCTGCAGATAAAATAGGGCTGGCCTGCATCTTCTAATACTCAGGAGCTTCAGTGGTGGTATTAAATCTCTTTCCTCAGTACAATATATAATTTACAGAAGAAGAAATGTAGCACAAACTGACTAGAGATTGAGTCGTACGGGCAGGGTTCTATCACGAAGTCGTGGTATGCAGTGCTGGGTTATGAGACCAGATAGTCGGCTATACCAAACCTGAATCTGGCCAAGTAAAATCTTTGTGAATTGAAAAATAGGAGCGTAAGGTACGGTCAATAGCATCAGCAGTGACAAGAAAGACATTTCCCTTTACCCTCTTCTTTCCCATCTCTTTCCCTTGTCGTTGTTGTGCACATGCAGCTAGGAAATCTTGTTTTAAATGCTTTTTGGGGAAATTAGCCATTAGCAGTGGATTCTGATAGCAATCCTCTCTCCCTAACATGGCAAGTTGCTCCTTTGCATATCTCAACCAGGTAGCATTCCTATTCCTATTCCTAAAAGCTTACAGTTGTTAATTATAGCCTGATTGAGCAGAGTTTCTTTGTTTAGCCCAGATTGCTCTCCATAGCATTAAGGGTGCTAATTTGATGTGGTCCTCTAGCGGCAGTATGCCCAGCTCGGTGTGAGAGAGGGATTTGGGTAGACTATTTTGAACTGACAGAATTCTTCTTAGAAATACATTTTCAGCGAGCTGTAAATCGGTAACGTCACGGCTTCTCTGATACCCCCGCTCCATGTGTAACCGAAGAGGATCATCATGCAATATAAATATAAACCATAGCGCCCATCGGTTTGGAGCCCAATTAGCCACAAATCTAAAGTGGACCTCAGTGGTTTGTTCAAACTGTAGCTTCCTGGTCTTGATCAGGTGGGACCATGCATCTTTTTTATTAAAGGGCATCCCTAGGTAGAAAACAATGGAACGTAAGGGAGTTTATCTCTGTTAATATAGTGTGATTTCAGAGTTGTACATGGCTTCACTACAACCATAATGTGGAATTTGGCAGCATTCGTTTTTAAGCCCGGATCATTCATGAAAAGATAAAATCTGTTTAGTAGTTCTTGTAGGCATACACCTGTTCTTGATATTAGGACACATCCATCTGTGTACAGTGGGTGGGTAGTTTCCTAGACCCCACCTTCTGTGTATCAGCCTTTTGTAAATTAACCCCTTGCTGCTAGGCCTTTTGCCCACTGTGCTAAGCCTTTTTTTTGGCTATTTGGGGTAGTTTGCGCTTAGGCCCCTGTAACATTTTGACCACATAAAGTATCCACACCAAATTTGTGTCCTTTTCTTCCAACATCACGGGGATTCTAAAGGTACCCAGGGTTTGTGGATTCCCCTGGAGGGGACCCAGAAATTAGCCAAAATACAGCTAAATGTTTTTTTTTTAAAAATGGGAAAAACGTGCTGCAAATGAAAGCGTCTGGTTTTTTACCTGCAAATGTTATCAACAAAGGGTTTGTGGGGCTGACATCACCGTTTTCCCAGCTTTCAGGGACTGACAGACTTTTGTCAGAAAACCAACATTTTTTAAACAGCTTTGGCATTTTACTGGGACATAGTCTACTTTTGCTATTTTTTGTGCTTTCAACCTTCTTCCAGATAATGGTAGAAATGGGTATGAAAGCAATAATGGATCCTGGAAAGCTATACATTTTAGAAAAGTAGACAAATACTGAATTCAGCAAGGGGTCATTTGTGTAGATCCTTCAAGGTTTCTTTATAGTAATTAATAGTTGAAAATACGAAAAATTGTAAATGAGTTGAAAAAAACAACCATTTGTGCCAACGTTTTCACTTGTAACTTCTTCTAATTATGACAGATGTTTGAAAGCAATATACCGTTACATCCGCTGGACCTTTCTGGTTGTCGGGATATATAGGACTTGTAGGTTCACCAAGAACCCGACGAACCCAGAGCCAATTACTGAGCAGCATCTTGAAATGTTTTTTTATTATGTACTGGGTATATAGCAATTCATTTGGGAAAATATATACAGTGAAAAATCGGGATGAAAGACACCTACGTATTTCTGAAATTGGAACAAAATATAGAGTTTAGAAACAGTAGGTATTTGCACATTTCCGAAATTGTGAGTACCCATACTAGCATGAGAATTATAGGACATTTTTCAAAGTGACTTCTTTTTTACACATTGTCTTTCATTTGGAAGGCAGAAATGCATTGAAAGTCAATAGGTAATAACAGTTACTCTACAATTCTGTATTACCCTAAGTCTCCCGATAAAAATGGTACCTCACTTGTGTGGGTAGGCCTAGTGCCCGCAACAGGAAACGGCCCAAAAAGCAACTTGGACACACTTCATTTTTACAGTGAAAACTGACCCTTTTTTTGCAAAGTGCCCAGCTGTAGATTTTGAACCCTAGCTCTGCCGGCACCTAGGGAAACCTAGAAAACCTATACATTTTTTAAAACTAGACACTCAGGGGAATGAGGTGACTTGTCTGGCTTTCACTAAGTTCTGTTACCCAGAATCCCTTGCAAACCTCAACCTTTGTGAAAAAAAACCCACATTTTCCTCACAGTTCTGTGGTGGAAAGTTCTGGAATCTGCGTGGATCCACAAAATTCCACCCAACCCGCGTTCCCCAAAGTCGTCCGAGAAAATGGTACCTCACTTGTGTGGGTAGGCCTAGTGCCCGCGACAGGAAACGGCCCAAAATGCAACGTAGACACACCACATTTTCACAGTGAAAACAGACCCTTTTTTTGCAAAGTGCCTAGCTGTAGATTTTGAACCCTAGCTCTGCCGGCACCTAGGGAAACCTAACAAACCTATACATTTTTGAACTAGACACCCAGGGTAATCCAGGATGGGGTGACTTGTCTGGCTCTCACCAGGTTCTGTTACCCAGAATCCCTTGAAAACCTCAAACTTTGTTAAAAAGAAAACAGTTTCCTCACATTTCAGTGGTGGAAAGTTCTGGAATCTGCATGGATCCACAAAATTCAACCCCCCAGCATTTCCCCAGGTCTCCCGATAAAAATGGTACCTCACTCGCGTGGGTGGTTCAAGTATCCGCGACAGGCAAGGGCCCAAAACCTATTGAGGGGACATCAAAATTACCTATCACAAAACAACCTGGTTTTGCAAGGGGGGGTCCCCTGGGTTTTTGGCCCCGGGCTCGGCGGCCATCTTGGGGAACTACCAAACCCACACATTTCTGAAAACTAGACAGCCGGGGGAGTCCAGCGAGGTATGGCTTGCGTGGACCCCCCCAACGTTTTCCTACCCAGAATCCCCTGCAAACCTCAAATTTAGCTGAAAAAAACAAATTTTCCACATATTTTTGTGTGGAATCACCGTGCCGGCACAAAAGTCCTACCCCAGAGCATCCCCCTCAGTCTCCCGAGTAAAATGACACCTCACCTGGGACAAAAGACCTACCAACGGGCTGCCTTGCGACCACACAGACCCACCCATAGAGTTGTGCAACCTGGACCCCCTTTCCCTCAAGTACTCACCGTAACTGCCAATCATGCTTTCCCGTCTATAGTTGCCAATACTGCCACCACTGGCAGGTTCACACGATGAGAGCGACGGCCCCCCATAGAACCGACGGCGTGAAAACGGCTCAGGTCATAGCCACAGGAGCCCCAGGCACTGTCATGCGCCACCCCTGATTGTCTCTTCTTGAGGAAGGCCTCACTTCCAACCGCAGTGTGACTAGAACCAGTAGCGAGCACCCCTGGCGCAGAAAACAGACTACCCGGCGCTCCACAGGTGGAGATCTCCTCTTACCTATTTCATGTCTATGGCACACATCCTAACTTCCCGCAATATAATTACCGCCCCCCCACCTAACCGGACCATCTCCAGACGCTACCATCATGGCTGCAACTGCCACCGCATATGTGCTTCCCACCTTGCCTGCCTCGCGCTCACCTACATCTGCTGGTCACTGCACTGGAGGCGCCTGTGGAGTGGCGCACCCATACGCCTGACATAAGACACAGATAAGCTGCGGATGCCTTCAGGCAAAGCAACAGAAAAGCCCGCAAGACAACTCCTTTTTACGGAAGCCCTGACCCAGGACCGCCCCCTCTCTGGTGCAGAGTACTGCCCTCTCGAGACGAAGCCACCCAACCCTGCCATGGCAACCTCACTGGGCTCCACCATGGAGCGAATACTTCAGGAAATATCCGCTGTGGGCAGACGGCTGGAGGGCATGGAGACATCCATCTCTGCTTTCACGACTGAGACTAAATCCATTTGCAAGGACATTGCCGCATTCCAGAGCCGGATGGACTGTCTCACGGCACGTGTAAATGCAGTGGAGGACCGCCTAAACTCCATACCGGACCGGGACCAAGAACTTCTCTTTCTCGGAAGTAGAGTGGTGGACTTGGAAGACGGGAGCCGCTGGGACAACGTCAGCTTCTTCGGATTTCCGGAAAAGATAGAAGGATCGGATGCCAAGTCCTGTCTTAAAACCATGTGGCTGCGCCCACTGATCGTTTGCTTTTTACGCCAATAACAGGCCACACAGTTGCTCACAGCGGCTCGCACTCACGGCCCGTACGCCTTCGGAGTACAGGAGATCAGACTGGCGGCAGATTTTTCAAAGGAAACAAACCATCGCCACAAAGCCTTCCTCTCCCTCAGGCCTCGCCTCCAGCAGCTGGACATCAAGTATGGCCTCTTCAAGCCCACACGTCTGCGGATTACCAAGGATGGTATCTCCAAAGAATTCTTTAACCCAGAAGATCTTCGCCATTTCCTGCACAGCCTTGCCCCTCCAAGCATGGACTGTACCGCATCTGTTCAACTCCATCTGGTGGGCCCGGGCGTAACTCGGGCCAATCTCAAAGTAGGGCAGATATCCAGGCCTACCCGCCCGCTCCCTGGGAGACAGAGTCCAAGCCCTCGAGGCAGTGGCCACTCTCACACAGGAAAACGACAGAGACAAGTCACGATCTCCTTTAAAACCTACTTTGACTGTGGCGAGTGCATCCTGAACTGTAACAGATCAAGCCTCACACACATGATGAGAGGATCGAGCCCTGTCGTCTCAATGACCGCTGAAGGAGACGATTGGCTGAGTACCCGCTTTCTTGCTCCGCACTTGTTATGCATCATTTATTATGCACCATTTCTTTCTCTCTGGTTTTTTCTCCTCCATTCTCTCTCCTTTGCCAAACGTGAGCACATGATAATGTTTATTTGTCACTGTTGTGTTACATAGCATACTCGATTATGTATTCACCGTTGTACGCCATTTCTAAAAGTACAAAAACTCTTATTGGTGACTATGAAGTCTGGCCAAAGAAGACACACCCTTACATGGTGGAAATGTCATACGAAATACCCAAATCAGCAGATCTCAGTGTTCAAAATATCAAACCTATTTCTGAAGTAATGGAATAGAGGGTCACCCTTCCTAAAGATACAAAGCATCATGTACTGGACATATGCGGAGCATAAATAAGATTTATAACACTAATTTCTCAAACCCTATCTATATATCCATCTATCCATCTACCCGGGTGCCTGTCTATACACCTCTCTGCCCCTTCAACCCTTGTGTGTTCTCTGCCTCTCCTGTATCCCCTTTTCATGCCCCATCACTTATAACCAATATGTGTGTCTCCTCCCGCCCCTTTGAGCTGCCCTGTCCCAACCCCTGATACCCCACCTCTGTGTCCCATATCCATCAGCACCTATAGGTGCCATACGACTCACACTTGCAGGGGATCTATATGCCCTGCACCTCCATAGTCTATTGTGTAACCATGCCTTCCTCAGCACGGTTACCAACAGCCCCTGTCTGCCCCAACCTTTGTGTGTCACCCTGCCATATACCTGCAAGCAGTCTATGTGCCCGCTACCTCCTCCACATTCACTTGTACCCCGACACACCTGCAGCCTTTGTATGCACTCTTGCCCCTGCCCCACTGTTCCTGTTAATTGTCCTGCCCCTGTTGCCCTCGCTCTGCTCTTTCACCCCTGAAGACACTTTGTACACCTCCACCTACTCCGCAGTGTCTCTGCATATCCATAGACCCCTTCAGCCTCTTGCTGTGCTGCACTGCCTCACAGGCCCTATGTGGTAGAATGTACCCTGTTGGTCCTCTATGTCCCATTCAGCTACGCCTCAATCATCTGTGTCTTTTTCTGTTTCAAGGGATGTGGTTTTGCATAAACTAGGCCTGGATAGAGCGTGGGCAAGATGGCGGCCGCATCGGATGCTAACTAATTGAGCTCCGTTCTGGGCCTGGTTATAATCCTGCATCCCAGCGATGACTGCCCACTTCTGAACCCCTCTGGACATTCCCGACCTCCGATGCGTGCCTCCGAGGGGTAGATCTGCGGACTAGCACTGTGGAGAAGAGGGACTGGCGATGCGGGCGTAACTGGTCTGAGGAATGTGCACTTGCTGTGGAGGCCTGGGTAGAACAGAAGTGGCCCTTTGACGAAATACAGACGAAGATGTGTGAGGCTGCAAAAGACCTGAGCTGTGACTTTGTTCCGCCCCGGCAGATGGGTGGCCCTGCCGGCTGTGGAGAGGCCAGCGAAAGACGAAAGCGGTGTTGGTGACGTGCAGGGGCTGCCCTGCTCCTGAGTGTCGTGATGCTCGGCCAGCACAGGAACTGACTGCAGCCCTTGAGTGGAGGGCCAAGAGAGGCACCACACCGGGGGATTTGTGGTGTCCCAGAAGATAATGAACAGGGTGAAGGAGGTGGAAACTTCTGTGCAGGAACTCTGTCCCGAATGCAAGTCACTAACGAGCCAGGTAACCGACTTACGAGATAGGGTCCAGCTCCTTGACCGTCCTACATGGAGGGCTGGCTGAGGTCAGAGGTAGCTGAGGACTGGCGTACTCCCTTCTTTGCATCCGAACTAGCTCTTTGGGTCCCTGAACGCCCGCCGGCTGGCCCTGGGTAGGCCTCCCATGCTGGTTATGGCCCGGTTGCTACACTACTGGGATAGAGAAATAATACTGCAGAGGACACGCTCGGAGGGCCCCTTCACAGTTAATAATAGCAGGGTCTTGATCTTTCCAGACTTCAGAGCAATGGTATAGGCCAGGATGGCTTCTTTTCTGGAAGTTAAGAAGGTGCTACGTCACAACAGTGTACAATACTCTCTGATGTTCCCCTCCAAACTTTGGTTTATCTTTGAGGGAGCCACTCACTTTTGCAAAGATCTGGATTTGGCGTGGACCCAGTTGGCAGCATATAAGGCAGGGACTTCCTTCCCAATGACACATTCAACATCAGTAGCGCGAGGAAGAACAGTGCGAAAACACCTGTGCAGAACACAACCGGTAGATCTAGGAGTGGCCCGTCCCCATCACAGACTGAACTGGAAAGAGCAGCGGCCCTCCAGGCGGTAGCAGACATTGTGATGGTGCACAAGCGGGCCTCAGGGGATGAGACCCCTTTTAAACAGAAATCCATGCTGTCTGACTCAGTGTCCTCCCACGGTGAAGACACTGGGATTCCTGAGGTGACCCCTCAATCAGCAGATGATCTGTACGCCTCCTCCTACTCAGCCTATGCACAGGGCACCCAGATTTGAGTCAGGGAGGCTACCCCCTTAGAACTTAACTGTTCTGTTATAGACAAGGAGGGTAGATAAGTCTTTATTGAGGGCAGACTGTTTGGGAAAGAAATAATGCTTTGTGGTCTGTACGCCCCAAACCAGGATCAGGTGGCCTTCTTTCAGTCCCTTCCTGTTTATATGACAAGTCTCCTTACTGATAGCTTACTACTGGGTGGTGACTTTAACTGTGTATTCGACGTGCAGTTGGATTGCTGTACCCCTGCTGCTGGGGACACCAGCCCACAGGCTGGCAGAGGGTCTGCGACACTGGCTTGGGCCCTGTGTGGTCGTAGATTTGTAGAGAATTCAACACAGAGAAAACTGAGATTAC